>JAOWCC010001210.1:32379044-32868236 GCA_030867875.1 Actinernus sp. WN-2022
ATCTAAATGCTTGGAAAACCCCTCATGTCAGCTAATTTATTCAATGGGTTTGTTTTGAATTTTCGCACGGGTTCTGCCACTTGGGAATCGCTAGGCAAGGAATAATTAAAATTATTGTTGAAATTAAAATTAGGATTACATTGTAATTCATGCAAGTGTGACAACTAACACGCAAATCCTGGCTAAAATAGTGTTCGTTTTAAATAAGGGACAGTCGAGTGCTTTTGATACCGGCTCTGATACTCCTTGGCACCAAAAAATTACTCAGCCTGGACTATTATTACAAACTTGCAAAATTAATCCTCATTTTAATTTCAACATTAATTTTAATTATTCCTTGCCTAGCGATTCCCAAGTGGCAGAACCCGTGCGGAAATTCAAAACAAACCCATTGAATAAATTAGCTAACATGAGGGGTTTTCCAAGCATTTAGATTTTAGAAGTCTCACACAAGCTGAAGTTTACAGCCTTTATTTCTCAAAAGCGTATGGTCAAAGCGCGCTGAAACTCGGTAAGGTACTTTAAAATATGCTACTGTAAGTCATATTAGAAACTTAAGAAAAACAAACTAGTGATTTTTTTTATGCCGAAAGAATACAAATTTCTCGACTTTCGCAAATATTCAGCAATAACCTATCTTACTTCGTTCGCCGCATAACGTTAGTTGCAGTTTTCCGATCTTCTTGACTTTGGCACAGAAGTTTCAAGTGGTATTGAACGTCCATATAGTATGTACGATTTAATTATTACTGTAATATTTCTCCGGCAGTTGAACCAGATGCCTGAGCATAACATTTTAAGGTTAAAATTGATCAGCCGTTTGCTGAGAAACTTGTATGGTGCCGATTAACCTGAAACTTGCCTGTCACAGACCTTGGAGGTTGGGCACTCGTTGAAAGTAAAATGGAACAAATCCATCTTTTGGGTTTTGAAATATACGCTCTTTCCTAAAAAACAACGTTTTCGAAAATCGCTTATATCTTCAGCAATTCTCTGTTAATCACTTTCTAATTGTACTTTTTATAACATTCGAGGATTCTTTATTAAAAATTCAAAAAATCTCGGAAATCGGATAATGTTTAGCTGTTCAAAAACGCAATTTAAAAAGACCCCCGTTGCCAAAATAAATAGCCGCGGGCCACCTTAAGAGACAATTTGTTACATAATAACCACTCTTGGATGTCACTTCAATCTTGATTTATTGAAGTTTCAAGTTCATCTAAGTTTTTAGAAGAGTGAAATAGACTCGTGTCATCTGCAAAAAGAAAACATTTTGATTGAGATTTAAAAGAATGTGGGATATCATTAGTCAAGAAAGATAGCTGTGGAAAATGAGTTATTTTCAAAAGATTCAATAATGTTATTTAATAAATCTAAATAAATCTGCTGCATCTGGGTTGCATTCAATCCCCAGAGATCAGTTCAATTGACAAAGGGCATGGCGGCCATGTTGGTGTACCTAACAAACGAAGCTAACGAAGAATCTATCGTTAAAGGTACACCAACATGGCCGCCGTTACGACATGTGCACCATCTATTATGCAAACTGCACTTAGGGATCGGATGGACCATTATAATTTTGATAGGAGGAATGAAAAATGTTGGAATTAAATACATTGAGGCTGCCACTGCCACCCGAACTCGGGCAAATTGATATCATTAGAAGGTAGCTTTGCCAAAATGTTGGAGAAAATAATAAAACATCCCCAAACAGACCTAGTTGGGTTCCCTCCGGCGGTTTAGCTCTGGAAGACGGTAAAGCCGCATCTTCGTCCGATCGGGCGAGGTAAGTAACTGGATAGGTGACCGCCTGGGAATACATCGTGCTGTAGCCATATCTTTTTAGTTTTTTTCTTCTTTCTTCCCCCCCCCCCTTTAAAAAGGGAATTGGAGGCCCTAAATTATATTTAGTTAGGATAATTTAAATTATAATCGCTGGCCTTGAGAGCAGCTGTGGGCAAATGATCCGGCAAATGGAAAGGAAACAAGCAACGCAGCATAAATTAGAATACACAAAAAATCAAAGTTCTGCTGAAATAATATCTAAGCGAACATATTTTCATATAGCTTTGTATACAGTATCGAAGCTCTCTTCGACCATGCATGGAAACTAAAACCATTTCAAAATCTTATATAGCCGCTTAGGCGCTTGAAGAGAGTGTGGAGCGAGATCAGTCGGCTGTGCCGTAGTCATACAGAACATTTTGAAAAAACAACCGAGAAGTAGAGCAACAATTAAAATATGAGCTTCTCAATGATCCCTAAAGGAAGAGAGGAGCAAAAGAGGACATGCGCATGCGCAGAAGCTAGCTTGTGTACAGTGATCTCGCACCGATACAGGCTTTCAGTGTTGTTCGATCCTTTTCCAAGCCATATGTTGTAGTCATTTCAGGGACCATCAAAGGAAGATTTCTGTAAAAAGCTGATTTGAAGAGTAGTTACGTTGATATTCTTCTTGTTCTATGGTGGCATTTTATGGCGAATTCGACGAATTTTAACCTCCTCAATCCCCGTCGACTGCTTTTCCCATCTCAGATCGATCGTACAGATGACCCGCGACACGTCAGTGTCCCGAGCGGTGTCGAATATGATTGGTTGAGCCTGTCACGTGTTGAGACAACTCGTAACACGAAAAATATGGAATGTCGACCATCCAAGACAAACATAAAACCGCTGACTATGAAGCTATTTTGCTAATAAGCAAATAGCTTCAAAACTGCACCGAATGTGTCCCATTTAAATTCACACCAGGAGCTCCTGCTCAAGTATGTCAAGGTTTATAGAGCAATTCTGATGAAACACGCAAAAATCCCCGCATTTTTAAAATTAAATACCTTAAAACTTTGAGGTTAAATGGCAATCACGTGTCGTGATATCCGAGGATTGGTATATAACCCTTCTTTTCTATTCCCTCTCGCGCGTTCTCTCTCTCTCTGTCGTTAAATCTCTCTCTGTCGTTATCTCTCTCTCATCTCTCATATTTAGCGCTATCTTAGGGATAAAGTTACCCTTGATTCGAACAACCGGGCCCAGTGTTAAATCACTAACCCGAGGTTAAACTGTACATGCAGATTACAATTACAGATCTAGCGCTATCCTAGGGATAAAGTTACCCTTGCTTAGAACAACCGGGCCGTGGATAATTGTTCGACGTGTAATATTACCCCTAAATATTATAATTCAGAGTGTTTTCTGGGCCTTGAAGCCTGTAGCCTTAATTTTCAAGCTTTTGCCTTGTGCTGAAAAGCAATCCCTTATAGTTTTAGTTTGATTTAATACAAGCATACTGCCGTCTACGTCCACTATACAACACGGTCTAGCCAGATCATCTTGAACTGCCTTTATTATCTCCATACATGGTGGAATAACCTGAAAAGTATACTACAGTGTCAACCGCATACATGGTGATGGAACTGAGTTAAAGTGCTTCAAACCTTTCTTGTAAATTTCCATTGCTTAACTGTGTTGATAAGTATTTGTAAGCTGATAGGGTTTCTTTCTTTCAGTACATGAGATAGAAAGCTAGGATCGGTTTCAGCCGTTGGGGTGTCGTTTCTCCAAAGCCTCCCCCACTAAGTGGGAAGAAGATCGCGGGCTCACCGAAACCCCCACGGCTGGAAACCGAGCCTAGTAGAATACACATGAAGTGCAGATTCATACCCGAATTGCATGCCGGTATACGAGTTGTTTTGGTATGCGTACCCCCCACCCCACATGCTGTTTTCGTGAACATATTATAACTAGCAGAGAATTCAATAGAATTCTCGCCTCTGGCCGGTTCCCACGCGACTGGCGCATCGGCTTGATAATTCCGATATACAAAAAAGGAGACAAATTGGACATAGAAATTTATAGGGGCATAGCTCTTTTATCAGCCCTAAGCAAACTATTTACATCTAATTTGAACCAGAGGCTCTACGACTATTTGATTAATCATGGAATTTTGATGAAAGAGCAGTTAGGCTTTAAGAAAAAGCACTCTATTTCCGATGGGATTTTCATTTTAAAGGGCCTCATCGACAGATATATGTTAAGAGTAAACGTAGGAAAAATATGCTCTTTTGTTTCGTAGAGAAAACAAAAACTCTGATTTTTAATAATACAGGAAAGCGAATGAATAATTATGCATTTAATTATCATAATAAGAAGATTGACAATGTCAGGTGTTTTAAATACCTTGGTATTACATTTAGTGCGTTTGGCAACTTTACTATTGCTAAGCAAGAGCAAGGAAGTCGGCATTGAAAGCATTGTTTAAGTTGAAGAAAGAGATGGGTCCTTCTTTTAATTATAATCAATGCCTTACGGTCAAGCTTTTTGAATCTCTAGTAAACCCAATTCTACTATATGGAAGCGAAGTTTGGGGGACCGATAATCCCGATGATATAATAGAAGGTGTACATATTAAGTTTTGTAAGAAGTTACTTGAGGTTGGAAAATACGTACGCTAGCAACTCTGCCTGTCTAGCAGAACTGGGGAGATTTGCACTACACAATCATGAAAATACAGATGTATTAAATTTCGGTCCAGTCTAGCAAACCCAGATGCCCCACCCAAACTCTCTCGTGATATACTCTGAAATGAAATCAGAGACCAAAAAACCTTTTTGGAGCACTAAAATCAAAGACATGCTAACCCAAATTGGTTTTGGAAATATCTGGTTGGACCAAGAGTTAAATGATGTCCACCTAACCTCGAACCTACTAAAAATTAAGCAAAGGATTAATGATATCGAATTTCAAGTCTGGCTGGGAGATCTATATAACGACAATAGGAGCGACTCTAACCAGAAGAATAAATTGAGAACATATCGCCTTTTTAAAGTCACATTTTCTTTTGAAGGCTATTTATCAGAGGTTAAGAACCTTAAGTACAAAAACGCCCTCACTAGATTACGAATAAGCAATCATTCACTAGAAATAGAAAAGGGCAGATACTCAGGTGGTTATAAAAAACCTGAAGAAATAACTTGTTTTCAGTTTCCCAATTAGACTGAAGATGAAAGGCACTTTCTTGTTAAATGCCCTTTATATAACGACTTGAGGAACGAATTATTAGCTCAATTTAGCTCCATTAAGGGCCCATTGACATATTTCGTTGCTATGCAACTGACCGTTGCTATGCTCGCAGCAGCAGATGCGATTTTGACTTCCGGTTTTTGCTAGCCTGAGGAAACAGCCGACTCTATATGAGTCGGCTGTTTTTATGCGTGTCCACAGGCCACTCGATAGTTTTAATACTTACACATGTTTGTAAGTTTTATTCGTGATTTACCTGAAAGGTTTTCATGAATGAATGAAGTAATAGTGTTGAAAAGTCGGAACAAGCTGTAGCGGGGAAAATGAAAAGCTTGGTTTAATCTATCGTGTGAAAGAAAATAATACTTGACAAGAATCTCAATCCGATAATTTTGAAGGAATCGTTCAGGACTCGAAAGGCGCCTAACTGTACTTCAACCTAGAGAAAGGGAAATAATTAATAATTTGTACCGAGTAAAAAAGTAACGGCAAGCGTATGGCGCCGCCAACACAGTGAAGCCAGTCAGTAAATCGCCGATGTATGGGAAAGCAAACTTGTATTAGACTCTCCGATGTAGCCGAGCTCTTTCTACTGTTGATAGATTGAAAGAACATCTAGTAAATAGTATCCAAATTTGTCAAAGATACAGAAGCTGAAATGGCTGCTTCCAGCGAGAAAACGAAGAAAAGTACGGCCACTCAAGAACACTGCAAGTAGTCAAATGATTTTCGACCGGCAGGTCTTCCACAAACATGCACACGTTTGTCTTCAGATAATGCTTTCGGGTTCCTGGTAAAGTTGTGATTAAACCTCAGTGCAACTAATTAAAATACAGGTCAGTTTTCATCCTTAAAAAAGTATTTTTGATGTCGGAAAACAAACTGTTGTCAACGCCACGAGATTCAACTTCGAGTCTCGGTCTAATTTTAGCTTGATTTCTATTGGCTCTTCGGTTTGCCGCGAAATGGTTCCCTGGCATGTGCTACATGGCCACACAGTCCGAAGCCAGCTCATTGCAGACAATCAAGCTGGCTCATTGCAGACTGGAGTATTCAGCTGCCCATTGTCGGAGGAAATAGGAGGAAATAGGAGAAAAAGCACATTCTGTTCGACCAATTATTGTAGACTTTAATGCAACAACAGTTCTGCGACTATTTCACGACCACAAAACAGGCACTTTTGCGCATGCGTTAATTTCTTCACTTCCGGTTTCTAAAAATCCTAAACATTTAGCGCGCTTTCATTAAACACCAAACCTTTCCCCGTTAAAATGTTGTCGACCACGTTCTCCACAAAATCGAGCATGGATTTTGGAAACCGACAATAAATGCGAAAGTTATGGCTTTTTATTCGCCAAAAAAGCTTAAAATTGGACTGAAAAGTGTTGTAAAATCCTTATTTTTTTATCTCAATGGCAAACGCATGCTCTGTTTTATGCGCCTTAATTCGTAGGTTCAGAAAATATTCATAAATTACTAGTAGATTAAAAGTCCCTAGAGAGTTTAGAAATTGTCTGATTTTGATGACGTCATCATGACGTCACTTAATGACGTCATAAGACTACAAGACTTTACCCTAGGAGTCACCTTGACAATAATCATTGCCCACTCTTTAATTTTCCAGGTTTTACGAGGCTACAAACTTTCCCTAGCAACGGCCGATTTAAATATGTCAATGGGCCCTTAACATCAATCGAAAAACAATATCAGACGATCAGTACGTTGTTCCTCTTAATGATAGATCCTCTCCACCTAAGTAGCGAAATACATATTTAACTGTTTTTCTCTTAGTTATACTGTATAAAATATTTGGATTCAAGTTGATGTACACGTTCGTACAAAGCTCCAAATAAAATACTGTCTGTCTGTCTGCGGTATATAGGAGGAAGTACAGTTTATAACATCCTATAACATCCTATAACAGAAGGTCAACATTTTCTCAGGTTTATTCGAAAAGGTTCAATATAATAAAGATGTTGGTTTACCGAGCTCCTCGTTAAGTAGGTCTGTCTGCTGTTGAATGTTGTTCAGACACGTATTTCAAGGTAGAGCTATTTTTATTGCCAATTTGGCAATCATTTCTATAGACTGAGCCAGGGATGCGGCATTTTAATGATGTCATGTATTTTAAGGAGATTTAATTGAATATAATAAGGAGTAATATATGTTCTCGCATGTTCGTCGATGCTAGGTACAGGTCGAGATGCAGGCATGTGTTCTCATTCCGCCATATTGAAAGAGAACGCCCGGTGTGTTGGATATGCAAAGCCGAACTTGGTAGGGGTGGTCCTCAGCTGCCAAGCCTACTCCCCTGAAAGCCTTTTTGTGGTCTATAGGCCATTTTGACGATGTTGCGCGCGCATTGAGAACAATATACATGCAATCAAGAAAACAAAAGATTGTCATGCAACATTGAGTTTTGGCGGACCACATTCTTTTGTTTTCAATGCGCGCACAACATCGTCAAAATGGCAGTACAGTCATCGAGCCCGCGATGTCGGACATCAGTTCGATTGCGGTTGGATGTCAAATTACTAAAACTTGCATGTCGAATACAAAAATTCAGTTGGATGCTTGCATGTCAAATCGAAAACATTGCACAATAGAGTAAGTAGAAGGTCAAATGTGGAATATTGAGTGTTAAATTGATAAACTACAATGTACAATATCAATGTTGAAAGTTAAACACAAGAAGAAATACGACGTAGAATAGGAAGTTCGATTTTTGGCGGGCATTGGACGCCATAGATAGTAGAATCTCTTCTTGCGGGTATATATGTAAAATTCGTATCATCTGCATACATAGTACATACGCTAGCTGATAAATTACGGTTGGCCAAGTCATTAATAAAAAACAGAGGACTAAGAATAGATCCTTGTAGATTAGCACACTTGACAGCTGCAAGAATCTGACAAAATTCCGTGTGCTCGTGTTATTTGTGTGCGATGTGAACCATACCAGTGCTTACGGTTGAACCACGTAGAAATTTAATTTTGTTATGAGAATATCGTTATCAATAGTATCAAAAGCCTTTTTAAGTCGAGAAACAAGTCTTCGTTTATTAAGCCATTGTCAATATTTAGAAACCATTCATTCGTGGCGTCTAAAAGAGCTGTTACAGTTGAGTGCAAAGGCCTACGTCAACCTGACTGAAACTTTGCCAATATATTGTTTTGAGATAGGTAATCATAGAACTGATTCAATATAGCTCTCTCAGATACCTTGATTACAACTGAAAAAAGGTCTGTCTTGGAATCATCGTTAACAATTGGAGATACTCTAGCATGTCTCCAGTCAGTAGGTAAAACGCCAGTACAAGAGACAGATACAAACTAAGCGTTAAAGATCTAGAGGTAAAGCTAGCGCTATAGCCTTTAAGAGGCTAGCGGGAATAGCAGCAAGGCCACTTGCCTTAATTGTTAGTCTGCAATTTACTCAAGACATTGTTTCAAGTACTTCGGTCTGAGATAGATTTCTTAACTCAAAAGTGGAACTCATGCACTCGATTAATATAATTTCTAAAATCAGAATTTAGAGATGGAACTGTAGAGGTCAACGTCATTGATTATATTTACAGTCAGACTTATTAAAGTAGTTTCATAAAACATTAAAACTAAAGTTCACAAGGCGATTTAACTTGTTTAGATATAGAGATTTAACTCCTGGGTAACGCTTACCCTTCATTCGAACAACCGGGCCCAGGGTTAAATCACTAACCCATGCATGGTTAAAGTGTACAGATTACAATTACAGATTTAGCGCTATATCCTAGGGATAAAGTTACCCTTGCTTAGAACAACCGGGCCCTGGATAATGATTCATCTAATATTACCCCTAAGTTCTTAATTCAGAGACTTGTTCTATGTTCTGGCCTTGAAGCCTTGTTTCAAAATCTGTAGCCTTTTCAATCTTTTGCATTGTGCCGAAGAGCATTCCCTTATAGTTTTAGTTTGTTTTAATACAAGCCTAGAGCAGATTTCATATGAGTGGGACAAACTACAGCACTGACTACAGCATGGTTACCGTACGGCATGCCGTGACGTTGAAATGGTTTCCCATTGTTTTTGCCCTGCTGATCCAATCAAATTACAGAGTTATGACACGTACAGCACGGCTACGGCAAGACTACGGACATGCCGTAGTTTGTCCCACTCATACAAATCTGCTCTACTACTGCTCTCCATCCACTGCCTACAACACGGCCTAGATCATATTGAACTACATTTATTATCTCCATGTGGTGGAATAACCTGAAAAGTATATTACAGTGTCATTTGCACACGTGCTGATGGAACAGTTTACAAGATAGCAGACCGTTTATGTGCAGGAAAACTGAAAAGTATAATGGCCCATGTGCTCAAGGATATATACAACTGCAGTTTCGGTGGAGTGTTTCTTTCAGAAACCCGACTGATAAAGAGAGAGAACTGTTATTTGTGAGGAATGCTAAAAGTTGTATTTGAATTAGAACGTTCCATGATCTTGGAGATGAGAGGGAGTACTAAAATTGAGCGCGTTATTTTCGTCATTTGCTGTACCCGATTTAAAGATGGGCGTCACTCCGGTTTCTTTCCAGGCCGTCGAGATTGGCGGTTTGGTTTATGAGATATGCAACTGGCCTATAGCTATTACTGGGGCTGCATCGATATCCTTTACAGTTCATGGTGTAAGGTATTAGCTTTAAAATAGATCAATCGGTAAACGTGATTGAATCAATGTTTTTTTAATTAATTGACATCGCGTTGTCCTAGCCTGCATCGCATCCGAACTGAACCCCGGTTAAGGAATACCCTCCAAATACCAGGTGAGTCTGGGTAATTTTGATTGGGTTAATTAGATGCCTGCGGTTTGTACGTCAGTAACTGTGCCAGTACAAACCACAGGGGTACCATTTAATCCATCAGAAAAATACAGTAAGAATCGACCGCCTTGGACTAGGTTGTTTGCGAGCCTAACACTGTCCAAATATCTACTCTCTTGAATACGACTGAGTGCCTTGCTAACAGCCCTTTTATTAAATGTACTTTCAAGTTTCAAAATCTCTCTATAGTACGTTACTGCACGAGACAGAAATTATACCTACAATCGGTGATAACTGAATAGCAGTTCTGGAAACTGTCCATCGCTATCCGATGTACAGTTTGGACTACTTATGTTGGTAAATTCAAATTCTACATTTTCACATTGAACTTTCTTTCTGCCATCTCCCCCACGGTGAGATGAAGGACCACTGATCAAAGATTCATTTCGTAGGAATCGGAAAAGATAATTCACACGAAGCAATTATATAAACTTTTCGGATATCGTTATGAAACTAATCGATAAACCGCAGGTAACCCAATAGACTAATAAGCGGGAAATATACGTCGAGTCTGGGAAGCCTGTGATCGTACTGTCAAGTTAAGTTTCAAATTCTCTCTATAGGCAATTATTGCATGGGACAGTAAAACCTACAATCGACGATAAAATAGCAGTTCTGGAAATTGTCCCGTGTTATCCGATGTACCGTTTGCACTCATTATTTTGGTAAATTCAAATTCTACATTTTCACACTGAAATATTGCCCTGCCACTGCTCCCAAAGTGAGATTCAGGACCACTTATCACAGCCTGGATTGTATGTGATACACCAGGGTCCAGACACACCGGTTTGTCCAGGTTTATAGTAAACCCATAATATCCATCTGTCATCTCGCTATCCGTCATAAACGTCGATGTAGAAGAGGTTTGGTAGAGCGTAGATGTAGTGTCTTTCTTCTCTCCTTTGTAAATGGTAAGGTTTACTGTGTATTGTGACCCAGAACTGCCGAACAATCTCACACCAGTGAGGTGAACCGGACTACTGACGGTGAACGTGATGCAGTCAGCCAATTTACTACCGTATCCCCAACCTGTATTGAACGAGCCAAACCTCTGACATGAACCAGTCTTTTTAGAAACTCTAGCCTTTGGATTAAATGTTTTTAGCGATGTTCGTTTTGAGACAGAGCTAAAATGTTGAACCAATTCGGTGATTTCTTTTATATCTAGAATTTCAGAGGGAAGAACAATTTCCGAAAATTGTTCCAACGACATTAGTGGAAACCTAATAAAGTGAATCGCTTTATGGCCGACAACAGCCCTCTTTGATTTTCCATCTTCACTCAGTTCTTGTTCTTCTATCTTCTTACAAGCCCAGCTATGTACGGCCTGGAATAACTCCACCTCTGATATTCTGAGATCTTCCCTCTGTAGAATATCGCAGAGTGTTTCTTGTGTGACAGTCAGAAATGGCTGAGATGTCACGGCTCGTTGGGTCTCCGAATCAACAATCTTCCAGCATATTTCTTTAAGCTTTTCGTCTTCTAGTTTTTCCACCTGTGGTAGAACAGTGAACACATCCTCTGGTCCCAGCTCTTTCTCAAGATACAGTGTGCATTTCTTAACCAGTGAAGGAACAAAGTACTTCTTAGCGAGGTACAAAACTTCCATAACATGACTTCCGGTCAGCTGCACTTCATCGTAGTACATGTAGCGAAACAGTTCCAGTAATCCTTCAGCGGTACAGTCTGGTAGGTCGATAGTACATCGAGTCTCGGCCAGTTCACCGTAGAACATGGCCTCGAATACAGGACTACTGATAGCCAGTACGTACTTATGAGCAGGAACGGTGACCATGTCGCCTTTAGAGTCGATAACCGAGAACTGTACATCACTCAACATGCTGTTGTTGTACATGTACTGGTTACGTCCCTTGATAGTGTCGCGTACAGTTTGCCATTTGGTATCCATTGCTTAACTGTGTTGATGTTGAGAATATATTTCTAAGCAGGTAGGTCTGTTTCTCAGTTATAACTCAGTGAGAACAAAAAGCGTGCTTCCTCGTACACGAAAGTGAAAGTGCAGGATTTATACCCGAATGGCATGCTGGGATAAGACATGGTTTGTTATGTGTACCCCCTACCCCTCAGGCTGTGTTTGTCAACATGAAGTTATTAGTCATGATGGTGTCATAAATCACATCTAGTGAATAAAATTTCGTTTGTATCTCGAGAGAATTGCCTGTTTTACCCCAATCAAGAGCCCCACTGATATAATTTTTAGAAAACCTTATTTATTTTATTTTCTAATAAAATAAATAACAGCGTTTTCTAATAATTGATTGTCAATCTCTACCTTAATCACACTGTCGCTGTATTGATGTTGTCCTCTTGATCTTCTGTTCTCTTAAGGTGGTTTGGTCTGGTTCATAACATTTTATTTGTCGTATTTTTGTCACTTTGGGGTGAGAGGGGGGGGGGGGGGTACTCTATACTCTTTGTTTTATCAGCCTCAAGGTCATGTGACCTTCAAACCACCATAATACCGATCCTTAAATGTTAAGACACACGATTACCGTATTATTCCAAAGTTATAGAGTATTTCAAACATAAATGACAAAGATAGCGAATGTTGAATGTTTTGATCAGAACTGCTTAAAAAACAAACCTTAACATGCTTGTACTACGATGATAATAAACCAGACAATATTACACCAACGACTGCTGCCACGACAACACGAATAAGTTTTAATTTTTATTTGAAAAGCGCGCAAATTGATTCAACTCCGTTTACAAGAAAATGATGTGCGAGGGTCTAGTTGGTCAGTAGTGATCAGTAAACGTGTCGGTTATTTTTTAGTCTTGTAGTCTTGTAACGGCGCGATAGAGCGAGCGACCATGAGAAAAACACCCACAACCAGAACGTGATTAACTAAAATATTTAAACGCCTGTTTTAGAGCAAACCGTGGGAAAACCATCCACAAACAATAAATGTGCAATCCTAAATTGCCGACGATAAGCTTACTTTCATTTCCAAGATGGCGGCGTCCAGTTCAAGTTGAGCAGCGACAAAGTAATCGAATTGTGCGTACCTCTAAAATAATCCTGGCTACGCCCCTGCTAATCACAGCCTCGATTGTATGTGATACACCAGAGTCTACAGCCATCGGTTTGTTCAAGTTTATAGTAAACCCATAATATTCATCTGTTTTCTCTATATCCGTCATAAACGTTGACGAGGAATGGTAGGGCGTTGATGTAGTCTTTATTCGCTCATTTGTAAATTGTAAGATCAGATCTACTGTGTATTGTGACCCAGGACTGCCGTATAGTGTGAAGAATTGTTCAAAACAATAGGCACGCGAAGCGTGCTGGAAGCTATTTGCAATGTAAACAGCTACGAGCAGGTATAGATGGGTTGCATTCAATCCCCAGAGATCAGTTCAATTGACAAAGGGCATGGCGGCCATGTTGGTGTACCTAACAAAAGAAGCTAACGAAGAATCTATTGTTAAAGATACACCAATATGGCCGCCGTGACGACATGTGCACCATCTATTATGCAAACTCACTTAGGAGGAATGAAAAATGTTGGAATTAAAAAAATTGAGGCTGGCACTGCCACCCGAACTCGGGCAAATTGATATCATTAGAAGGCAGCTTTGCCAAAATGTTGGAGAAAAAAATCAAACAGCCCCAAACAGACCTAGTTGGGTTCCCTCCGGCGGTTTAGCTCTGGCAGACGGTAAAGCCGCATTTTCGTCCGATCGGGCGAGGTAAGTAACTGGATGGGTGACCGCCTGGGAATACCTCGTGTGGTAGCCATATCTTTTTAGTTTTTTCTTCTTTTTTCCCCGTTTTTTTTTTTTCAGATAGCGTATACCAACACCTTTAAAAAGGGAATTGGAGGCCCTAAATTCTATTTAGTTAGGATAATTAAAATTATAATCGCTGGCCTTGAGAGCAGCTGTGGGCAAATGACCCGGCAAATGGAAAGGAAACAAGCAACGCAGCATAAATTAGAATACACAAAAATTCAAACTTCTGCTGAAATAATATCAAAGCGAACATATTTTCATATAGCTTTGTATACAGTATCGAAGCTCTCTTCGACCATGCATGGAAACTAAAACCATTTCAAAATCTTATATAGCCGCTTAGGCGCTTGAAGAGAGTGTGGAGCGAGATCAGTCGGCTGTGCCGTAGTCAGAACATTTTGAAAAAACAACCGAGAAGTAGAGCAACAATTAAAATAAGAGCTTCTCAATGATCCCTAAAGGAAGAGAGGAGTAAAAGAGGACATGCGCATGCGCAGAAGCTAGCTTGTGTACAGTGATCTCGTACCGATACGGCTTTCAGTTCGATCCTTTTCCAAGCCATATGTTGTAGTCATTTCAGGGACCATCAAAGGAAGATTTCTGTAAAAAGCTGATTTGAAGAGTAGTTACGTTGATATTCTTCTTGTTCTATGGTGGCAATTTATAGCGAATTCGACGAATTTTAACCTCCTCATTCCCCGTCGACTGCTTTCCCCACCTCAGATCGATCGTACAGCTGACCCGCGACCCGTCAGTGTCCCGAGCGGTGTCGAATATGATTGGTTGAGCCTGTCACGTGTTGAGACAACTCTTAACACGAAAAATATGGAATGACTATCCAAGACAAACAAAAAACCGCTGACTATGAAGCTCTTTTGCTTATAAGCAAAATTGATAGAAGCACCGAATGTGTCCCATTTGTATTTTTTCGTATGGGATTCGTATGAAAGCAAGACTCATCGCGGATCCATACCATTATGGATAAAAATTCTTCATCACAAAATTCCATTTATGTTGAAAAATGCCTATAGAACATGACATTGAGGCTATATAGTATTTTATTAAATAAGTTCGCTTTCCTTTGTCCAAATTTTACAAAAAAAATGGATCTTATCACTAACGGAGCAGGTCAAAACACATTCCCCAGATAGGGACCCATTTTTTCACCAGACACAGCTGTCAGCGAAGGGTACCACCCACATCCGCCAATTTTGACCATCACGCTATTTCCATTCTGGGGAGCCTATAGACAATTTTAATACAACAAATGAAATGTCAGTGTAAGACTGAAACCATGCAGTGCATTTGTTTCTGGATTATGCCATTCAGTTTCGGAGATATTTAAGAACATTTTTATTTAAATATTGTTTTTTTTTTCGAGAGGGGATCATGGCTGGCCATGGCAGCAGCCCCCACCCCCTGCTTCAAAATGGGTCCGTCTTGAGGGCATGTGTGTTGACCTGCTCCCTAAAGTCGGTTTCACATGTTTTGGGGGTAATATTTATATCACGTGAACAGCCACGTGATCACAGAAAATCTGAAAATTAAACTCAAAACGGGTCGGATAGAATGATATGTTTAAGTGATGATTTTGTAGTAATCTGATTACACTGGACTTTCAATGTGCATTTAGAACTTTCATTTAAGGTCACCAGTTTATTTACCGGCTTCAAAAAAAAACATCAGTTGAAAAAAAAATTCAAACCAGGAGCTCCTGCTCAAGTATGTCAAGGTTTATAGAGCAATTCTGATGAAACACGCAAAAACCTCCGTCATTTTTTAAATGAAATACCTTAAAACTTTGAGGTTAAATGGCAATCACGTGTCGTGATATCCGACGATTGGTATATAACCCTTCTTTTCTATTCCCTCTCGCGCGTTCTCTCTCTCTCTGTCGTTAAATCTCTCTCTGTCGTTATCTCTCTCTCATCTCTCATATTTAGCGCTATCTTAGGGATAAAGTTACCCTTGATTCGAACAACCGGGCCCAGGGTTAAATCACTAACCATGCATGCAGAGGTTAAACTGTACATGCAGATTACAATTACAGATCTAGCGCTATCCTAGGGATAAAGTTACCCTTGCTTAGAACAACCGGGCCGTGGATAATTGTTCGTCTAATATTACCCCTAAGTATTATAATTCAGAGACTCATTCTTAGTGTTTTCTGGCCTTGAAGCCTGTAGCCTTAATTTTCAAGCTTTTGCCTTGTGCCGAAAAGCAATCCCTTATAGTTTTATTTTTATTTAATACAAGCCTACTGCCGTGTTCGTCCACTATACAACACGGTCTAGCTAGATCATCTTGAACTGCCTTTATTATCTCCATGCACGGTGGAATAACCTGAAAAGTATACTACAGTGTTAACCGCATACATGGTGATGGAACTGAGTTAAAGTGCTTCTAACCCTTCTTGTAATTTTTATACCTATGAACCTTTTGAAAGGTTTTGAGCACTTCTGCGATGAAAATTTTGGTTTACAGAGAATACTCTATGCTTTATACTTGTTTGAAATGGTAAAAAAATACCTTTCCTGACGCATGACCGCGTAAGAAATTAAAAAGCCTGGGTCGATTCCCGGGTGACGTCATCTCATTAATGCATTATCCTCCATGGCGCCTTTCTATCCAACAAAAACATAGATATATCGGCCATCCTGTACCGATCGAAACGAGCCATAGCATTGGGTTACTCAACAATACAAAATATCCTAACCTTTAGAATGTACAGTACGAAAACAATAGAGCTACAGTATAATGGTGCAATCAGAATACAGATCTCGAGCGGTACAGGATTACTGAGATATACATGTATATAGAATATATGCAGTCTCCGAGTTGTTCTGGGGCAGACCGTTTATGTGCAGGACAACTGAAAAGTAATGGCCTAAGTAATTAATGAAATTGAGGAACGCCAAACTGATCTAAGGCTATGCTAGGGGATACGTTATTTCCAAGTTGAACTCTTTGAGTCCGTGAGGTGAAATAGTTACACAACAAGTATAAAATGCCACCTCTAACTCCATAGTGCTCTAGTTTATTAGCAGTAAGAACATGATCAACTAGTCAAAAGCCTATTTAGGTCAATAAATTTAGGTCCAGTCATTTGATCGTCCATGTGCTCAAGGATATGTAACTGCAGTTTCTGTGGAGTGTTTCTTTCAGAAACCCGACTGATAAAGAGAGTTCTCTGTTATCTGTGTGGATGCTAAAAGTTGCATTCTATTTGAATAGTAGTACAAACCACAGGGGTACCATTTAACCCATCAGAAAAATACCCAGTCAGAACGCCTTGGACTTTTGTTGTTTGCGAGCCTAACACTGTCCAAATAACACAAATGATCTACTCTCTTGAATATGACTGAGTGCCTTGCCAAAAAATATTTTACTAACTGTACTTTCAAAATCTCTCTAATATATAGCGATACCTACTGTCACGTCATCCATTGTCCGGCATTAATGTGCCAACCAGAGATCCATTGGTTCCTGACACAAAGCGGCCTTTTGAAATCGTGTATTAGCATAACGATTGTAATGTTTATCAACACAAAGTATCACTATAGTACATTACTGCATGAGACAGAAAAACCTACAATCGACGATAAAATAGCAGTTCTAGAAACTGGCCACAGCTAACCGTTGTATCGTTTGGACTATTTCTTTTGGTAAATTCAAATTCTACATTTTCACACTGAACTATTGCCCTGCCATTGCTCCCACATTGAGACGAAGGACCACTGATCACAGCCTCGATAGTGTGTGATACACCAGCGTCAAGACAAACCGGTTTGTCTAGGTTTATAGTTAACCCATAATAACCATCTGTTATCTAGATCTCGCTATTCGTCATAAACATCGATGTAGAGGTTTGGTAGAGCGTATATGCAGTATCTCTCTTCTCTCCCATGTAAATGGTAAGCTGTACTGTGTATCGTGACTCAGGACTGCCGCACAATCTCACACCAGTGAGGTGAACCGGACTACTGACGGTGAACGTGATGCAGTCTGCCTTACCACTGTACACCCATCCTGTAGTCAACGAGCCCAAACCTCTGACATGAACCAGTCTTTTTAGAAACTCTAGCCTTTGGATTAAATGTTTTTAGCGATGTTCGTTTTGAGACAGAGCTAAAATGTTGAACCAATTCGGTGATTTCTTTTATATCTAGAATTTCAGAGGGAAGAACAATTTCCGAAAATTGTTCCAACGACATTAGTGGAAACCTAATAAAGTGAATCGCTTTATGGCCGACAACAGCCCTCTTTGATTTTCCATCTTTACTCAGTTCTTGTTCTTCTATCTTCTTACAAGCCCAGCTATGTACGGCCTGGAATAACTCCACCTCTGATATTCTGAGATCTTCCCTCTGTAGAATATCGCAGAGTGTTTCTTGTGTGACAGTCAGAAATGGCTGAGATGTCACGGCTCGTTGGGTCTCCGAATCAACAATCTTCCAGCATATTTCTTTAAGCTTTTCGTCTTCTAGTTTTTCCACCTGTGGTAGAACAGTGAACACATCCTCTGGTCCCAGCTCTTTCTCAAGATACAGTGTGCATTTCTTAACCAGTGAAGGAACAAAGTACTTCTTAGCGAGGTACAAAACTTCCATAACATGACTTCCGGTCAGCTGCACTTCATCGTAGTACATGTAGCGAAACAGTTCCAGTAATCCTTCAGCGGTACAGTCTGGTAGGTCGATAGTACATCGAGTCTCGGCCAGTTCACCGTAGAACATGGCCTCGAATACAGGACTACTGATAGCCAGTACGTACTTATGAGCAGGAACGGTGACCATGTCGCCTTTAGAGTCGATAACCGAGAACTGTACATCACTCAACATGCTGTTGTTGTACATGTACTGGTTACGTCCCTTGATAGTGTCGCGTACAGTTTGCCATTTGGTATCCATTGCTTAACTGTGTTGATGTTGAGAATATATTTCTAAGCAGGTAGGTCTGTTTCTCAGTTATAACTCAGTGAGAACAAAAAGCGTGCTTCCTCGTACACGAAAGTGAAAGTGCAGGATTTATACCCGAATGGCATGCTGGGATAAGACATGGTTTGTTATGTGTACCCCCTACCCCTCAGGCTGTGTTTGTCAACATGAAGTTATTAGTCATGATGGTGTCATAAATCACATCTAGTGAATAAAATTTCGTTTGTATCTCGAGAGAATTGCCTGTTTTACCCCAATCAAGAGCCCCACTGATATAATTTTTAGAAAACCTTATTTATTTTATTTTCTAATAAAATAAATAACAGCGTTTTCTAATAATTGAGTGTCAATCTCTACCTTAATCACACTGTCGCTGTATTGATGTTGTCCTCTTGATCTTCTGTTCTCTTAAGGTGGTTTGGTCTGGTTCATAACATTTTATTTGTCGTATTTTTGTCACTTTGGGGTGAGAGGGGGGGGGGGGGTACTCTATACTCTTTGTTTTATCAGCCTCAAGGTCATGTGACCTTCAAACCACCATAATACCGATCCTTAAATGTTAAGACACACGATTACCGTATTATTCCAAAGTTATAGAGTATTTCAAACATAAATGACAAAGATAGCGAATGTTGAATGTTTTGATCAGAACTGCTTAAAAAACAAACCTTAACATGCTTGTACTACGATGATAATAAACCAGACAATATTACACCAACGACTGCTGCCACGACAACACGAATAAGTTTTAATTTTTATTTGAAAAGCGCGCAAATTGATTCAACTCCGTTTACAAGAAAATGATGTGCGAGGGTCTAGTTGGTCAGTAGTGATCAGTAAACGTGTCGGTTATTTTTTAGTCTTGTAGTCTTGTAACGGCGCGATAGAGCGAGCGACCATGAGAAAAACACCCACAACCAGAACGTGATTAACTAAAATATTTAAACGCCTGTTTTAGAGCAAACCGTGGGAAAACCATCCACAAACAATAAATGTGCAATCCTAAATTGCCGACGATAAGCTTACTTTCATTTCCAAGATGGCGGCGTCCAGTTCAAGTTGAGCAGCGACAAAGTAATCGAATTGTGCGTACCTCTAAAATAATCCTGGCTACGCCCCTGCTAATCACAGCCTCGATTGTATGTGATACACCAGAGTCTACAGCCATCGGTTTGTTCAAGTTTATAGTAAACCCATAATATTCATCTGTTTTCTCTATATCCGTCATAAACGTTGACGAGGAATGGTAGGGCGTTGATGTAGTCTTTATTCGCTCATTTGTAAATTGTAAGATCAGATCTACTGTGTATTGTGACCCAGGACTGCCGTATAGTGTGAAGAATTGTTCAAAACAATAGGCACGCGAAGCGTGCTGGAAGCTATTTGCAATGTAAACAGCTACGAGCAGGTATAGATGGGTTGCATTCAATCCCCAGAGATCAGTTCAATTGACAAAGGGCATGGCGGCCATGTTGGTGTACCTAACAAAAGAAGCTAACGAAGAATCTATTGTTAAAGATACACCAATATGGCCGCCGTGACGACATGTGCACCATCTATTATGCAAACTCACTTAGGAGGAATGAAAAATGTTGGAATTAAAAAAATTGAGGCTGGCACTGCCACCCGAACTCGGGCAAATTGATATCATTAGAAGGCAGCTTTGCCAAAATGTTGGAGAAAAAAATCAAACAGCCCCAAACAGACCTAGTTGGGTTCCCTCCGGCGGTTTAGCTCTGGCAGACGGTAAAGCCGCATTTTCGTCCGATCGGGCGAGGTAAGTAACTGGATGGGTGACCGCCTGGGAATACCTCGTGTGGTAGCCATATCTTTTTAGTTTTTTCTTCTTTTTTCCCCGTTTTTTTTTTTTCAGATAGCGTATACCAACACCTTTAAAAAGGGAATTGGAGGCCCTAAATTCTATTTAGTTAGGATAATTAAAATTATAATCGCTGGCCTTGAGAGCAGCTGTGGGCAAATGACCCGGCAAATGGAAAGGAAACAAGCAACGCAGCATAAATTAGAATACACAAAAATTCAAACTTCTGCTGAAATAATATCAAAGCGAACATATTTTCATATAGCTTTGTATACAGTATCGAAGCTCTCTTCGACCATGCATGGAAACTAAAACCATTTCAAAATCTTATATAGCCGCTTAGGCGCTTGAAGAGAGTGTGGAGCGAGATCAGTCGGCTGTGCCGTAGTCAGAACATTTTGAAAAAACAACCGAGAAGTAGAGCAACAATTAAAATAAGAGCTTCTCAATGATCCCTAAAGGAAGAGAGGAGTAAAAGAGGACATGCGCATGCGCAGAAGCTAGCTTGTGTACAGTGATCTCGTACCGATACGGCTTTCAGTTCGATCCTTTTCCAAGCCATATGTTGTAGTCATTTCAGGGACCATCAAAGGAAGATTTCTGTAAAAAGCTGATTTGAAGAGTAGTTACGTTGATATTCTTCTTGTTCTATGGTGGCAATTTATAGCGAATTCGACGAATTTTAACCTCCTCATTCCCCGTCGACTGCTTTCCCCACCTCAGATCGATCGTACAGCTGACCCGCGACCCGTCAGTGTCCCGAGCGGTGTCGAATATGATTGGTTGAGCCTGTCACGTGTTGAGACAACTCTTAACACGAAAAATATGGAATGACTATCCAAGACAAACAAAAAACCGCTGACTATGAAGCTCTTTTGCTTATAAGCAAAATTGATAGAAGCACCGAATGTGTCCCATTTGTATTTTTTCGTATGGGATTCGTATGAAAGCAAGACTCATCGCGGATCCATACCATTATGGATAAAAATTCTTCATCACAAAATTCCATTTATGTTGAAAAATGCCTATAGAACATGACATTGAGGCTATATAGTATTTTATTAAATAAGTTCGCTTTCCTTTGTCCAAATTTTACAAAAAAAATGGATCTTATCACTAACGGAGCAGGTCAAAACACATTCCCCAGATAGGGACCCATTTTTTCACCAGACACAGCTGTCAGCGAAGGGTACCACCCACATCCGCCAATTTTGACCATCACGCTATTTCCATTCTGGGGAGCCTATAGACAATTTTAATACAACAAATGAAATGTCAGTGTAAGACTGAAACCATGCAGTGCATTTGTTTCTGGATTATGCCATTCAGTTTCGGAGATATTTAAGAACATTTTTATTTAAATATTGTTTTTTTTTTCGAGAGGGGATCATGGCTGGCCATGGCAGCAGCCCCCACCCCCTGCTTCAAAATGGGTCCGTCTTGAGGGCATGTGTGTTGACCTGCTCCCTAAAGTCGGTTTCACATGTTTTGGGGGTAATATTTATATCACGTGAACAGCCACGTGATCACAGAAAATCTGAAAATTAAACTCAAAACGGGTCGGATAGAATGATATGTTTAAGTGATGATTTTGTAGTAATCTGATTACACTGGACTTTCAATGTGCATTTAGAACTTTCATTTAAGGTCACCAGTTTATTTACCGGCTTCAAAAAAAAACATCAGTTGAAAAAAAAATTCAAACCAGGAGCTCCTGCTCAAGTATGTCAAGGTTTATAGAGCAATTCTGATGAAACACGCAAAAACCTCCGTCATTTTTTAAATGAAATACCTTAAAACTTTGAGGTTAAATGGCAATCACGTGTCGTGATATCCGACGATTGGTATATAACCCTTCTTTTCTATTCCCTCTCGCGCGTTCTCTCTCTCTCTGTCGTTAAATCTCTCTCTGTCGTTATCTCTCTCTCATCTCTCATATTTAGCGCTATCTTAGGGATAAAGTTACCCTTGATTCGAACAACCGGGCCCAGGGTTAAATCACTAACCATGCATGCAGAGGTTAAACTGTACATGCAGATTACAATTACAGATCTAGCGCTATCCTAGGGATAAAGTTACCCTTGCTTAGAACAACCGGGCCGTGGATAATTGTTCGTCTAATATTACCCCTAAGTATTATAATTCAGAGACTCATTCTTAGTGTTTTCTGGCCTTGAAGCCTGTAGCCTTAATTTTCAAGCTTTTGCCTTGTGCCGAAAAGCAATCCCTTATAGTTTTATTTTTATTTAATACAAGCCTACTGCCGTGTTCGTCCACTATACAACACGGTCTAGCTAGATCATCTTGAACTGCCTTTATTATCTCCATGCACGGTGGAATAACCTGAAAAGTATACTACAGTGTTAACCGCATACATGGTGATGGAACTGAGTTAAAGTGCTTCTAACCCTTCTTGTAATTTTTATACCTATGAACCTTTTGAAAGGTTTTGAGCACTTCTGCGATGAAAATTTTGGTTTACAGAGAATACTCTATGCTTTATACTTGTTTGAAATGGTAAAAAAATACCTTTCCTGACGCATGACCGCGTAAGAAATTAAAAAGCCTGGGTCGATTCCCGGGTGACGTCATCTCATTAATGCATTATCCTCCATGGCGCCTTTCTATCCAACAAAAACATAGATATATCGGCCATCCTGTACCGATCGAAACGAGCCATAGCATTGGGTTACTCAACAATACAAAATATCCTAACCTTTAGAATGTACAGTACGAAAACAATAGAGCTACAGTATAATGGTGCAATCAGAATACAGATCTCGAGCGGTACAGGATTACTGAGATATACATGTATATAGAATATATGCAGTCTCCGAGTTGTTCTGGGGCAGACCGTTTATGTGCAGGACAACTGAAAAGTAATGGCCTAAGTAATTAATGAAATTGAGGAACGCCAAACTGATCTAAGGCTATGCTAGGGGATACGTTATTTCCAAGTTGAACTCTTTGAGTCCGTGAGGTGAAATAGTTACACAACAAGTATAAAATGCCACCTCTAACTCCATAGTGCTCTAGTTTATTAGCAGTAAGAACATGATCAACTAGTCAAAAGCCTATTTAGGTCAATAAATTTAGGTCCAGTCATTTGATCGTCCATGTGCTCAAGGATATGTAACTGCAGTTTCTGTGGAGTGTTTCTTTCAGAAACCCGACTGATAAAGAGAGTTCTCTGTTATCTGTGTGGATGCTAAAAGTTGCATTCTATTTGAATAGTAGTACAAACCACAGGGGTACCATTTAACCCATCAGAAAAATACCCAGTCAGAACGCCTTGGACTTTTGTTGTTTGCGAGCCTAACACTGTCCAAATAACACAAATGATCTACTCTCTTGAATATGACTGAGTGCCTTGCCAAAAAATATTTTACTAACAGTACTTTCAAAATCTCTCTAATATATAGCGATACCTACTGTCACGTCATCCATTGTCCGGCATTAATGTGCCAACCAGAGATCCATTGGTTCCTGACACAAAGCGGCCTTTTGAAATCGTGTATTAGCATAACGATTGTAATGTTTATCAACACAAAGTATCACTATAGTACATTACTGCATGAGACAGAAAAACCTACAATCGACGATAAAATAGCAGTTCTAGAAACTGGCCACAGCTAACCGTTGTATCGTTTGGACTATTTCTTTTGGTAAATTCAAATTCTACATTTTCACACTGAACTATTGCCCTGCCATTGCTCCCACATTGAGACGAAGGACCACTGATCACAGCCTCGATAGTGTGTGATACACCAGCGTCAAGACAAACCGGTTTGTCTAGGTTTATAGTTAACCCATAATAACCATCTGTTATCTAGATCTCGCTATTCGTCATAAACATCGATGTAGAGGTTTGGTAGAGCGTATATGCAGTATCTCTCTTCTCTCCCATGTAAATGGTAAGCTGTACTGTGTATCGTGACTCAGGACTGCCGCACAATCTCACACCAGTGAGGTGAACCGGACTACTGACGGTGAACGTGATGCAGTCTGCCTTACCACTGTACACCCATCCTGTAGTCAACGAGCCCAAACCTCTTACATGAACCAGTCTTTTTAGTAACACTAGCCTTTGGATTAAATGTTTTTAACGATGTTTGTTTTGAGACGGAGCTAAAATGTTGAACCGGCAATTCGGTGATTCCTTTCATACCTAGAATTTTAGTGGGAAGAACAATTTCCGAAAATTGTTCCAACGACATTAGTGGAAACCTAATAGAGTGAATCGCTTTATGTCCGAGGACAGCTCTCTTTGATTTTCCATCTTCACTCAGTTCTTGTTCTTCTGTCTTCTTACAAGCCCAGCTATGTACGGCCTGGAATAACTCCACCTCTGATATTCTGAGATCTTCCCTCTGTAGAATATCACAGAGTGTTTCTTGAGTGACAGTTAGAAACGGCCCAGATATCACGGCTCGTTGGGTCTCACAATCAACAATATTCCAGCAGATTTGCTTCAGCTTTTTGTCTTCTAGTTTTTCCACCTGTGGTAGAACTGTGAACACATCCTCTGGTCCCAGCTCTTCCTCAAGATACTCTGTGCATTTCGTAACCAGTGAAGGAACAAAGTACTTCTTAGCGAGATACAAAACCTCCATAACATGACTTCCGTACCGTGGCCCACAAGTGCAAAACGCAAAACTCAGTACACAAAACACAAAGTCAGTACACAAAACTCGAACTCACTACACAAAACTCCATGCCAGTACACAAAACACAAAGTCAGTACACAAAACACAAAGTCAGTACACAAAACTCGAACTCGCTACACAAAACACAAAGTCAGTACACAAAACTCGAACTCACTACACAAAACATTTATCATTAAAATTGAAGTCATATTTTCGGCAACGTCATTAAGACGTCATACTTTTTTATACATGCCCTTAGAAAAAAATCCTTTGAGTGATTTTCGAGTTTTAATGATGAAATGCGCTAGTCTGGCACTCAAAATTCACATTATTTTATTTTCTTGATTTTTTAACAACAGGCATCCTTATTTAGGTACGACTCCTGACGTCACTAAATATGACGTCATAGCAACAGTCATTCCTCTATAACTTTTGCTGTAGTAGTCGTAGAACGTACTTTCAAAATCTCTCTATACAGCGATACCTACTGCCATATCATCCATTGTCATTAATGTGCCAACCACAGATCCATTGGTTCCTGACACAAAACGGCCTTTTGAAATCGTGTATTAGCATAACAATTGTAATGTTTATCAACACAAAGTATCACTATAGTACATTACTGCATGGGTCAGCTAGCAAAACCTACAATTGACGATAAAATAGCAGTTCTGGAAACTGGCCACAGCTAATCGTTGTATCGTTTGGACTATTTCTTTTGGTAAATTTAAATTCTACATTTTCACACTTAACTATTGCCCTGCCATTGCTCCCACATTGAGACGAAGGACCACTGATCACAGCCTCGATAGTGTGCGGATACACCAAGGTCCAGACAAACCGGTTTGTCTAGGTTTATAGTAAATCCATAGTAACCATGCATCTGTCATCTCGCTATCCGTCATAAACGTCGATGTAGAAGAGGTTTGGTAGAGTATAGTTACAGTGCCTCTCTTCTCTCCTTTGTAAACAGTAAGGTCTACTGTATATTGTGACGCACGACTTCCACACAATCTCACACCAGTGAGGTCAACCTGACTACTGACGGTGAACGTAATGCAGTCGGCCGCTTTAGCCGCGCCGTATCATGTCCATCCTATACTGAACGAGCCAAACCTCTTACATGAACCAGTCTTTTTAGTAATTCTAGCCTTTGGGTTAAATGTTTTTAGCGATGTTCGTTTTGAGACAGAGCTAAAATGTTGAACCAATTCGGTGATTTCTTTTATATCTAGAATTTGAGTGGGAAGAACAATTTCCGAAAATTGTTCCAACGACATTAGGGGAAACCTAATAAAGTGAATCGCTTTATGTCCGACAACAGCTCTCTTTGATTTTCCATCTTCACTCCGTTCTTGTTCTTCTATCTTCTTACAAGCCCATGCAGCTATGTACGGCCTGGAATAACTCCACCTCTGATATTCTGAGATCTTCCCTCTGTAGAATATCACAGATTGTTTCTTGTGTGACAGTTAGAAATGGCTCAGATGTCACGGCTCGTTGGGTCTCACAATCAACAATCTTCCAGCGGATTTCTTTCAGCTTTTCGTCTTCTAGTTTTTCCACCTGTGGTAGAACAGTGAACACATCCTCTGGTCCCAGCTCTTCCTCAAGATACTCTGTGCATTTCGTAACCAGTGAAGGAACAAAGTACTTCTTAGCGAGGTACAAAACCTCCATAACATAACTTCCGGTCAACTTCACTTCATCGTAGTACATGTAGCGAAACAGTTCCAGTAATCCTTCAGCGGTACAGTCTGGTAGGTCGATAGTACGTCGAATCTCGGCCAGCCCACCGTAGAACATGGCCTCGAAAACAGGACTACTGATAGCCAGTACGTACTTAATGTACTGGTTACGTTCCTTGATAGTGTCGCGTACAGTTTGCCATTTTGTATCCATTGCTTAACTGTGTTGATATTGAGAAAGTATTTGTAAGTTGATAGGTTTCTTTCTTTCAGTACATGAGATAGAAAGCGTGCCTCCACGTACACATGAAAGTGGAGATTCATTCCCGAATTGCATGCCGGTATACGAGTTGTTTTGGTATGCGTACCCCCCACCCCACAAGCTGTTTTCGTGAACATATTATAGGCGAGAATCAGCAGTCTTTTAGTACTTCATGGATGAGAACGGGCAGGAGCCCTGGAACGGGGTACCTGGCTCTGCTTAACACAATGGGCCTGTGATCATGAGCTTATAGAATACTATCCTGCGTATAAAGGAAACAAAGCAGAATAAGTTTTTTAAATGTTGCGAGGGATTTTTGAGATTTTACTGCTCTCTAAAACACTAGTTTCCTGTATTCTAGAGACTAAACATTGGCTTAGCATTACAACAGCGGTTTCATTTTACATGACAGGTATGTTAAAACTTTGTTGACACCCCCCCCCCCCCCCCCCAAGTAGTAGGTAAAATCTTTGATGACACCCTAAAATAGCAATTAAACCTTTTTTGCCCCCCCCCCCCCAAGCCATAAATACTTAACACTCCCTTAGGCTTTAAGAAAAAGCAATCTACTTCCGATGGGATTTTCATTCAAGTGCCTCATCGACAAATATGTTAAGAGTAAGTCTAAACGTAGGAACAATATGCTTTTTTTCTTATTTCGTAGGCCGTCAAATGCTTTTCTAAAATCTTAGGCAAATTTGTTTCGAAAAACTAGAAAAAAATGCTGACGTCGATGGTCATTTTTTGTCAATTATAAAATCTATGTATCATGAAGACCGCTTCACGCTTCACGAAGAATAAAAATAACGAATCACGGATCATGAATAGAAAAAAAAACGTTTTCCCTAATCACGAAAATAAGCAAGTATTAAACTGAACGTGTATCATCGAATTCCTTTTTAAGCGCGAATAAGATCGTAGATAAGCCTCAGGGAGTTTCAAAATACAAAATAGTGCTGAGAAAAAAAGCTTTTTTCTAAATCGGGAAAGTATTGTTATTAGTTCCTGCCAGTTGCGGAGTAGATTTTTTTAGAATGGCTAAACATGGTTAGGCATGGTCACGTAGTTGGCTGGGTCTGTAAGTAGGCTACAGACAACTTACAGACAACTATGCGTACCGTGTCCCGCCATGTCCAGTCATGTCTAGCCATCGTTAGCCATCTGGAACCATGTTTAGCCATTCTAAAAAAGTTGCGCAGTAGAAGGGACTTGCTAGCAGTCTAGTGTCGGAGTATTTGGAGGTCTCGGGGAAATAAATTACGTGAAATAGGAAGTAAAATCACGAATATCAGATGTTATTGGGCTTCTTCACGCGAAATCCGTCGAGCACGGGTAGCTCCTTTGGCCCTGCCTAACTATTTGGTCTCGGTACAAACAGAGCTGAATCCGAATTTCTAAGATTGTATTGATTAATAGAATTTGTTAGTGTAAAAATGTTACTAAGATAGTCTGGCACGCTACTGATGCATGCATGGGTGCATTTGTAAACCATTGAAGCAAGTTTAGACTGCCGTCTCTCATATAGCTTCTTCCCACCCAGTTCAGCTAAAATGTGATCAGACCTGATATCGTATATAATTTGGTGATGATCCATAGACTACCCCATACTTCACTACTAACAGTAACTAATTCAATTGAGGTAAAATTAACGATTTGTATCTTGTTATTAGGATAGCTTCAGGGAGGTTTGATTTCAGCCTGCGTAGTATACCAAGCACCTTGGCAATTTACCTTGATATAGTTTACATGAACCTCCCATGTAAGGTGCTCATCAATATTAACGCCGAGGCACTTGAATGAACTATTTCTTTCAATTTGCTTTCCATCTTGATTTATATTAAGATTACTTGGCAATGATGTTATTTTTTGTCGAGTCCCTACTAGCATATATTTAGTTTTAGTTACATTTAAACTAAGCTTATTGGCATTTAAGCATTCATAAACGGTTACATTAAAACGGTTCATTGATAGTAGGATCTCTTCTTCTCTTCTTGCGGGTATAATGTAAAACTCGTGTCATCTGCATACATATACAAACGCTAGCTGATAAATTACGGTTGGGCAAGTCATTAATGTATAACATAAAAAAAACAGAGGACTAAGAATAGATCCTTGTAGAATACCAGTGCAAGAATCGTATTTAGAAACCATCCATTCGTGGCGTCTAAAAGAGCTGTTACAGTTGTGTGCAAAGGCCTAAAACCTAACTGAAACTTTGCCAATATATTATTTTGAGATAGGTAATCATATAGAACTGATTAAATATAGCTCTTTCAAATACCTTGATTACAACTGAAAAAAATGTCTGTCTTGGAATCATCTTTAGAACTTGGAGATACTCTAGCATTTCTCCAGTCAGAAGGTAAAACGCCAGTACATTAGAGACAGATAAAACATAAGCGTTAAAGATTTAGAGCTAAAGCTAGCGCTAGTTTAAGAGGCTAGCGGAAATAGCACCAAGGCCACTTGCCTTGTTAGTCTGCAATTTACTCAAGACATTGTTTCAAGTACTTCGGTCTGAGATAGATTTCTTATCTCAAAAGTGGAACTCATGCACTCGATTAATATAATTTCTAAAATCAGAATTTGGAGATGGAACTGCAGAGGCCAACGTAGGCCCAATATTGATAAAATGATTATTAAAAGCATTGCTAATATCAACAGGGTTTTGTATATCAGCATCATTAACTAGCAATTTGGTAGGCTCAACATAGGACACATCGTACTTAGACAAGATTGAATTAATTCCACTCCAAGTACTGCGCGTATTACTGGTGTTTGTGGAAAATAAATTATTTTATGTAGTAATGAGCCTTGCTACTTTTTATAGACATATTTACTTGATTCCTAGCATGTCTGTAAACCGTCCAGTTGCATTCAGTATTTCTAATTATAGCTATTCGTTTCAGTCTGTCCCTCTCGTGAATTAGACTTTTGATGTTAGCCGGCATGTTAGCCAGGGAGCAGCCGAATTACTCACCCAACGGCAATTAATTATTTATTGTGGACTTAATAGGGGCGTGCCAGTTTCTGAGAACAAGTTTTTCCACAGCTCCCAAGCCTGTATGAGGTCATAATAAGACTCAATTTGATCCCAGGGAGCTTGGGAAATGTTATCTTGGAAACGTTGCATATCAAAATCCTTATAACTCCTAAACATGGTAACGTTTGGCTTGACTTAGGGAGATACAAACTTTCTGGCCCATATCAGACTATGATCGCTCATACCAACATGTGACACACCTGAGGTTTTAAACTAAACTTATCAAACTCATTAATAATTCATGAAGCAAAAACAAAGGAAATCGCCGACCGATAAGTGATCTTTAAATCTGATACAGATTTCGTCCTGATTTACATAAACTTTGGCTTCGATTTTCTCGGCCAAAATAAGTCGTATCGCCAAAATAACTGAAAACGTGACTCTCTACATTTAGATGTTTGATAAGTAAGATAAAGAATTCGTGTCCGATCTTTATCCGATTTACAAACTCTCGCTTTCAGCTCGAGTTTGTAAATCGGATAAAGATCGGCTACTCATTCATTACTTCAAAAAGGCATGAATAATTAATGAGCATTATGTCCAATCAGATGAAGCAAATCAGTCACGTGCATGCTCCTTTATACCTGATAAAATCTCATCATTCTAAAAAGCCCGGGGAGGGCTTTGATTTCGGTACCAGGGGAATATGGGGTACAAAGGTATTACAAAAGAATGCAGATTAGGATGAAGACTTTATATCAAGAATACTAATGAACATGAAATTTTATATAAAGTTTCATCCTAATTAAGAATTCACTGATAAAGACCTAAAGATAGCAAAAAGTACACGGAACATAAAGTACCTAGATAATAAATTTTGCACTAAATTTACTAATATCAGCAGACTACCGAGATACACAGATAATATTTTTTAAATGAAGTTATCCAACTACCATTACTTGTTTACCGAGCCACTGTTTAGTTCCAATTATTAAACCAAACTCAAAGCCGTAAAATAATAAAAACGTGCATTAAACTTACATATTTTGTGCCGGAGCCAAAAATTTAGAGTCTGCCGTCATGTCAGTCACATCGCCAGTTTGAAACGAAGGGATTCGTGGTGGCTAAAATTAAAAATAAAAAAAATTCCAAATCAAGATATCCTTCCCCTCAAGCTAAATTGAAGACGTTTCACTGCAGCGTAAGAGGAGGAGAAATCAGTGATGCAAAAGAACAGCTTATACTGTTGTGTGACTGCTGCCGTGACACGGCTGAAATGCAGGGCCGAACGGGAAAAAAGCCCAACAAGCCATAGCAATAGCTCTGGAACGGATTAACGTTTTATAAACTGTGTTATTTGTTATATATTAGACAGGAGTGGGTTATGAATATATTTGTAAGAGCAGGCTTGATCGGCCGAGTCCGAGAACAGTTTTACACTACGCTCAGTGGGTAACGTAACGGTTACAGTTACCACGAATAAATCGGCAGTGACAGTTCTCAGGATATGCAACCGTTGTTGTCCTTTTCCATCTCTAGTATCTGGTCCTATGTCCCTTCTGTTCTACAACCGTCTGCAATCTTTTTGGCATGCTTTCAACAGCGTTGTCAACGAACTGTAGTGGGATATTATTCAGATGCCGGGATATACGAGCTTTGAATTGCTCGAACGACTCGCGCGTAATTTTCTGTTTGATAGCGTCTTTCTCTAAAGATGACTTAATTATTGTCACGTGTGTGGCTTGTCACGCGTGTGACGTATGAGGACCCCCAACGGAGTTGGGGGGAGAACGAAGTGACTCGTGTGAGTTGATGCTTCGAGTTCAGAGTATAGCTTGTAAACGGAATAAACACAGTTGTATTCTTGCAGTAGACTTGTGATTGTAGTCGAAACCGAACCGGGACCCAGCTCGCGTAACACTGGTGTCAGAAGTGCTTTTGGAACCTTGAAAGACTTGAAATGGCAGCGAGAGAGATCGAAGAAAGCGGCTCGGTCGAAGTCCAGCTGGCAGAAGGTGAGTGTTTATCGAGTTCCACGTATGTGGACAGTACTTCAAAGGAAGCAGGAGACATGGCAGCTATAGCCCATGGGTTAGAGCAGATCTACATGCAAATGGAACAACAAAATCGAGTCGCGAAAAACGAGTCACAGAAATTGTCTGACGGTCTGAAGCAATTGGAATATTGCGTGACAACACAGGGAGCCCAGTTCCAGAAGGAACTTAAAACACAGGGAGACCAGTTAGCGTCACAGCTCGATAATTTCAAGGTAGACTGCGATCGTAGAGTGAAAAACCTGGAGGAAAAACAACAAGTTATCGAGGATATCGTGGAAAGGCAACTAAAGGAAACATGTAACGCCGTGGAGGTAATGGAAGGTAAACTTATAGAAAATATGTACGAGAAAATGAACACAAGGGACTCGCAACTGAGAGAGAGTCTCGCTCAACTGCAGGCAAAGATAGGCCTGAGCGGATTGTGCTAGCATAATTATTGGCATAATTGGAGCAAACGAGCATAATTTTTCAAAGAAGCACTGCTCGAGCATAATTACCAGATTGTAGCATAATTTGAAGCATTAAAGCCAAAAGCAATGCTATTATTGCTTTTATAGTGCCTTTCCTAATGCGTAGTCCACACGAGCAAGTTTTCCTTGACAAGTTTTCCTTGACAAGTTGCCTTGTTCAATAACTGACACGCCAGTTTTACAACAAGGAGACTTGTCAAGGCAAAACTTGTCATTTTTCGTCGTCTACACGAGCAAATATAACTTGTCAAGGGAAAACTTGTCAAGGAAAACTTGCTCGTGTGGACTACGCTTAATTATCAGCTGGTATATTTTGCTTAGATTCTAAATTTTTCCAAAGCAAATACCTGAATTTCACTTAATGAGTGTGCGTTAAACATGAAAAAAGCTAAAAAGCCGTCTTTTGTTCAGAGCGTGGGAACAGTCACGCCTGATTGGTTTCTGTGCCGTTGGTACTAAAAATTCTATAAAATGTTGTGTGAACAACTAAAAATACCGCGCATCAACTAATGCCGGCCGTCTTCGAAAAACGTTTTTTGTGAGCATAATTGTGTAATCTACGAGCATAATTTTTGAACTTTGGCATAATTTGGGCATAATTCGACAACATTTGGAGCAGTGCTAGCGGCATAATATGCCACTTTTAGGAGCACAATCCGCTCAGGCCTAGGCAAAGATGGAGGAGGTCTTACAGAAAAAGAAGCCAGCTCCAATGAAAGAGTTCCAGACCCCAGAAAAGTGTACCTCAACACCACTACCGAGCATCAACACCAACGTGCACTCTAGCTACTTGACTCCTGAACGGAATCGCCTGGAACGGAATCGTCCTTTGCAGAAAACCCCGGAGTTCGACGGAAAGACACCATGGGAACCATATTTGGCGCAATTCGAGATTGCTGCGGAAATGAATCAGTGGGACAATGAACAGAAAGGTGACTTTTTGGCGACAAGCCTGAGGGGGAGTGCAAGAGCTATCCTGGGCAATCTTTCAGGGGGGGGGGGGGGCGCGGAGGTGTTATAGTACCCTCGTAAAAGCACTAGAAAGTAGATTTGGCACCGCCCATCAACAAGATCTGCATCGATCACAGCTGAGAAACCGAGTGCAGAAGCGAGACGAATCACTCCCGGAACTGGCGGAGGACATAGAACGCCTTGTACGGCTGGCGTACCCGCATGCCCCTGAGACAATGAAAGATGTGTTAGCAAAGGAGCAGTTTGTAGAGGCCATTCCTGATGAGGATACTCAATTGCGACTTAAGCAAGGTCTATCCCAATCCCTTCGCGAAGCCCTAGAGCTCGCCCTCGATCTTGAGTCTTACCAACTGGCCCATAGCAATAAAGAACGACGAGTCCGTGAGGTCAAGTATGAGCCAATCCAGCGAACCCAAGCGGGAAGCACACCCAACCACAGGGACCCCGAACAAAGCAAAAGTAGCGCTAGCGATGAGTCTGACGTACTGATGCAAATCAAAGGAATGCTTGCCGAGATCATGGCAATCCAAGGACAAGGAGCAGCCGGCATGCGGAATTTCCGAGGACGAGTGCCAGGGGGGTGCTGGGGGTGTGGCAAGAGCGGGCATATTAGACGGGATTGCCCAGATAAGTTTGCAGAGGCGGCAGGAAAACCCCAGAAGGAGACAAGCAAGCAGCAGGAAAACTAGAACAGGTCGGCCTTGTGGGGCAAAGTCCGGCCGGAAAAAGTGACTATGAAGCTCCAACCATTATTGTAATGACCGGAAAGTTAGCTTACGAAGAGGAAAGTCTTACGGTGCACGGATACATCGACAAAAAGGCATGTCCAATGATTGTGGACACCGGGGCAAATGTTACGGTAGTCTGTCCCGGCTTATTTGATCGAAAGGGAACATTGGAACTCCAGCCTACAAATAGTGTACTCAGAACAGCTACAGGTGAAACGGCTACGGTGCTCGGTACACAAAGGGTGCGGATTAGAATAGGGACACAGGAGTTTAACCACGAAGTGTTAGTGGCAGAAATCTCAGATCGTTGCATCCTTGGGTTGGATTTTCTGACAATGAACGGTTGTACCGTTGACATTGGCGCTGGAATCCTTCTTATTCAGTCAGAGGAGGTACCGCTTCGTAAACCTCGGGTTCGCCATACAGCCAGCTGCTATCGCGTCGTTGCATCGGCAACCACAGTTGTGTTACCGTACCACGAAATGATCGTCCCAGCTCGGATAGAGGAAGCCGTTGGTTATGAAGCATGGGTTGCGATTGGACCATCACTGACTGCTAAGCTTCCACAAGGTATCGTAGTTGGTAAGACTCTAGTTAGTACACAACGACCGTTCGTTGCGGTTAGAATGCTGAATGTGTCAGATAAGCCAAAGGAAATCGCTTGTGGAGCGGAGGTGGCTGTCTGCGAGCTCGTCGAAAGCGTCCTTCAACCGCACTGGACCGGTAATGATGATACAGGGACATATTCGCTTGAGAACAGTGATGTACCAGACTTTATCCAGGACCTCTATGAAAAGAGCTCAGTTAACTTGGACAGCCAACAGCAACTGCGGTTAGGTAACCTTCTTGCAGAGTTTCAGGATGTCTTTTCTAGAGGACCTAAAGATTTAGGGCGTACGAATGCAGTTAAGCATAGGATTAACACTGGTGATGCTTTGCCAATTCGCCAGCCACCAAGGAGGCTGCCATTGGCTAAACGCGAGGAAGCATTTAGTGCAATCGAGGACATGCGGCGTGGGGGTGTGATTGAGCCATCTTCCAGCCCGTGGGCGTCTCCGATCGTTATGGTGAAGAAACGGGATGGTTCCACACGGTTTTGCGTGGATTACCGTAGACTGAATAGTGTGACCAAGAAGGACTCGTACCCCTTACCTAGAATCGACTCAATCCTTGACGCCTTGTCTGGCTCTGCCTGGTTCTCCACCTTAGATCTCAAAAGCGGGTACTGGCAGGTGGAAGTTTAAGAGGAAGACCGTGAAAAGACGGCCTTCACGGCAGGTAATGGACTATGGCAGTTTGTGGTTATGCCGTTCGGTCTTTGTAATGGGCCGGCAACTTTCGAGAGGTTAATGGACAGTCTGCTGAGGGATCTGCGGTGTTTAGTCTACCTTGATGACGTCATAGTGCATGCAAGTTCATTTGAACAAGCTCTGGAGAACTTGCGCCTCGTCTTTCTCCGATTGCGAGCATGAGAGGACGCAAGTGGGTTTGTACTGTAAGTACACCCGAGGATTAAGTAATTAAGTTGTGGTCAGGTTAGGTGTTATGTTCTGTCAATGAAACTGACTAAAGCTGTCATGATAGTCTTTATATTTCAAACTCATTTTAGTGTGATGCATTTTATTAAAATTCATAATCCGGTTCTCGCAACCCGAGATCACAGTTCTAGACATGGCGCCAAAGAAGGGCCTTTTGCCCTTCCGCACTGTTTGTAGTTTACAACTGCTCGATACTAGCGGCAGACGGTCACGGATATATCATCAGCTTCAGAATCTGTGGATTAATCGGTACGTGCAAGCTCACTTTGAGTTTTCCGGTGGACATAATTCCAAAGTGGAAAAGTAATTCCATTCAATTTGGAAAATGGCCGTCCGTATGAAGAACAAGAGTCGTCCTCTGAAGATGAAATTTTAGTCTCATTCCGTTGGTCTGATTGGAGTAATTCTACTACAGCATCAAATGTCTCGTTCAATTTCGACAAATACTTGTTTCGGATATGGCTGTGAAACGGTGTGCTTTCCTATGACCTCAACAAAGAATTATTCTGGCGGGAAACCAGTGAGATCAGTCGACTCGTCATCGTCACAATCTCTAAATACGAAAGATATTTGCCATAATACAGACAGGATACTCTACTCTCTGAGAAGACATTTCTGGTAAAGATATGTATGAGCCAATCAATGCTATACAGCCATGGTTTAAGAACACTAACTGATCTTTGTAAACGTGAGGTGCGCTATCAGTTACCCAGCTATCTCAAGCCTAGGATGTGAAGAAAAAAACATTTTCATATTGAATTTGATATATTGAAGATCCTTCTTCTACTATGTGGAGATGATGCGGGCCCTGGCTGGGCTGGCCTAAATTTTAAAACTGCGGAAAGGGTATTGTGGAAACAAATGACAGGCGGTGAGTAACTCACAGATCACAAAACTTGGAAAGACGGAGGTAAGATTTGTTATTTAGTATTTTATTGAATTCAATACGTAGCATGTGCAAGGGCCCTGCTGGGTTAATTAGGTACGGATACTAGACCCTTTGTATTGTAATGCGGCCATTCGGCGTTTCCGTTTTAAAACAATAATTATTATACTGTACAATTACCATTTTCTAAATTAATAATATTTCCTGAAATTTATCATATATTCTCTTGATCTGGGTATTACCTAAAGAAAACCTAAAGAGGGCACAATAGTGGTGCTATTATAACTGCGTAAAAACTCCTGTTAAACAGAATATCTCTCTGTCAGGAACGCCTTGAGGTACCAACCATGCTTGTTATTTTACGCAGTTTTTTTTTTCAATTAACCCAGCTTTGTATTGTAATGCGGCCATTCGGCGTTTTCGTTTTAAAACAATAATTATTATATACTGTACAATTACCATGTTCTAAATTAATAATATTTCCTGAAATTTATCATATATTCTCTTCATCTGTGTATTACCTAAATAAAACCTAAAGTGGGCACAATATTGGTGCTATTGTAACCACGTAAAAACTCCTGTTAAACAGAATATCTCTCTGTCAGCAACACCTTGAGATACCAACTATGCTTGTTATTTTACGAAGGTTTTTTTTCAAATATTAACCAGTATTTTCGTATGTAAACATTTTAAATGCGTACGGAGTAACTTTAGGTCAGACCAGTGGCACCCAGATGTTTCGTCGGAGCGTGCTGCTGCTAGCGATAAACTGTACTTTTTGTAACTTTAGGTCAGACCAGTGGCACCCAGATGTTTCGTCGGAGCGTGCTGCTGCTAGCGATAAACTGTACTTTTTGTAACTTTAGGTCAGACCAGTGGCACCCAGATGTTTCGTCGGAGCGTGCTGCTGCTAGCGATAAACTGTACTTTTTGTAACTTTAGGTCAGATCAGTGGCACCCAGATGTTTCGTCGGAGCGTGCTGCTGCTAGCGATAAACTGTACTTTTTGTAACTTTAGGTCAGACCAGTGGCACCCAGATGTTTCGTCGGAGCGTGCTGCTGCTAGCGATAAACTGTACTTTTTGTAACTTTAGGTCAGACCAGTGGCACCCAGATGTTTCGTCGGAGCGTGCTGCTGCTAGCGATAAACTGTACTTTTTGTAACTTTAGGTCAGACCAGTGGCACCCAGATGTTTCGTCGGAGCGTGCTGCTGCTAGCGATAAACTGTATTTTTTGTATGTAAACATTTTAAATGCGTACGGACTAACTTTAGGTCAGTCCAGTGGCACCCAGATGTTTCGTCGGAGCGTGCTGCTGCTAGAGATAAACTGTATTTTTTGTAACTTTAGGTCAGACCAGTGGCACCCAGATGTTTCGTCGGAGCGTGCTGCTGCTAGCGATAAACTGTACTTTTTGTAACTTTAGGTCAGACCAGTGGCACCCAGATGTTTCGTCGGAGCGTGCTGCTGCTAGCGATAAACTGTACTTTTTGTAACTTTAGGTCAGACCAGTGGCACCCAGATGTTTCGTCGGAGCGTGCTGCTGCTAGCGATAAACTGTATTTTTTGTAACTTTAGGTCAGACCAGTGGCACCCAGATGTTTCGTCGGAGCGTGCTGCTGCTAGCGATAAACTGTACTTTTTGTAACTTTAGGTCAGACCAGTGGCACCCAGATGTTTCGTCGGAGCGTGCTGCTGCAAGCGATAAACTGTACTTTTTGTAACTTTAGGTCAGACCAGTGGCACCCAGATGTTTCGTCGGAGCGTGCTGCTGCTAGCGATAAACTGTACTTTTTGTAACTTTAGGTCAGACCAGTGGCACCCAGATGTTTCGTCGGAGCGTGCTGCTGCTAGCGATAAACTGTACTTTTTGTAACTTTAGGTCAGACCAGTGGCACCCAGATGTTTCGTCGGAGCGTGCTGCTGCTAGCGATCGATAAACTGTATATTTTGTATGTAAACATTTTAAATTTCGTACGGAGTAACTTTAGGTCAGACTGAGTGGCACCCAGATGTTTCGTCGGAGTGTGCTACTGCTAGAGATAAACCGTAGAAATCATGAACAGTAAATAATGGAATAAAAGAAAATTGTCTCATAAATGTTACAATAAAAACAATCTTAAAATAATGACTTGATATTGATTTCCTTCCGGCTGAAGTACTCTAATCTAACGAAAAACAAAGTATTTACCCCTTCAACTATTCTATTTATATCTATAACACACTCAGTGATAGAAAACTAAATGAAAAAATAACAATTCCTTCATTGTGTGAGAAATAAAATAAAATTGCAGACTATAGTCGGCCAAGCCGGGTTATCCTGGTGAATAGGACTGGATACATGAAGAAAAAATACAGCCCAGTGCCGGTCCAGTATCTTTCAATTCGAAGCCGGCCGGGGATGCCTTGCCGGTTTTCTATCTAAATCGATGACTATCTACCGATGTACTCACCATTATTGGTCATTTTGTAGTCAAAATCTAATTCTAAGCATTTGGAAAACCAATAGGAAAAATGTATTCCGGTTTTGTTTGTCATCTACTGACGGTCATGGCCTGTTTCAGCAATTTGATCTGGTTTATCCTTTGACGTAAAAGTGTATAGAATCGTCTAATAGGATTATTGGGGATTTAGACACCCCGAAACTTGAAACACAGCGTGGGTAATGGGAAGTATGAATGGAATCCAGGATAAGGTACAAAGAAATTAGCCGACGTACTTACAGTACACACCCACTTGCGTCCTCTCATGGAACAGTTTAAAACTCAGTCCAAAGAAATGTGAACTGTTTCAGCGCAAAGTAAGGTTCCTCGGCCATGTTATCAGTGAGGAAGGCATAGCGACAGACCCAGAGAAAGTGGAAGCAGTGAGGAACTGGCCCGTTCCCTGCAACGTGAATGAGGTAAGAAGATATCTCGGGCTGTGCACCTACTATCGGCGGTTTGTTCCAGGATTCGCCGATGTTGCTTGTCCACTCCATAAACTCACAGAGAAAGGTCACCACTTCCGGTGGACAGAAGAATGTGCTGAAGCTTTCACAAGGCTGAAGGAAGCCCTTACCTCCTCTCCAGTCCTAGCATACCCAGTCGGCAACGGTCCCTATATTTTAGATACGGACGCCAGCAACTGTGGCGTCGGTGCTGTATTGTCACAGATGCAAGACGGACAGGAACGCGTTATTGCATACTACAGCCAAACTCTAAGCCGACCAGAGCGCAACTACTGTGCAATCAGGAAGGAGCTTCTAGCCATAGTAAAAGCCATTGATAATTTCCATCCCTATCTTTATGGACGGCACTTCACCGTAAGAACCGACCACGCATCGCTTCAATGGTTGCTCAATTTCAAGAATCCGGAAGGGCAAATTGCACGATGGCTAGAGAGGCTACAGACTTATGACTTTCACGTAGAGCATCGCGCCGGTCGCAACCACCAGAACGCTGATGCTTTGTCGCGACGTCCTTGTCTCTCAACGGGCTGTAAACACTGCCAACGTTTGAACGAGAAACGAGAGGGAAGAGATACATGTAGGGGAGGCTGCGCGCGACACCATGAAACCCCTGAATAGATCAAGCGTACAGGAGGGTAATCCCCAGCCTGGGACCAAGCAGTCTAAAGAAGAGGAAGCCCATGATGTATATTTGGATGGAGAACCGAGGTCACTCGAGCAACTTCGTACCTGTCAGTTGGAGGATAAAGTGATCCGACTTATCGTCAAGTGGAAAGAAAGTGGAAGACGTCCTCCGTGGGAAGAGGTATCAATGAGATGTTCTGCAACGAAAGCGTACTGGGCTCAGTGGAACTCCCTTGAGCTAAAGAGAGGTGTGCTGTACCGACGATGGGAATTCCCTACAGACAAGGAAGTCTCTTGGCAGCTCGTGCTCCCCAAAGTGCTCCGACGAGAGGTGCTTCAGTTCCTACATGACAGTCGTGTTGGTGGCCACTTAGGAGTTAATAAGACACTGGAGAAAGTTCGGGCTAGATTCTTCTGGGTACACTGCCGGCGTGACGTCGAGGAATGGTGCCAACGTTGCGATGTTTGTGCCGCAAAGAAGGGTCCACGGAGCAAACCGAAGTCGCCGCTGCACATCTACAATGTTGGTGAACCTATGCAACGTGTTGCCATTGATGTTCTCGGCCCCTTACCTGAAACCGAAGGAGGAAACAAGTATCTTTTGATCGCTATGGACTACTTCAGTAAATGGCCGGAGGATTACGCCCTACCGAATCAGGAAGCGATCACCGTAGCTGATGTTCTTGTGTCGCAGTTTTTCAGTCGTTTCGGTGTTCCGGATGAACTGCACTCGGATCAAGGCCGGAACTTCGAGTCTGGTGTGTTCAAGGAGGTATGTACCTTACTGGGAATCCGAAAGACTAGAACCACAGCGCTACACCCACAATCCGACGGTATGGTAGAGCGCTTCAATAGGACTATTGAGAACCAACTGGCTAGTTTCGTTTCAGACCATCAGAGGGATTGGGACAGGCATATACCGCTACTGCTGATGTCATATCGATCGTCAGTGCACGAGACCACCAAGTACACTCCAGCGATGCTCGTGTTTGGCAGGGAACTAAGAGTGCCTCTGGACCTGGTTTTCGGTAGACCTCCTGAAGATGATTGCGAAGAAAGCTACAGCGCGTATATGGATGGACTTAGAAGGAGAATCGAGAATGTGCATGAGTTCTCAAGAGCTCACCAGGAGGCAGCAAGCAACCGCATGAAAGCACGCTATGATATGCGTTGCAATTCGACAAACTTTGTGATGGGAGATCTCGTATGGCTCCACAACCCACAGCGAAGGAAGGGCCGTTCACCAAAACTGAGTTGCCATTGGGAGGGTCCTTACGTTGTGTTGAAGCCAATCAATGACGTTGTCTATCGAATAAAGCGGAATCCCCGATCCAAGGCTAAGGTCGTGCACCGAGACCGGTTATGTCGCTACCGTGGAACAGAAAAGGCAGACTGGTTCGAGGCTTCAGATGGGGGTACGGACAACGGAGCTGACCATGATACGCAGATCGCCACAGATCGTGTCCCTGATACGCGGATCTCTACAGCAGAGGTCGACGATATTGGTGGTACTGCAACCAAGGCATCGGAGCCGCCGGACATCGACACTCCAGAACCCACAAGGCGAAGACGTTCTCGAAGGACGAGGGGACCTCCTCTGAGATATCAGGACTTCGTCATGGACAGTGGCTATATGACAGACACTTAAACGTTGTTGTTATTAACCGGGTCGGTTAATCTAAGGGGGATATAGTGTCACGTGTGTGCCTTGTTACGCGTGTGACGTATGAGGACCCCAACGGAGTTGGGGGGAGAACGAAGTGACTCGTGTGAGTTGATGCTTCGAGTTCAGCGTATAGCTTGTAAACGGAATAAACACAGTTGTATTCTTGCAGTGGACTTGTGATTGTAGTCGAAACCGAACCGGGACCCAGCTCGCGTAACATTATGTTGAAACAGTTCTCTACCGGATTGAGATCAGCACTGCGAGGCGGAATTCGGTGGAATTCTGTTTCTATACTGAGTAGCTATATATAGATTGAAGGGCTTTGTGAAATACGCATGCTTCTAGACTGATGAAACAATTTGAACATTTGATGAAACGCAAATGCTGCACCGGAATTAATACTGAAAACAGTAGAAATGGATACATCTACAGCATAAACGAATCCCCTTTATCCACTTTTTTGAGCATTGAGTGTGATCACTGAACCTAATTGTGCGAAAACAACTGATTAAGTCAAATATTTGGATACGCCCTCGGATATATTTTTACCCGGGGTATCAGACTTTTTCATCAAATTTGCATTGACAAGCGCATCCGTATTCCCACCAAGTGCTTACTGCCCCCTCTCGTTTTGAGCTGTTTTCCTTAAATTCCCTGGACGTTATTAACAATTATACAATGTGAGCTACCTATAATCTCGCCTCAGACATGTCAGAGCGGACGGCACCCACCTCCAGAGCATTTAATTAGCTTCAGTAGATTGTGCCACCTTTTTTGAGCCGCGTTTGTTTCTAAATGAACACGAAATGAAATTCTTAATATGATCATACATACAGTGACGTCATGCCAATGTGACGTCATAAAAGTAGGGGGGAGGGGTGGTGTGCATATGAAAAAAAAATAGAATTACAGCTTTAAAAAATAAAAGTTTAAAATTAAATACATTTTTACTAAATTTATTAATACCAATACACATTTACAATTTCAAAGTCATAATCACTTGTGAATATTCATTTAATGAAGCCGCGTATGGGACAAAATTTGAAACTGGCTAACGAACTTTCAATCACGACTCGTATCAGCTGTGTTCATAATGGCGGAAGCTCGAGGGCCGAATTCAGCGAACAATATATCTAGTGACCTATAGTAGGGCCGACACTGAGAAATTTCCCAACAGAGAAAGCTTTTTCCAAGCCGTTATCGAAGGATGGGAGCAAAATAACAACAAGGTTATTCAATGGCTGGTTTCTTTAGAGGTTCACACAGAGCTTGAAGTGCCAAATCTGGAAACGAATCGCTACCACTATCACATGGCTCTGATGTTAAAGACGAAATCAAGGTGGTTGTATGTAAAAAGATATCTATCGTAGTCGAAAACAAATAATAAAATGCAAAAGCAACAGTTGTAACGGACTCACTGTACTTTTAGCGCGTGACAGTAGCCGGAAGTGATCATCTCTACAATTCTCCGTTCATTTCACCAACACAAAACGATGATTTCTGCCTGTAATTGCAAGCCTCAGCCAAGAAAACTTGCTCTATAGTATGAGTTTTGGACGCTGAACACGATGAACTGAGTACTTTGTGTGATACAGGCTTTCAACATAGTGTTTGCTCATTTCTCCCCTCATTGTAAATAAAACTCCATCTAAAATTTGAATTTATTAACCGTTACAACGGAGAAATTTTCAAACCAGAAATTTCGGCGCATCCTATGTACTTCTAGAACGGTTTATATGACACAACTTAAACAGTATATATGTTATGAAAAAGTTTTAACGGTATAAGTGCATGGAAATACGTCTAAATAAATGACTTTGCATGGAGAAATGGAGAGGAGAAATGCCGATGGAAAACAACAGCTTATGCTGTTGTGTGACTGCTGCCGTGACACGGCTGAAATGCAGAGCCGAACGGGAAAAAAGCTCAACAAGCCATAGCAATAGTTCTGGAACGGATTAACGTTTTATAAACTGTGTTATTTGTTATATATTAGACAGGAGTGGGTTATGAATATATTTGTAAGATCGGCCGAGTCCGAGAACGGTTTTACACTACGCTCAGTGGGTAACGTAACGCTTACAGTTACCACGAATAAATCGGCAGTGACAGTTCTCAGGATATGCAACCGTTGTTGTCCTTTTCCATCTCTAGTATCTGGTCCTATGTCCCTTCTGTTCTACAACAGTCTGCAATCTTTTTGGCATGCTTTCAACAGCGTTGTCAACGAACTCTAGTGGGATATTATTCAGATGCCGGGATACACGAGCTTTGAATTGCTCGAACGACTCGCGCGTAATTTTCTGTTTGATAGCGTCTTTCTCTAAAGATGACTTAATTATGTTAAAACAGTTCTCTATCGGATTGAGATCACCACTGCGAGGCGGAATCCGGTGGAATTCTGTTTCTATACTGAGTAGCTATATATAGATTGAAGGGCTTTGTGAAATACGCATGCTTCTAGACTGATGAAACGATTTGAACATTTGATGAAACGCAAATGCTGCACCGGAATTAATGCTGAAAACAGTAGAAATGGATACATCTACAGCATAAACGAATCCCCTTTATCCACTTTTTTGAGCATTGAGTGTGATCACTGAACCTAATTGTGCGAAAACAATTAAGTCAAATATTTGGATACGCCCTCGGATATTTTTTTACCCGGGGTATCAGGCTTTTTCATCAAATTTGCATTGACAAGCGCATCCGTATTCCCACCAAGTGCGTACTGCCCCCTCTCGTTTTGAGCTGTTTTCCTTAAATTCCCTGGACGTTATTAACAATTATACCATGTGAGCTACCTAAAATCTCGCCTTAGACAACCTTCGCCATTTAAGGTGGTATGATACCCTAAAAATGGACAAATCTGAAGAAATTGTGAAAAATAATTGTGTTGCTAATTTAGCCGGACATTTATCGTATAATGATGTAGTAGATTCTTTTTCTAAAGAAATAAACTCTTTCATCATCTCTTTTGCATTTTTTTAAGGCTGATTGCTTGGTTGCTAGGAGCAACGGGTTTGTTTACGCGTCGTTTTTCGGTTAGAAAACGCCCAAAAACATCCAGAAATCCGTTTTAACTTTTTCGTTTCTACGTATTGGGATTCCTGTGTTGAGGAAGAATGGACACGGACTCGCTTTTGGCCTCGCTTGCATGTGTTTTCGGTAGTTTACACGTCGACATTTTCAAAATCTAATAATCTTTCACTTATACTTATAGTATCGAGAAATCATGCCCAAATTTTTGAACAGGAGGCACAAGAAACGAAGTTTTAGTGGAAATAGGTTCACTAAGACTATTAAGCCTAATAGTAAAGGGTCAGCCAATGCAGAAAACAGTGCTGGTGGATCGGAGCCCGAGGACATTTCATCGACTAGCGATCAAAACACAGGGAGTCCCTAACCGATAGTAGTATAAACCAACTAGTGGACTATTACAAATCCTGCGTTCTGATTGGCTACGCTACTATAGGTCTATTAGTGATAGCCCATGGTAGAGAAAAACCGCACGCATTTTCACGAAGTAATAAAATGTTTTCAACTTCAATTTGTTACTTTCTATTATTCTCTACTGTCCGACTAGGTAGTTTACACTAAAACAATTAGACCTCTCGCTCTCATGGGCTACGAGTTAAATAGCCCATTCGGCTGCGCCTCATGGGCTATTGACTCGTAGCCCATTCGGGCTGCGGGTCTAATTGTTAAGTAGAATATTGGAAGATTGGATCGAAATATGTTTTGATGCGTGTGGGTTGCCTGTGGTTACTTTGCCGCGCGAGAGTAGTTGTGAATTTATCGTAGTCTGTTTGTTTTTATCCCAAAATTGTTCATTCGCAGCCTAAAATTCGGACAATAAAGTTATCTGGCAGTGAAATGAACCAGCTAAATGTGTAGTTTATTTATTATTCTGTAGTTTGCATTAGTTTTAAGACACCGGATAATGTTTTGAGCGAGATTTAAGCGTTTCAGTTCCCGATACCTGTTCGCTGATTTTCGCTATTTGATCCAAAAATTGTACTTTCTCATCCGAAAAATGGACAATAAAGTTATCTAGCTGTAAAACAAATATGCTGAGTGTGTAGCTTATTTATCATTCTGTAGCCTGTATTAGTTTGAAGACATCGGAGAACGTTTTGAGTGAGATTTAAGCGTTTGAGTTCACGGACACCTGTTCTCTCATTTTCACTACTGTATAAGTATTAGAAAGGGAAGACACGGTGAGCCGAGGTTTTTACTTTTTGACTGCAACGTATAACCCCACGGGGAACGACAAGACATGCCTTACCATATCCTAGAAGGGAGATACGTCACGCGACATTTTTCGTGACTCATAACGACTCAACCCCTTAGTAACCCCGAAGGGATTTTTTGTCAAACTAAATGTTCCTGGTACCTCCCCTACTGAGTCGTTTTTTGGTCAACAACGTTGCAGCGAAAAAGTAAACACCTCGGCTCACAAAAACGAAAATGAAATGTGTTTAAATGTTGTCCTAAACTATAAGGCTTGCCAAAAAAATCACATCAGGAGTGAGAAAATGCTTAAGCAACTCACACATGTGAATTGAATTAGAGATTATGAAATTTGCAAAGGACTTCTGCTCGGTTTTCTGAACGCTGTATCTCCTCTTTCAATACTTTATAGCAAGGCGATCGGCAGCGAAAATCAGCGAACATGTATCGGTGAACTGAAACGCTCAAATCTCGCTCAAAACATTATCCTGTGTCTTAAAACTAATGCTAACTACAGAATAATAAATAAGCTACATATTTAGCTGTTTCGTTTTACAGCCAGATAACTTTATTGTCCGAATTTTAGGCTGCGAATGAACAATTTTGGGATAAAAACAAACATACTACGATAAATTCACAACTACTCTCGCGCGGCAAAGAAACCACAGGCAACCCACACGCATCAAAACTAACACAAAGGTTTCATATTGGTAAAACATGTATTAAAAAATAATGTATTTTTAGGTCCCATACCACCTTAAGTACGGACCGCCCGACAAAATAAGGCTATTCAGAACACTGAACGAACTCCTCTGACACATCGCGGGCATTTTTTATGACTTCGCTTGTCCCCCCTCCCCCTTCACAATGTTAATGGGGGAAGGAGGTTGTGTTAAAAATAGCCGGAAAATGCTGAAGCGGTCCGACTTAAATGGCAAGGGGTGTAGCTCCCACTTACACAGTGCCACATAAATCACGTGTTTGTATTTCTGTAAGAGAGCATCGCCCCCGAGGGGAGGGAGGTGGGCGGCACTTGGATGATAATTGGGTGCCTACCCTTCCACAACTTGATGTTGACAATATCAGCCGGAGGGGTGGGGAGTACGTATACCAAACCAACTCGTATACCAGCATGCAATTCGGCTACGAATCCTGCGCTTTCACTTTCCTGAGAACACGGAAGCAACTGCTTTATACAAACACTTCTCTCAACATCGACACAGTTACGAAATGGATACCAAATGGCAAACCGTACGCGACACTATCAAGGAACGTAACCAGTACATGTACAACAACAGCATGTTCAGTGATGTACAGTTCTCGGTTGTCGACTCCAAAGGCGACACGATCACCGTTCCTGCCCATAAGTACGTACTGGCTATCAGTAGTCCTGTATTCGAGGCCATGTTCTACAGTGAACTGGCCGAGACTCGACGTACTATCGACCTACCAGACTGTACCGCTGAAGGATTACTGGAACTGTTTCGCTACATGTACTGTGATGAAGTGCAGTTGACCGGAAGCCATGTTATGGAGGTTTTGTACCTCGCTAAGAAGTACTTTGTTCCTTCACTGGTTAAGAAATGCACACAGTATCTTCATAAAGAGCTGGGACCAGAGGATGTGTTCACTGTTCTACCACAGGTCGCGAAACTTGAGGATGAAAAGCTGAAAGAAATCTGTTGGAAGATTGTTGATTGTGACACCCAACGAGCCGTGACATCTGAGCCGTTTCTAACTGTCACGCAGGAAACACTTTGTGACATTCTAGAGAGGAACAGTCTCAGGATAACAGAGGTGGAGTTATTCCAGGCCGTACATAGCTGGGCTTGTAAGAAGATTGAAGAACAAGAACTGAGTGAAGATGGAAAATCAAAGAGAGCTGTTCTCGGTCATAAAGCGATTCACTTGATAAGGTTTCCACTAATGTCACTGAAGGAATTCTCGGAAATTGTCCTGTCCACCGAAATTCTCGATATTAAAGAGGTAACTGAATTGGTTAAATATTTTGGCTCTGACGGAAATCCAACATCAGTGGATACATTTAAAACAAAGGCTAGAGAAGGAATGACAACTACTGGTTCATGTAAGAGGTTTCGCTCGTTTTCTACAAACCAATGCGTTGGGTACGGTGGTAACGCAGACTCCCTCACGTTCACCGTCAGTAGTCAGGTTCACCTCACTGGTGTGAGATTGTACGGACATCTTGGGTCACAGTATACAGTAAACCTTGCTATTTACAAAGACAAGAATATATACTCTACACCTGCGCTCTACTATTCCTCATCAACGTTTACGACAGATAGCGTGATGACAGATGGATATTATGGGTTTACTATAATCCTGGACAAACCGGTTTGTCTGTTCCCTGGTATAGTACACACAATTAATGCTAAGTTCAGTGGACGTGTGTGTTACTATGGAAAGAATAGCAGTGCTGTAGTTCAATGTGAAAATGTAGAATTTAAATTTAATCTCCGTACAACAAATAGATGTGGACAATTTCCAGAACTGTTTTTTTCTCGATGAGTGTAGGTTCTTATGCACCAGTCAATTCCAACGATGCTTATCCCTCTCCCAGACCAAACCCTGGGCATTACTGAGTCATGATTTTTAATTTTGTTTTCCAAATTCCCCACGGTGGAGCAATGCAAGCAAGGTGTTGAAATGCCGCACGGTAGGGACAAGCAAGGTGTTCAAATGTCCCACGGTGGAGCCAAAGAATTAAGGAATTTTCCTACCCCAGGAACGTCTATATATACCTTCCCCTGCAAAGGATTTTGAATTCGTATAAATGAACGACTACGAGTCAGTTTGAATAAGAGTTAAATGTATACAAGTCGGGCTTGACTTTATAAAATAAAGTTCAAAACTACCATTAACGGCAGGGCTTTCAAACTGTTTTAGAGTAGGAGGTTAACACAGGAAAGCATGCGTCTGAAAGAAAATGAGGAAACTTGGTCGCCGGCTTATTTTGAAAGCGCTGATTAACAGGATCGTTATTGCTTGTCTTGATAAGCCAAGTCAGCCATGTAGTCGACCTCGCTTTTGTCAATAAACACTTCCATTTAGAATGTTTGCTGCAGGTTAGTCCCTTTCCCATAACTATTTTCGGTAATGTTAAATACCCCACCCGACTGTCCCGGGGGGGGGGGGGTATTCCTAGAATTGACTGCTGCATTAGTTCTATGCATTAGGTCTGCATACTGTACACGGGAGTGAAGATGATATTAATACACATTCTGCATTAAACTAGTCAGAGGTATGTTTAATGAGGATTTGCAGTCTTAACATGTTAACAAAGCCACCCGTGTAACCTGCCTCATTTCAGACCTTTTTCCGATATAAAAAAGTAGAAACATTTTCGTAATAACGCTCAAACTACATGTATTGGTTTCGTAAAACTAAAACCACATGTTAACTACAAACCAATAAAATTAAGAACCATCTGAGCCCACGTGATATGGCAGTTTATACAAACTGAAAGGACAGCAACCATATAATTAATAATCAAACTGCATGTAAAGAAATATCAGTGCTAACTTCGTAAAGTTTAATACTTATTCATTGCAATCATTATTCAAAGTGCCTTTCCCGTCACAGCGTATATAGACGTATATACTAGAAGGTGGAAGATTGCTCTGGACGAAAAGAGGCCGCTGATCATGAACACATTATCCGCTCTATATCACATTGTAATCTAAATATTTGCCGTAAACTACAATCTTGGACAAATGAGTTTAAAAAATCCCCCCCCCCCCCCCCCCCCCCCCCCCCCCTTCTCCAATTTCAGTAATGAGAGCGTGGTCAATCTGAAATGGACCATATTTAACCCTTTCACTCCCGGACGTGTTTGGGCTCAATGGGTGAAATGCAGAGTGCTAACTCAACCCTCCCCCTCAGTTCCAGTTTGGCTAGCCCGGGCTAGTTAAACACTGCTGACTTTTTAAACCAAGGGCTCAAACTTTCCCCATGATGCCATTCGGCAGAATTCTACGGACTCGGCGGCGGTGAGTATGGTTTCTTCTGAAGGTTTTCCAATGAAATGTGCTCTAATTTTGGACAAATAAGCCACTGTAAGAGAGCTAGAGGACATCATTAAGTCTGATGACGGCTTAAACGTACTTGGTTTTTCGTTCAGACTCGACGTTAATTGGATACTCACTAAGTAATCAGTTATTTGGCCAAATTTTGTAATGTAATTGTTTTCTAGACAGGAACTATGAGCAAAAATGTACTTCCCTAGTCTTCTCTTATTGGACACTAATTCAGAACCAACACTAAGGTCAGAGGGGGTGGTTCAAAGTTCAAGTTAATTGAAAAGATTTGTATTAAGCACAACATATGCATCTTCAAGCTGCTGAGACTTCATTTTTGGGAGACATGTTGCTAATGCATCCAATCATGTGATCTGCCACACCCTTTTCTTGTCCATAATTGGGATATTGCTTTCCAACCATAGATAACCCTTATCACGAGCTGACACCCTGACTACTTCTTAGACGACGACCCGTCTCAGTTGGTGTGTATTAGACATACATGGTACGTTTCTATACTTGTCATGCTAGCTTTGGGAACAAATACCTTCTATCGAGAGAACCAAAACCATGGGTTAAGACTTAATCCAGGATTAGCGCTAATCGGGCTTCGAACATCAGGGCCCAGAAGATCAAGAGGATAACAGTAATACAGCTATAGAGCGCGCTGGTTGATTAAAACTAAAGACTGAACATATATGAGACTGAAGCAGTATAGGGCGATTTTCAATTGAGTACTGCATAAGTAATTCGGTGATTACTTTGGTTTTGCGTTAGCCTGTTCACAGGCCCTGGATACTAAAACTAAATTAAATAAACTAAACTAAACAAAATCGGACCAAAGAGAAGCCGAGGACTGGGGTAGTCATGTTTCCCAGTAAATAGAGCCTGTGAACATGCTAGTTTAGCGTCTGCAAAGCTTTTCTATTGGCTGTGAAAACTGTTTTGTAATTATCAGCCAATCATGTCCTCAACTAAACGTTTTGGTTCGTCATGCAATAATTTTTCGTTTAGAGTGGTTTTCGAAAAAAGCGTTGTGAAACCAAAACCTGAGCAATCACGAGCAAGTAAAAACCCAATGAACCAATCACGAGCAAGTAAAAACCCAATGAACCAATCACGAGCAAGTAAAAACCCAATGAACCAATCACGAGCAAATAAAAAGTTAACCCAGTGAGCCAATCACGAACTGAAGTAATTTACGATTGGTTTTACTTCAACCAATCACGAGGAAAACTGAAACGCAATCGAGGATAACTAACCAGTCAAATTCGAAAGCTATCACCTAATTACTTGTCTACACTCAATTTGGAAACCGCTCTAAGCGAGATTATCCACGATTGCATTTAATCTTCTTCATCATACGCTCATATCATTGTGTTTCTACTAAATGCTCCCGTGATTGGCTCTGTAATTGTTTGGTTTTGGTTAAATTACAATACTCAATCGAAACCCGCTTTAGATTGACAATCAATTCATATAGCCTTTTGCAGCAAACAGTCACGAGCTGATATAATCCTTCGTTGACAAATGAACTGAGCTCGTGATCCCCATGGGAATGGCGTTGCCATGGATGCTAGAGGGCAAGCTATATTTAAAAACGCTATTTAAAATAATTATCATTTACAAACAGGTTTTGTTAATAACACAGCCGATCTCGTAAAAAATGAAGTCAGATTTTTTTGCCCTCCAGTACAACCACCTGATTGCATTCCTGCAAAAGGTCAATTCATAGATGCATAAGTACAGTCGCGATGGTGTTAGTGGACAAATATAACTAAGTTTTTATAACAGTTATATTCGTGTAAATAATAGGCCATCCTCTTGAGATATAAATAATATTTAAGTTTTACTGGGTGTGATTTATGACACCAAGTTGTTTAATTTACGTTCACGTACCACAAAACATCCGAAGGGGTGGAGGGTGCGCATACCAAAGCAATTCGTATACCGACATGCAATTCGGGTATGAATCCTGCACTTTCACTTTCATGTGTATATAAGGAAGGACGCCTTCTGTTTTCACTGAAAGAAATACACCTACCTGCTTACAAATACATTCTGAACATCAACACAGTTAAGCAATGGATACCAAATGGCAAACTGTACGCGACACTATCAAGGAACGTAACCAGTACATGTACAACAACAGCATGTTCAGTGATGTACAGTTCTCGGTTATCGACTCGAAAAGCGTCACGGGCATCGTTCCTGCCCATAAATACGTACTGGCTATCAGTAGTCCTGTATTCGAGGTGAACTGGTGAACTGGCCGAGACTCGACGTCCTATCGACCTACCAGACTGTACCGCTGAAGGATTACTAGAACTGTTTCGCTACATGTACTATGATGAAGTGCAGTTGACCGGAAGTCGTGTTATGGAGGTTTTGTACCTCGCTAAGAAGTACTTTGTTCCTTCACTGGTTAAGAAATGCACACAGTATCTTGAGAAAGAGCTGGAACCAGAGGATGTGTTTACTGTTCTACCACAGGTGGAAAAACTAGAAGACGAAAAGCTGAAGCAACTCTGCTGGAAGATTGTTGATTGTGAAACCCAAGGAGCCGTGACATCTGAGCCGTTTCTAACTGTCACGCAAGAAACACTCTGTGATATTCTACAGAGGGAAGATCTCAGAATATCAGAGGTAGAGTTATTCCAGGCCGCACATAGCTGGGCTTGTAAGAAGATTGAAGAACAAGAAATGAGTGAAAAGGGAAAATCCAAGAGAACTGTTCTCGGACATAAAGCGATTCACTTTATTAGGTTTCCACTAATGTCGTTGGAACAATTTTCGGAAATTGTTCTTCCCACTCAAATTCTAGATATGAAAGAAGTCACCGAATTGGTTCAACATTTTAGCTCTGTCTCAAAACGAACATCGCTAAAAACATTTAACTCAAAGGCTAGAGGTACTACAAAGACTGATTCATGTAAGAGGTTTGGCTCGTTCATTACAGGATGGGTATACGCTGCTAAAGCGGCCGACTGCATCACGTTCACCGTCAGTAGTCAGGTTGACCTCACTGGTGTGAGATTGTGTGGAAGTCGTGCGTCACAATACACAGTAGACCTTACCATTTACAAAGGAGAGAAGAGAGACACTGCATCTACGCTCTACCAAACATCTTCTACATCGACTTTTATGACGGATAGCGAGATGACAGATATGCAGATGGTTACTATGGATTTACTATAAACCTGGACAAACCGGTTTGTCTGGACCCTGGTGTATCACATACAATCGAGGCTGTAATAACTGGTCCTCCGTCTCACTGTGGGAACAATGGCAGGGCAATAGTTCAGTGTGAAAATGTAGAATTTGAATTTACCAAAATAAAGAGTCCAAACTGTACATCGGATAGCAATGGACAGTTTCCAGAACTGCTATTTTATCGTCGATTGTAGGTTTTTCTGTAACTTAACTTGAAAGTACGATTGGCATAATAGCTGTTGGCATAGCACTCATTCGTATTAAAGAGAGTAGATCAAGATTTGGACAGTGTTAGGCTCGCAAACAACCTAGTCCAAGGAGTTCTTACTGTGTATTTTTCTGATTGGGTAAATGGTACCCCTGCGGTTTGTACTAGCACTGTCACTGACAAACGAGTACAAACCACAGGGATCCCATTAACCCAATCACAATTACCATTCCTTATACCAGGAACTGCATGTAAAGGATGCAGCTCCAGTAATAGCGAGGCCAGTTGCACATCTCGTAAAGCAAACAATCTCGACGGGCTGGAAAGAAACAAAAGTGACGCCCATCTTTAAAACGGATACAACAATAATGTACTCCCTCATCTTCAAGCCGGATCATGGAAATATCTATTCAAACACAACTTTTAGCATAAATTCCTCACAGATAACAGAGTTCTCTCTCTTTATTAGTCGGGTTTCTGAAAGACACACTCCACGGAAACTGCAGTTGTATATTCTTGAGCGCATGGACGATCAAATGACTGGACCTATATTTATTTTATATCTAAAAAGGCTTTTGACTAGTTAATCATGAGTGCTTACCTCATAAACTAGAGCACTATGGAGTTAGAGGTGACAGTTTAGACTTTATGTAACAATTTCACCTCATCCACGGACTGGAAGAGTTCAACTTGGAAAGGACTTATCATTGATTATATATATAATTATACACAATTACTTGATCAGTTTCCAAAACGTTGACTGCACGATACTGGGAAAGCTCATTACTTTTGTCCTGCACGAAAACGGCCTGCCCCAGTACCTCCATAAACTGTTCCATCAGCATGTATGCGGTGACACTGTAATATACTTTTCACGTTATTCCACCATTAATTTGGAGATAATAAAGGCAGTTCTAGATTATCTAGACCGTGTTGAACAGTGGATGGAGAGCAGCAGGCTTGTATTAAATCTTTTGCATTGTGCCGAAGGGCACAATGCAAAAGATTGAAAAGGCTACAGATTCTGAAACAAAGCTTCAAGGCCAGAACATATAGAACAAGTCTTTAATTTAAATACTTACGGGTAATATTAGACGAACAATTATCCAGGGCCCGGTGGTTCGAATCAAGGGTAACTTTATCCCTAGGATAGTGCTAAATATGTAATTTTAATCCGTACAGTTTAACCACGGTCGGGTTAGTGATTTAACCCTGGGCCCGGTTGTTCTAAGCAAGGGTAACTTTATCCCTAGGATAGTGCTAAATCTGTAATTGTAATCTGTACAGCGCTAGCTGAACCACGGCTTAGTGTTTAACCCTGGGCCCGGTTGTTCTAAGCAAGGGTAACTTTTTCCCTAGGATAGTGCGAAATATATAATTGTAATCCGTACAGTTTAACCACGGGCTAATGATTTAACCCTGGGCTCGGTTGTTCGAATCAAGGGTAAGCGTTACCCACGAGTTAAATCTCTATATCTAAACAAGTTAAATCGCCTTGTGAACTTTAATTTTTATGTTTTATGAAACTGCTTCGTATAGACCATTTTAAGTCTGAATGTAAAGTCAAGTGAATAAAGAACTAATGAAAAATATATTGCAGGCAAAATAGCTGGGATCGCATTAGTCATGCTAACAGACTAACATTACGGTTAAAAACCTCCACAGAGGCGGACTCCATCGGGGCGTAGCCAGGAGTTCTGCGATGGGGGGTTCCGAAGGGAGGGGGGGGGGGGGTTTCGAGATCTGGTGATCTATCATCTTACAGAGCTTTTTTACCTTTTGGAAATCATGAAGGGGGTTCCGGAACCCCTCTGTTACCTTATGGTAATTCAGCCACGTCCAGTAATTTTATTAAACATATTACATGAGTTCCCAAACCACTGCATCCCTTAAACAAACGTTGCCTAGTGATCCTGGTGTTGAACTGACGATCATGTCTTTCCCGTACAAAGCTCGACTTCAATCTACAAAAGCCTAAGGGTTTTAAAATCGCTGCCCTTAATATAAATAGTCTACTCAAGCACATAGACGAGCTTCGTATCCAAATGGCCAATAAATTAAGCATTAGATATATTAATTAGTAATAAAACTCGATTAGATGACAATTGAGTTTCATATTAATGGTTACTCTGTGGTTACAGTAGAAATAGATATAGACAGGGTGGTATGGTAGCGATCTATATACGAGACCCTATTGACTTTAAGTACTGTTTAAAACACGAACAGCAGTGTTTTATCAAGTTTAAAAATTCGAGGGCGAAGGCCGAGAATTTTTAGACTTGATAAAACACGTGCTGTGAGTGTTTTAAACGGCTTCAAAAACTCTTCAAGAATGCAATGAAAGAAAGTCACACATCTCATGGGAATGGTTACTTAATGAACCATTGAACCTTTGTATTCACAACGCCATGCAAAATATTCGAGTAATCACCGCCGGCAATTACGAACATCTCAAGGGAAGGTCATGAAGAAATTACCATACTATGTTGTTTGAAGCGGCGTTTCGCAATGCAAGAATAACCTGCACTTGAAGGATTTGGTGTCGTAGTTTACCTCGATAAAGTTCAAGACTTTTAGACGTATTTCCATGCACTTATACCGTTAAAACGTTTTCATAACATATATACTGTTTAAGTTGTGTCATATATAGCGTTCTAGAAGTACATAGGATGCTGGTTTGAACTCAGGTCATCGTGTTCAGCGTCCAAAACTCATACTATAGAGCAAGTTTTCTTGGCTGAGGCTTACAATTACGGGCCGCAGAAATCATCGTTTTGTGTTGGAGAAATCAGAAGAAATGAGCGGAGAATTGTAGAGATGATCACTTCCGGCTACTGTCACGCGCGCTAAAAGTACAGCGAGTCCGTTACAACTGTTGTTTTTGCATTTTATTATTTGTTTTCGACTACGATATATATCTTTTTACATTCAACTACCTTGATTTCGTCTTTAACTTCACAGCCATGTGATAGTGGTAGCATTTGGCACTTCAAGCTCTGCGTGAACCTCTAAAGAAACCACTCATTGAATAATAACCTTTTTGTTATTTTGCTCCCATCCTTCGATAACGGCTTGGGAAAAGCTTTCTCCGTTGGGAAATTTCTCAGTGTCGTCCCTACTATAGGTCACTAGATATATTGCTCGCTGAATTCGGCCCTCGCCATTATTAACACAGCTGAAAGTTCGTTAGCCGTTTCAAATTTTGGCCCATGCGCGGCTTCAATAAATGAATATTCACAAGCTATTATGTATCGGTATTAATAAATTTAGTAAAAATGTATTTCATTTTAAATTTTTATTTTTTAAAGCTGTAATTCCTATTTTTTTTCATATGTACACAACCCCTCGCCCTTACTTTTATGACATCACATAGGCATGACGTCACTGTAGGTATGATCATATAAAGAATTTAATTTGGTGTCCATTTAGAAACAAACGCGGCTCAAAAAAGCTGGCACAATCTACTGAAGCTAATTAAATGCCCTGGACGTGGGTGCCGTCCGCTCTGACTGTCTGAGGCGAGATTTTAGGTAGCTCACATGGTATAATCGTTAATAACATCCAGGGAATTTAAGGAAAACAGCTCAAAACAAGAGGGGGCAGTAAGCACTTGGTGGGAATACGGATGCGCTTGTCAATGCAAATTTGATGAAAAAGCCTGATACCCCGGGTAAAAAAATATCCGAGGGCGTATCCAAATATTTGACTTAATTGTTTTCGCACAATTAGGTTCAGTAATCACACTCAATGCTCAAAAAAGTGGATAAAGGGGATTCGTTTATGCTGTAGATGTATCCATTTCTACTGTTTTCAGTATTAATTCCGGTGCAGCATTTGCGTTTCATCAAATGTTCAAATTGTTTCATCAGTCTAGAAGCATGCGTATTTCACAAAGCCCTTCAATCTATATATAGCTACTTAGTATAGAAACAGAATTCCACCGGATTCCGCCTCGCAGTGCTGATCTCAATCCGGTAGAGAACTGTTTCAACATAATTAAGTCATCTTTAGAGAAAGACGCTATCAAACAGAAAATTACGCGCGAGTCGTTCGAGCAATTCAAAGCTCGTGTATCCCGGCATCTGAATAATATCCCACTACAGTTCGTTGACAACGCTGTTGAAAGCATGCCAAAAAGATTGCAGACTGTTGTAGAACAGAAGGGACATACTGGGACTAGATACTAGAGATGGAAAAGGACAACAACGGTTGCATATCCTGAGAACTGTCACTGCCGATTTATTCGTGGTAACTGTAAGCGTTACGTTACCCACTGAGCGTAGTGTAAAACCGTTCTCGGACTCGGCCGATCAAGCCTGCTCTTACAAATATATTCATAACCCACTCCTGTCTAATATATAACAAATAACACAGTTTATAAAACGTTAATCCGTTCCAGAACTATTGCTATGGCTTGTTGGGCTTTTTTCCCGTTCGGCTCTGCATTTCAGCCGTGTCACGGCAGCAGTCACACAACAGCATAAGCTGTTGTTTTCCATCGGCATTTCTCCCGCTCCATTTCTCCATGCAAAGTCACTTATTTAGACGTATTTCCATGCACTTATACCGTTAAAACTTTTTCATAACATATATACTGTTTAAGTTGTGTCATATAAAGCGTTCTAGAAGTACATTGCTCACTGAATTCGGCCCTCGCCATTATTAACACAGCTGAAAGTTCGTTAGCCGTTTCAAATTTTGGCCCATTCGCGGCTTCAATAAATGAATATTCACAAGCTATTATGACTTTGAAATTGTAAATGTGTATCGGTATTAATAAATTTAGTAAAAATGTATTTCATTTTAAATTTTTATTTTTTAAAGCTGTAATTCCTATTTTTTTTCATATGCACACCACCCCTCCCCCCTACTTTTATGACGTCACATAGGCCTGGCGTCACTGTATGTATGATCATATTAAGAATTTCATTTGGTGTCCATTTAGAAACAAACGCGGCTCAAAAAAGCTGGCACAATCTACTGAAGCTAATTAAATGCCCTGGACGTGGGTGCCGTTCGCTCTGACAACCCTTGCCATTTAAGTCGGACCGCTTCAGCAATTTCCGGCTATTTTTAACACAACCCCCCTCCCCCATTTCAATGTTGGTTTTGTGAAGGGGGAGGGGGGACAAGCTAAGTCATAAAAAATGCCCACGATGTGTCGGAGGAGTTCGTTCAGTGTTCTGAATAGCCTTATTTTGTCGGGCGGTCCGTACTTAAATGGCGAAGGTTGAAGCTATATATATATATTGGTATCTAATCAACTAAAGTCGATTGAGGTATGCTAACCGCCGTGGAAAGCAGGTAGCAGCTGACGTTTCGAGCGCTAGCCCTTCGTCAGAAGGTTAGGTGTTGTGGCACTTAGGCCCTTATCGATTAATCTTGCTAGCATTTATTTTGGCCTAGGAGCTCCTGTTTTGGCATACTTTTGCAAAACTTTTTTTTCTCCTTTTTTTAGAAGCATAAAAAACTGAGAAACGATTCAATTGTTATTTCACATTTTCCGCCTCAAAGGAAAAGCTGGAAATGTGCTGAAAGTGTCGTATAACTAGATGGATTGGGGCTGCGCAAACTGGGTAAGACCGGAACTTAGTTTAGTAACAACCCGCAATCATTCTGCCTGCATTACAATAATTATTAAAGTTGATTATAATTGCTCACTCTGGAAATTATTTATTTATTTATTTATTTATTTATTTATTTATTTATTTATTTATTTATTTATTTATTTATTTATTTATTTATTTATTTATTTATTTATTTATTTATTTATTTATTTATTTATTTATTTATTTATTTATTTATTTATTTATTTATTTATTTATTTATTTATTTATTTATTTATTTATTTATTTATTTATTTATTTATTTATTTATTTATTTATTTATTTATTTATTTATTTATTTATTTATTTATTTATTTATTTATTTATTTATTTATTTATTTATTTATTTATTTATTTATTTATTTATTTGTTGGTTGGTTGGTTGGTTGGTTGGTTGGTTGGTTGGTTGGTTGGTTGGTTGGTTGGTTGGTTGGTTGGTTGGTTGGTTGGTTGTCTGTCTGTCTGTCTGTCTGTCTGTCTGTCTGTCTGTCTGGCTGGCTGTCTGTCTGTCTGTCTGTCTGTCTGTCTGTCTGTCTGTCTGTCCTTTTTTGCTCTGACGAAGGGCTAGCGCTCGAAACGTCAGCTGCTACTCGCTTTCCACGGCGGTTAGCATACCTCAATCGACTTTAGTTGATTACATACCATTGTTTATCTTCCCCGCCGACGCAGACCAAAACTAGTTTTTACAGGAACTAGTTGCCTATCATGTCTGTCTGTCTGTCTGTCTGTCTGTCTGTCTGTCTGTCTGTCTGTCTATTTATTTACAAACTTCGCCAAAAGTGGTAGGGAAGCCTCACAGAGCGTGGCACCATTACGGGGTGATATTTTACACGTTTGAGGAATTTCAACGTCATAAACATATTCAGTAATATAAAAATTATGTTTGAGGATCTCCTTATTAAACTGTCCTAATGAGCAGTTAGTGCCTTTCAAATTTGGTGACAGAGCGTTCCATATCCTCGGTCTGAAAAGTTACAGCATGCAATTTTTTTGTATTAACCGTTTTGGTATATTTAGTAGCCAGATGCCTCTGGATGGATCATTCTGTGCGCCTGGTTCAGGCTCTCGTAGAAGACTTTATAGAAATATAGGGATCACATCAAACAACTAAAGAATGATTTAAAATTGCATGGTGTTTGTTGTGTACAACACTTACGGGTTTTATTTCGTATATAAGATTCTCGTAATGCAAAGTTTTGTGCATCACAATGGCTTTCGTAATTGTATGTTGATGGTTTGGTTTGTTTCCTCCTGTTTGTGACGTATTATATATGTGCCGCCGGAGTGGGTCAGGCTTTTGAGCTCAATTTGGGCAGGTAGGGTCAGGGTTTTGACCTGATTTGGGCAGATCAGGGTCAGGATTTGAATATAATTTGGGTGCAGTCAGTGTCGGGGTTCAGTATTTTTTAGGCAGTTAGGGTTCAGTTTTTTTTAGCTACTATGTCAAAAATAGACATTCTGTTGCCGCATATTGATCGCCTGCCCACATGCAAGCACTGAGGTTCCCATACATCGTGACGCCGCTAATTCGTACTTCAGTACTTATCCGATGTACTTCATCTGCTGATTTGTTTACCCAATGCCAAGTCCCGACTTGAAATGTTCCGTATTTTGCATGCAATCCCGGTACGCGGTATACCGGCCGGGGTATATATCCGACCATGTTTTGAAAACAATTTAAAGAAGGGGCAATCAGGGTTTTTTTCTCCCAAAAAGGGGGCAATCAGGGTTTTGGAGCTCGGATTGGGTCAAACAGGGTCAGGGTTTGAGCCTCTTGGCCTCACATACATACCCATTTTTCATGTAAGTATTCCCCCCCCCCCCCCCCCGGGAAAGGCCTTTCTCATAGTTTCTCGGTCATACGACACTGAAGTAATAGCCTGCAGAACAGCCGCTTTTCCGATGCGAGCGAAGCGAGTAATGCCGATACGTGCGGGGCGAGTTCTGATACGATACCGATCCGAGCGAAGCGAAAAAATGAGCGCCCTGCCGTCATCTTACGGAAATTTGAATTCTGCCCTTTTTCGCATGGATTAACATGATTATTTAACATGTCAATCAAACTTTATGTGCTTTGTGTCGGTATCTAAGATATGTAGTCAAAACATTGCACAGTTCATTGTTATTTCTCCTGTCCAAATCTCTACAGTGTGGGATTTATTCACGACCACGGCCTCTATAAAGTCGCTCATGCAGTCCCCGCTCAGTTTTTCCGTTCATCAGTTCATTTACTCAACCCTGACTGACTCTTTCACTCGAACAGCCTCTGACAGCAGAAGCGAAAATTGCTTTAGGGAACTCCGTAATTTCCTTCGGTTCTACGTATAGATCGTAGAGGAAGATGGCTTTTAAGTCCCAGTGTATTTAGATTCGATTAACTGATCCATCACAATGCTTTGCAAATAGGATAATGTGGCGAAGCCGCGCTAGTCCTGTCTGACTCGACTTCCACGGCAAACAGTTGGAAAATAAGGCTTTTACCTGTTGATAAAACCGCCAAAATATCTCGCCTAGAAAGTACAAACGTATACTATTCAGTGCCTGCTTTGTTCTTCTAAATACTTTCCTGGATTAACGCTCAACCGCTCGATCACTTCTCTCTTGTCGCTGCCATTTCAGTCAGTTCGCGGGAGGAACGCGCGACCTTTCGTGACACATGACGGCTAATTGTTGACGGTGGTACCAAAGCGTTGTAGATGGTAAATAGTGTTTCACGAGAAACGAAATACTTAAAGCATTTGATTGCACTAATGCTAGGAACGATCATTCAGTTGAGAATATCATGGCTTTCCCAGTTTGGGTTTGATCTAGAAAAAATAAAGGCGAGAAAGAAGATAAGAGGGCGATAAGAAAAAGAAGAGCCTCTGGTATCCGTTGAGAATCTCACTTCCATGCGCTGAAAACATGTCAAACCGGTTTTGTTGAGCCGTTGGTAAGCGAATGAAAATTACCGTTACATCCAGCACTCACGGTTGGGCCTGGTAATGAGTAGTTTATCCAATCAGGGATGATGTTCAAATTCTGAATAGAATGTTCGCATAGAAGTGAGATTCTCAACCGATAACACCAGAGACTCTTCTTTTCCTCGCCTTTTTATTTGTTCGAGCTTCTGTCACCCAGGGTACATGCCGAGAGATTTAGTGGTAGAAGTGTTTGAGGCCAAAACAAGACTTTCAGCTACAACCAGAATTAATTTCGGTCTGAGCATGTCACTTGTTGTTTGTCGTTAGTTCGGGACAACCTTTTTGAACTAGGTGTATCACCTACTGCATGGCACTAACCACTCGACTATAAAACAGCAATTCTGGAAATTGTCCATCGCGATACCATGTGCCGCCGTTTGGTCTTAAGTTTTCATTAAATTTAAATTCTACATTTTCACATTGAACTTCATCTCTTCCACTGTACCCATAGGAAGACGACGCACCACTGATCACGGCCGCAATCGTGTATGGTATACCAGGGTCCAGACAAACCGGTTTGTCCAGGTTTATAGTAAACCCATAATATCCATATGTCATCTCGCTATGTGTCCTAAACTTCGATGGGTAAGGGGTGTGGTAGATAATTGACTTCGGGTGTTTGTTAATAGTAATTTCTACTCTGTATAGTGAACCAAGACATCCGCACAGCCTTACCCCAGTCAGGTAAACTTGATTACTGACGGTACGAGGTCTCCAAGATGGCCGCTTGGTTACTGAGTTAGTTCATAACATAACACAAGGAGTACATTACCAGGAGCGTCCATCTTCCCCATTGGTTCTGTTCCCAGCATAGGAGTAGATGTGGCTATATTTAGAATTGCATTTCGCGCGAAGTAAACAAAGGCCATGTGCATGTTGTCTTAGCCAATCAGATAGCTATACGTCACTTCTCATTATTATTATTATCATTCTCACTTTCAACGCGGGAATTCTAATTCTAAATCTACTCCTGTGCTGGGGGCGCAGCCCATGACATAGGAACGCTCCTGGTAATGGGCTCCTGATACTAACATATAACAAAATAAATAGATATAAATAATAATAATAAAAAAGTTATACTATTACACAAATATAAGTATAAATTATAATATTTACATCATCGTATAACCACTCTCCTTCCTAACAACGACACACCCCTACTTAAGGTAGCTAATAAAATTTTGGGTTAAAATTACCCACCACCCCACCTTACCCCTACCCATAGAAGACTTTTCTTTTCGCAACTAAATAGTAATAGCCTATCGCTGCCAAGATGCAGAACTGACCGATTTAAGAAAAGCTTCTTCCTGGCAATGGACTATCATTTATCTAACAGCAGTAAACACGTTCCAGTGCAATGCTGTATATTCCAGAGCAGAGAAGAAAAAAAAAATAGAATCAAGCAGAGCTGAAAAGCGTCGGATTGGTCTTGTTGTGTGACTTGGAACGTCAGTTCATGCCACACTTTCGCATAACCTGGAAATTTCAGTGCCGTGCGTTCGGATTGGTCTTGTAGTGTGACTTGAAAATTTCCATGCCACACTTGGGGATTGGTCTTGTGGTGTGACTTGGAAATTCCCATCCCACACTTAAGAATTGGTTTTGTGACGAGTGTGACTTGGAAATTTCCAAGCCATACTTTGCGATCGGTCTTGTGGTGTCAGACTTCGAAATTTCCAAGCCATACTTTGCGATCGGTGTTGTGCTGTGACTTGGAAATTTTAGTGCCACTTCGCAGTCTAAATATTTCAATTTCCTGTCAAATTTTTGCAACAGCCCATATATGACAGAAACGACTCTTCACAAAAAATTGCCAGTTTTGTAACAGTTTGTGGGTATTTGGAAAATATAACATATTTTACTAAATCGTGCCAACGAAAATGGTACTTTGGAATATCAAGCAATGCTCTGGAACGTGTTAGTAACACGTATAAGATTTATGCAGTAACAGGAGCCACTACCCGCAGCGTCCATATGTACTATATATGTGAGTTGGCGTATTTACATATGTACTATATATATATGTGTTAGTAACACGTAGTATGATTTATACAGTAGCAGGAGCCACTACCGGCAGCGTCCATATGTACTATATATGTGAGTTGGCGTATTTACATATGTACTATATATGTGTTAGTAACACGTAGTATGATTTATTCAGTAGCAGGACCCACTACCCGCAGCGTCCATATGTACTATATATGTGAGTTGGCGTATTTACATATGTACTATATATGTGTTAGTAACACGTAGTATGATTTATGCAGTAGCAGGAGCCACTACCCGCAGCGTCCATATGTACTATATATGTGAGTTGGCGTATTTACATATGTACTATATATGTGTTAGTAACACGTAGTATGATTTATACAGTAGCAGGAGCCACTACCCGCAGCGTCCATATGTACTATATATGTGAGTTGGCGTATTTACATATGTACTATATATGTGTTAGTAACACGTATTATGATTTATACAGTAGCAGGAGCCACTACCGGCAGCGTCCATATGTACTATATATGTGAGTTGGCGTATTTACATATGTACTATATATGTGTTAGTAACACGTAGTATGATTTATACAGTAGCAGGAGCCACTACACGCAGCGTCCATATGTACTATATATGTGAGTTGGCGTATTTACATATGTACTATATATGTGTTAGTAACACGTAGTATGATTTATGCAGTAGCAGGAGCCACTACCAGCAGCGTCCATATGTACTATATATGTGAGTTGGCGTATTTACATATGTACTATATATGTGTTAGTAACACGTAGTATGATTTATAGAGTAGCAGTAGCCACTACCCGCAGCGTCCATATGTACTATACATGTGAGTTGGCGTATTTACATATGTACTATATATGTGTTAGTAACACGTAGTATGATTTATAGAGTAGCAGTAGCCACTACCCGCAGCGTCCATATGTACTATATATGTGAGTTGGCGTATTTACATATGTACTATATATGTGTTAGTAACACGTAGTATGATTTATACAGTAGCAGGAGCCACTACCCGCAGCGTACATATGTACTATATGTGAGTTGGCGTATTTACACATGAACTATATATGTGTTAGTAACACGTAGTATGATTTATGCAGTAGCAGGAGCCACTACCCGCAGCGTACATATGTACAATATATGTGTTAGTAACACGTAGTATGATTTATGCAGTAGCAGGAGCCACTACCCGCAGCGTCCATATGTACTATACATGTGAGTTGGCGTATTTACATATGTACTATATATGTGTTAGTAACACGTAGTATGATTTATAGAGTAGCAGTAGCCACTACCCGCAGCGTCCATATGTACTATATATGTGAGTTGGCGTATTTACATATGTACTATATATGTGTTAGTAACACGTAGTATGATTTATACAGTAGCAGGAGCCACTACCCGCAGCGTACATATGTACTATATGTGAGTTGGCGTATTTACATATGTACTATATATGTGTTAGTAACACGTAGTATGATTTATGCAGTAGCAGGAGCCACTACCCGCAGCGTACATATGTACAATATATGTGTTAGTAACACGTAGTATGATTTATTCAGTAGCAGGAGCCACTACCCGCAGCGTCCATATGTACTATATATGTGAGTTGGCGTATTTACATATGTACTATATATGTGTTAGTAACACGTATTATGATTTATGCAGTAGCAGGACCCACTACCCGCAGCGTCCATATGTACTATACATGTGAGTTGGCGTATTTACATATGTACTATATATGTGTTAGTAACACGTAGTATGATTTATGCAGTAGCAGGAGCCACTACCCGCAGCGTACATATGTACTATATATGTGAGTTGGCGTATTTACATATGTACTATATATGTGTTAGTAACACGTAGTATGATTTATGCAGTAGCAGGAGCCACTACCCGCAGCGTCCATATGTACTATATATGTGAGTTGGCGTATTTACATATGTACTATATATGTGTTAGTAACACGTAGCATGATTTATGCAGTAGCAGGACCCACTACCCGCAGCGTACATATGTACTATATATGTGAGTTGGCGTATTTACATATGTACAATATATGTGTTAGTAACACGTAGTATGAGTTATGCAGTAGGAAGAGCCACTACCCGCAGCGTACATATGTACAATATATGTGAGTTGGCGTATTTACATATGTACTATATATGCATGTGAGTTGGCGTATTTACATATGTACTATATATGTGAGTTGGCGTATTTACATATGTACTATATATGTGAGTTGGCGTATTTACATATGTACTAGATATGTGAGTTGGCGTATTTACATATGTACTCTATAGATATGTGAGTTGGCGTATTTACATATGTACTATATATGTGAGTTGGCGTATTTACATATGTACTATTTATGTGAGTTGGCGTATTTACATATGTACTATATATATGAGTTGGCGTATTTACATATGTACTCTATAGATATGTGAGTTGGCGTATTTACATATGTACTATATATGTGAGTTGGCGTATTTACATATGTACTATATATGTGAGTTGGCGTATTTACATATGTACTCTATAGATATGTGAGTTGGCGTATTTACATATGTACTATAAATGTGAGTTGGCGTATTTACGTATGTACTATTTATGTGAGTTGGCGTATTTACATATGTACTATATATGTGTTAGTAACACGTAGTATGATTTATGCAGTAGGAGGAGCCACTACCCGCAGTGTCCATATGTACTATATATGCGAGTTGGCGTAATTAAACCTTGTGCTATTTTTAGATTATTTTCCCACCAATAAATGTGTTTCCTTGATGTTTTTTTCACGAATGTTTTTCTTTGTTGGAAAAAACACAATAACGGCGAAGATAATAGCCTGTATCGTTCGTTATGCGTTCAGTGTGCACAAGAAGGTACATTATCTGTTAGTAAAACAATGAAACCTGGTTCTATAAATAGCCCAAGGTGTAAATACGCCAACTCAAAGATATAGTATGGGAGATGGACGCTCTGGGTAATGATATAGTATGGGAGATGGCCGCTCTGGGTAATGATATAGTAAGGGAGATGGACGCTCTGGGTAATGATATAGTATGGGAGATTGAACGCTCCGGGTAATGATATAGTATGGGAGATGGACGTTTCGGGTAATGATATAGTATGGGAGATTGAACGCTCTGGGTAATGATATAGTATGGGAGATGGACGTTCCGGGTAATGATATAGTATGGGAGATGGACGTTCCGGGTAATGATATAGTATAGGAGATGGACGCTCTGGGTAATGATATAGTATGGACAATGGACGCTCTGGGTAATGATATAGTATGGGAGATGGACGCTATGGGTAATGATATAGTATGGGAGATTGAACGCTCTGGGTAATGATATAGTATGGGAGATGGACGCTCTGGGTAATGATATAGTATGGGAGATGGACGCTCTGGGTAATGATAGAGTATGGGAGATGGACGCTCTGGGTAATGATATAGTATGGGAGATTGAATGCTCTTGGTAATGATATAGTATGGGAAATGGACGCTCTGGGTAATGATAGAGTATGGGAGATGGACGCTCTTGGTAATGATAGAGTATGGGAGATGGACGCTCTGGGTAACGACAGAGTATGGGAGATGGACGCTCTGGGTAATGATAGAGTATGGGAGATGGACGCTCTGGGTAATGGGCTCCTTGCAGTAGGTAGTTTACTCCAACAATAATTTATTGCAGTGATTAATAATTTGTAATGTTATATTTTCGTAATATTTACCTTTCTGTAACCCAGTCCCGACAGCTATATTATATGGCTATATTATATAGCTATATAAAACAACTAGACTATGATCTGCTGATAAGTTCGAGTCAACTAGCTATCAGCCACAGAAACTGAGAGCTAGCTGTCTAATTGTTTAGTAGGAATCAACTTAAACTGAATCAAGAAGATATTTTGACATTTTGACGAATTGACATCCATTGTTTTTCAAATCAAATCAAATTAATTTCATCACAAGATTGTTATGTATAATCTGATTTAGAAATTACAATAGTAGCGATGGGGTGTCTACTACTAGAAAGCATAACATTGCTTATTCATTGTAGACCACTTATTACAATTAGTTACAAGATAAACGATGGTCAACACGGGTGACATAATTTGTGAGGAAATAATTTTGTTTTAAATCAAGGAAGAAATCAGGTGCTGCTAGTCTCTAATATTATTATTGAATGTTTCAGGTAATTGATTTGTATTGAATTTATGTATAAAAATAGCAATTTCCCATGTGTCATAGACAGTAAGTAAGCCTTGTACCTTAAAGTACCACTACGACGAAATTCGACCATTTTCTTTTCTACTTTTTTGTCTTCCAAAACGACACACAGTGTCGAAAATATCCAAGTCATTGAAAATATTACCAAAGTACCAAACTAACCTATGAATTTTGCAGAGAGCTTACCATCGCAATCACGTCCGCCCGTACTGAAGTGTGTTCCAAATACTATTTTCGACCAGCGGTTTGCTGTCGTGACGTCATCTTCTCAACGAGTCATTCTTGTAAATGCGTATTTCCATTCAAAACTTTGTTCTTTCCTTTCCTTTTGGGAAAAAATAGTATAAACATGTACTTTACTTATAAGTTCGTGCGAATTGCTGTTTTAAGAAGATGACGTGACGTCCGGTGGAAATTAACTCTGTCATGGCTCTGTCACGGAACCGGTTCGAGTAATGGCGGACATAAAAGCTCAAAATTCTGACCCCCAAAAATAAGACTTCCCGTCGTCATATCAAAAAACGGTGTGGGTAGGACAAAATATAGCAACTTTACCAATACGCGAAAATATCACTATTTCGAAATTTGATCGTAGTGGCACTTTAAAAATTGGTTCTGTATGTGACGAATTTGTCGATTTGGTGATAATTCGTCACTCTTTTTTGCAAAAGATGTATTCTCTTAAGATTTGTGTGATAGGTGCTGGCCCAGATAATGTTACGATATTGAATGTAGGGATTAATTAGAGTTTAGTATAATGTTTTTAAGCTATGTTTAGGTGTAGGAAAAAGCGAAGTTTACTTATATTACTCCTATGCTTTTTGAGATTTTTGAGGATAGTTACATGGTTAATATGTGCTTTCCACTTTAAATGCTCATCAATTATGATTCCTAAAAAAAATGTATTTGTTTTGTTGATGCATTCATTGGCAATTTTTATATTCAGTGAATTATGTTTTTTTTGTGATTAGTAAATATCATGTAGTTTGTTTTTGTTACATTCAGGGAAAGTTTGTTTGTTTTAAACCATAGCGATAATTTTTCAAGTTCGAGATTAACAGTATTATTCAAGTTTTCCAGAGATTTTGATTCATCAATTATATTAGCGTCATCAACAAAGAGAGTAAAGAAAACGTTTCTGAGGAATGACAGATGTCATTAATTAAGTAATATTACACGCTTTCCATGTCTTTGTTCTCTTATATAAACGCGCGGGATATGTTAGGAGAACAAAGAAAAACTTGAAAATCACGAGCCGCTAGGCGAGTGATTTTCAAGTTTTTCTGCGTTCTCCCAACATATCCCAAGTGTTTATATAAGAGAACAAAGACATGGAAAGCGTGTTATATTGCTTTTATAAAATAACGAACAGGAAAAACACGAGAGATAAATCTTACGCACGCACGATCAGAAGATCAATTCTCCTAACTGTAACAGTCGTCAGAAATCGACCGACGACGGTGAGTTTGCACAGCGCGGGAAATCCCCCAATACAGAACTGAGAAAATCGAAGGAATGCTCTGTGTCCTCTGTGTCAATGTGTGGCTCTATTTTAAAAACATCTGCTTCAACATTCCCCGAAAAGAATAAGTCGGATTTCAATACATGCTTTCCCGTAAGGCATTCAAGGAGTAGTGGACTTGAACTGGGTGTTTTTGTCGCAGAATGACAGAATGTACACGAGGAAACAGGATTCCCCTGTTGAACTTAGACATTTAGTTGAATGAACTTTTATTTTCCCCACACTCAATGGAAAGATATAGCTGTTGGAACCTTCCTTCCAATGAGATGAGGCTAAGAGTGCAAGGTAAGAGAGAAAATCTCATTTTGTTCTGTGAAAACAATTTCAACAAAATACCAACTTCACAACTGTCGCACGTGAGTTTGCAAAATTCATGTAGTTCACTAGTTGTTCATAAAATGGCAAGAAAGCTAAAAACCTTATCTGAATTATCTAAGACCAAGCAGGGTGAATGAAAACAATTGGCCTTATATGAAGGCTTATTATTTCGTGACTTCGTCGCCGACAAAATGTCGGACTTGAAGTTGAACCGTACGCGTATTAGTATTAGATTAAATTTAGTTTGGGATAAAAAATGACAGAGACAAAAATTGAAAGAGTGTTGCCCTGCTTTTCCCTCTCGTCTACTCTAGTCTCTAGCTCGATTCCTCACTCTATTCGTCTATAAGGAGATTGTTTAAAAACTAGACTTGTTAGCCGTTGGTGTGTTTTAGAGTTACCGTACAAAATAAGTTAAACGAAAAGTGGTTTTGACTTTTGTTTGTTGGATCCGCGAATAAAAATATCTTGGCCGGGATGGTTAGCAAATTTGATAACTTCGTCGATTGGCTGTATTTTTGTTAAATATATCTGTCGCTTTTGCTGATTACAATCATATTGAAAGCCAACGTTTGGTGAAGACATTCTTCCTTGTCGTTTGCCATTTTGATTTCATTCACAATCGCGTGCCAGCGAATTTCCATGTCTTTGGACTCTCATATAAACACGGCTTTCACCCAATCAGCACGCGAGTTTCCTCTGGGTTATTTTATAATGTAAATTATAAATAGCAATGGTCCTAGCTATACGTAGAATGGAGACTCCACAAGATATATTGAAGATATCAGATTTAACATTTTTGAATTCAACGAACTGCTTTCTATTAGATAAGTAACTTTTAAACCAATAAAGAGGAACCGCCTTTTTCGCTAGTTATAGCTTAGCCAATCAGATTGCAGGATTCGTGATAGAACACTACAACCCTTGCCATTTAAGTCGGACCGCTTCAACAATTTCCGGCTATTTTTAACACAACCCCCCTCCCCCATTTCAATGTTGAAGGGGGAAGGGGGACAAGCAAAGTTATAAAAAATGCCCGCGATCTGTCGGAGGAGTTCGTTCAGTGTTCTGAATAGCCTTATTTTGTCGGGCGGTCCATACTTAAATGGGGAAGGTTGTAGTCACTGGGTTTCTACTAAATATAGCTGTGATCATTGATGTAATTGTTATGGACCATTTGTAATTTGTAAGACATATTGTAATTCACTCTAGTGCGAATTTATATGACAAAATAAACCAGCATTATATTGTAATAACCCCCCCTACCTCCCCAATGACTCTCAACGCCTTTCACAAAATCCTGGAACCGGCCCTAAGCCTGGAGCTTGAAATGTTGACATAACCGTGTAGTTGCAAATTAATTCATATCATGTTACGTTGTAATCGGTTTTGATTGGCTAACTCAAACAATCGAGAATGGAATGTCTCGTTAGTGGGGCTAGCGTTTGCGTGACGACCCTGAGAACGGTTGCGTGACGACCCTAATAACGGCTGCGTGACGACCCTAGATAACGACTGCGGAGACTAGGTGAGGGTTGGCACTACTCTGGTGACTTTGAAATGGTTTCCCATTGTTTTTTCTCTTTCTAGTCCAATCAAATTATAGAGTTACGATATATCACGGTTACAGCATGGTTACGGTAAGGCTACGGACATGCTGTAGTTTGTCCCACCCATACGAATAGAATGAGAGGTACGCGTGGGGGTAGGGTGGGGGTATAGAGCGGCTCTAGAAAAGGCTGTATAATAATATGTGTCAGTCACATCCTAAAGCTCAGTAACCTCCCCTTTTCTTCTACCATGCCAGATAACAAGTCCAAAAATATATGACAACACAAAGTCACAAAAACATTTATAATGTCATTGACTAGATTACGTGATATATCCAAATGCTAATAAACTCATATTCCCTCTAATAACTAACCCTTGGAAGTTCAATTACATTTGTCATACATTAGAATATATTCCTTGATAATAAAACATTAATGAAAAACACAGCGCCCAAGGTGTTTGAGTTATCTTATCAGAATTTAAACAAACTTTCTCACAGTGGCGACTTTCGTTTCACTTCCCTTGTGTGCTTTAGGAGGCTAACCTGCCGACGGAGCAGTACAACTGCAACAAAATTTGTAACATACATTATGGACACCTACGGTTTCAAAGTCGCTCTGACAACGTTGAGAGTTTCATCCAGTCACTGCAATCGGGAGGCCAGAGTGGCAACATAGAAATAAGAGGATTGCGCATGCATTAACTTAAAATTAGTTCCTTAAGGGTTACATGTTTACCGCTAGGAAAAGGATGTTTTAAAATTAAACCCTTATCGTTTACGTCGTTGCCACTTCTCTAGCCTCCATTCGTTATGAAAGAATTAAACGCATTATTATCTGCGACCTTCATAAAATCAAAATGTGCGACTGACGTGAAAATGTTACTAAACATTGTAAAATCAGAAATAGGCACATAAGCGACTGAGGTCGAGAACGTGGAAGTGGGGTTTTCACTGGCCGCGGCCAGATGCCCTTTTTTTTCTCTTCTCTCTCTCTCCGCGTTTTCTCGTTTTTTCTTCGTTTTTCTCTCCATAGAACCTCTGGAACCAGGATAGTAATGGACCGACTCAAGAAACGTTACGCGAGTAGAGAATAAAAGATTTGTAAGTTGATGCCGCAGTACCTGTTGACAACGAGCTCCTAAGACATGACAAAACCCTACCCTGAATCATAAAAAAAACTAACCGGTCAGTAAACAGGTTCTACCCACCAAGAGCTAGGGTTCTCAAGAAAAACCTCTCAAGAAAATGGTGAGGTCAAAAAAATTGAGATTTTCTGGAACTCGAATCCCGCTCCTCCAACTCGTAAAGCAAACGTCGCAACCACTACACTGAACAATCATCGTCACTCCATTACTCACAAATTATTAAATTTTAAAACTACTGCTAATCTATGTATTTTTAACCAATCAGAATGAGTGAGCGATTCCTCTCCTTAGGAACTCTGCTGTTGACACACCAGCAGCATAACACTGCGTCCTACATGGTTAAAACTCCACTCGACTATAAAACAGTAGTTCAGGAAATTGTCCAGTGTTATGTGTTGTGCGGACGTTTTTGTTTTGATTTAAAAAATTAAATTCCACATTTTCACATTCAACCACTACCCTGCCATTGTACCCATAGGTGGTCCATTTACTACAGCCATTTATTACAGCCTCGATCGTATGTGACATGCCAAGGTCCAGATAAACAGGTTTGTCCAGGTTTATAGTAAACCCATAATATCCATCAGTCTTCTCGCCATCTGTCGTAAATGTTGATGAGGAATGGTAGAGCGTTGATGTAGAGTCTTTCGTCCCTCCTTTGTAAATGGCAAGATCTACTGTGTATTGTGACGCAGGACTTCCATACAATCTCACACCTGTGAGGTGAACCGGTACCAGACTACTGACGGTGAACGTGATGGAGTCGGCCACATTACGAGCGTATTGAAAGCAATCTGTTTTGAACGAGACAAACCTCTTACATGCACCAGTTTTCCGATTACCTTGTCTATCATTTGTATTAAACGTTTTGAGTGATGTGGGTTTTGCGATTGAGCCAAAATATGTAACTATTACGGTGACTTCTTTCAAATCTAGAATTTCGGTGGGAAGAACAGTTTCCGTAAATTGGTTTAACGACATGAGTGGAAACCTTATCAGGTGAATTGCTTTATGACCGAGAATAGCTCTCTTGGATTTTCCATCTTCACTCAGTTCTTGTTCTTCAATTTTCTTACAAGCCCAGCTATGTACGGCCTGGAACAACTCCACCTCTGTTATCTTGAGAGTGTCCCTCTCTAGAATGTCACAGAGTGTTTCTTGAGTGACAGTTAGAAACGGCTCAGATGTTACGGCTCGTCGAGTCTCACAATCAACAATCTTCCAGCAGATTTCCTTCAGATTTTCATCCTCTAGTTTCACGACCTGTGGTAGAACAGTGAACACATCCTCTGGCCCCAGCTCTTTCTCAAGATACTGTGTGCATTTCTTAACCAGTGAAGGAACAAAGTACTTCTTAGCGAGATACCAAACTTCCATAACATGACTTCCGGTCAACTGCACTTCATCGTAGTACATGTAGCGAAACAGTTCCAGTAATCCTTCAGCGGTACAGTCTGGTAGGTCGATAGTACGTCCAGTCTCGGCCAGTTCACCGTAGAACATGGCCTCGAATACAGGACCACTGATAGCCAGTACGTACTTATGGGCAGGAACGGTGACCGTGTCGCCTTTGGAGGAGGGTCTGAATGGGGGTGTCTACATGTCAGTTGTCAGTTAAAATTTTGGCCATTTGTCAGTTGTCAGTTAGCCCTAGTTAATCATTACTAGAGAAAATTTACAATGTTTGACCCACAAAAACAAATATGTCAGTTGTCAGTTATTTTTCGGTTGTCAGTTGTCAGTAAAAAAATCATCATTTGTCAGTTGTCAGTTATTTTTAAGGCCGTTTGTCAGTAGTCAGTTAACCCCATTCAGACCCTCTTGGAGTCGATAACCGAGAACTGTACATCACTGAACATGCTGTTGTTGTACATGTACTGGTTACGTTCCTTGATAGTGTTGCGTTCAGTTTGCCATTTGGTATCCATTGCTTAGCTGTGTTGATGTCGAGGAAGTGTTTGTAATTATGTAGGTAACATGAAAGTGTAGGATTCTTACCCGAATTGCATGCTGGTATAAGGTCTTGGTCCCTAACCGTCAGGCTGTTTCATTGAAAACATGAAGTTATTAGTGGACAACTTTATAGACAACATAGTGTCATAAATCACATCTCGTGAAACGAGATTGAGAGGATTGCTCAGTTTTACCCGAAAACTATTTTATTAGAAAAGTTTAGTTATTTTCAAAAGAGTAGCGTGACCAACTCTACTTGTAAGTGTCTTTTAATAATTGATTATTAATGCTTCCGCTATAAATTTCAGGTTTAATTTAATCAAGACTGTCGCTGTACTGCTGTTGTTTTCTTGATCTTCTATTCTTTTGAGATGGCTTGGTCTGGTTCATAACATTATTTTATTTTTTTGTCACGTTAGAACAAAGGGGTGTGGTTTAATTGGAAATTATTTTTATTATTATTTATAAACGGGTATGTCATTCCCGAACAGATGTTCAAATTCAGCACAAGGTACTCATAAACGAAATATGACACCTGGGAGGCACACCACTACATTAATCTTGGCAGACAATACTGTGACATTGCGGTGGGTACATACGTCATAAATTCGGGAAAGTATTATTTTTAGTTCCTGCCAGTTTCGGAGTAGACTGCTAGCAAGTTCCTTCTATTCCGAATGGCTTAGAATGGCTAAACATGGTTAGACATGATCTGTACCCAGCCAACTATGCGCACCATGTCCCGCCATGTCCAGTCATGTCTAGCCATCGTTAGCCATCTGGAACCATGTTTAGCCATTCTAAAAAAAAAATACGCAGTAGAAGAGAATTGCTAGCAGTCTAGTTTCGGAGTATTTGGAGGTCTTGGGGAAATAAATTACGTAAAATAGGAAGTAAAATCACGAATATCAGATGTTTATTGGGCTTATTCACGCGTCACGTGAAATCCGTCGAGCACGGGTCACGAAGAATAATTTCTAAAAATCACGCGACATGGACGTCCGATCACGCGTCACGAGGAACCTCCTGTACGCACCTCCTTTTACGAAGTGTGAACAGTGCGCACTGGTGTCATAAATCACATTTAGTGAAACTGAAATGTTGTTTCTATCTGAATAGGTTGCCTTTATTAACCCGAATATAATTATTAGAAAACTTGACTTTCCTTGAAATGTTATATGCTGATTGATTGTCAATATATACTGCTGCAGACTCTGCTTTTAATTAACAGTCTATCACTGTCGTTCTTTTGATTAAGCAACATTCGCCAGTTTGTCATGGCACGTTTCATTTTTCTTTCACTCATTTCTCGTCTCGTTAACATAGATGAAAGGTTCAGCTATTAAGCGGTTTAGTCCAGCTATAAGCGTTTAGAAGGGCGAGCTCGTTTTCAGTGAGTCGCGTCGAATATACATGAAGCAAGCGGGAAAATACAACCTCGATTCTCTGTGTCAGCAGACAAAAGGACCTTACGGGAGGATCGGAGGGGGGGAGGGGGAGAGGGGGAGGGGGTCCGCCGTTTCGAACCTCTAACCTCCCCTGTCGACGGGCCTGTAGTGGACTGTGAGTGCTTTCCCTTGAGTGGAGGGAGAGGAGGAGGGGAGGGGGAGGGGGAGGGGGGACTCTAAACGCTCAACCGGTGACTTTTTCAACTGTTTAATAACAATTTTAGACAAAGATTTCACACAGTTGTGACTTTTCTCAGGTACAGTGTACAGAAGGTCTCAATATTTGCTTTTAATTAATTATTATATAAACGGCACTTCATTCCCAGTCAGATGATCAAATTCAGCACCAAGGTAAATAAACGATACCTGCATGATAACTGAGAGGATGCGCCCGAGGAATTAAATTCCACAGCACTGCACCCCTATAGGAAAATCTCCTTTTCCCTGCCTCGCTCTTTGGTCTCTGTACAAACAGAGCTGAATCCGAATTTCTAAGATGTATTGATGGATAGAATTTGTTTGTGTAAAAATGTTACTAAGATAGTCTGGCACGCTACTGATGCATAGGTGCATTTGTAAACTTAGACTGCCGTCTCTCATATAGCTTCTTCCCACGCAGTTCAGCTAAAATTTGATCAGACCTGATATCGTATTTGAACTGGTGATGATCCTGGCAGCTCTATTTTGAAATTTTTGGAGTTTAACTGACAGTGTTTTCCATAGACTACCCAAAACCTCACTACTAACAGTAACTAATCCAATTGAGGTAAAATTAACGATTTGTATCTTGTTATTAGGATAGCTTCAGGGAGGTTTGATTTCAGTCTGCGTATAGTACACCAAGCACCTTGACAATTTACTTATATATATATAGAGTTTACATGAACCTCCGATGTAAGGTGCTCATCAATATTAACGCTGAGGCACTTGAATGAACTCTTTCTTTCAATTTGCTTTCCATCTAGATTTATATTAAGATTACTTGGCAATGGTGCTATTTTTTGTCGAGTCCCTAATATCATGTATTTAGTTTTAGTTACATTTAAACTACGCTTATTGGCATTTAACCATTCATGAACTGTTTCAAGATCACGGTTCCTTGGTAGTTATCCTGGGGGGGGGGGGGGGGGGGGGGAGGGGGGGGACTAAAAAGTCGGAGATGCTCGTCGGGAAAAACGAATTTAACCCCTAATTTAACCCACTAGACTTGCTAGCGCTCCAAGTAAGCTATTTGCATGGTGATAACGTAAAGTATATTCACTATACACATATCAATTTAATTTGATATCGGTGTAACAAGTGCAATGATTAGAACAAGATTAAGGCCACCCTTGGCGAGAGACCCTAAGTGATAGCAGACTCGTAGAAAAATATCCGCGTTAACCCTTTAACACCTAAGAGATAGCGTAGCAGACTATTTTGACCCCTAAAAGATTGGACGAGCATCCCCGACTTTTTTTATAGAGGAGACCCCCCCCCCCCCCTTTTTCAGGATAGTTATGGCGTCCAACGCCCGCCAAAATCGAACTTTGTATTCTACATCGTACTTCTTATTTTTATGCCTATATCTCGTGTTTGACGTTCAACATTGCATATTGTACATTGTCAGGAGCCCATAACCAGGAGTGTCCATATCTCCTATATAGCTGTCACGGCGTTTTCACAAGTTGGGCTATTTTTAGATTATTTTTCCAGCCAATTGGTGGTTGCACCAGTGACGGAACAAAAGATGCCTCATTAGCTACTTTTGTTATACAAATAACATGGCTGCTAGATTTTATTCCCTTAGGAATGACTGGAACTCAAGAATAGCGGGAAACCGTTCTAAAAATAACCTGACTTGTGAAAACGCAGTGGCATAGGCCTAGTATGCGGTATGGACGCTCCTGACATTGTAGTTTATCGATTTGACATTCAATATTTCACATTTGACCTTACTCTATTGTGCAATGTTTTCGATTTCACATGCAAGTATTCGTATTTGACATCCAAGTTTTGTATTCGACATGCACGTTTTCGTATTTGACATCCAACCGCAATCCAACTGAAGTCCGACATCGAGGGCTCAGTGACTGTACTGCTACCTCGCCCACCCCTCTCCCAGAATAGACCACAAAAAGGCTTTCAGGGGAGTGGGCTTGGGAGCTGAGGACCACCCCTACCAAGTTCGGCTTGTCCCGGAAGGGGATGGGCATGGTATGGCATACAGGCTTGGAATAATTGATAGAGACATAGCCATTTAGGCAGTTGCTAATGTTTAAGCTTTATATCAAACGTTTTCATGTTGAGTTTTTGTATATATACCATATGTGTTACACTCCGGGCAAAAGGTTAATCTGAAGTAAAACATGATACAATACATGTTAAGTAATGGTCCGCGCAAGAGGTAGGCTTATGTTATGCATGGAATGTAAAAAGGTGCTAATTGTGGTATTGTTTCAATCTTCCACCTCATTGGCTTAGACATTAAAATATATCTAAAATTGAAGAAGAAGAACATTTTTTCTCATTTTGTAAACAGATTTGAATTGCATCTAGTGAAAACTCTCATAACTTTCAATATGACGAACTTTCAATATGGCGAACATTTTTAAATTGAACGTTTTCTTGGTTATTGTTTTGCACTCTTCAATTCTGATTGGACAAAACGTTTTCACACAAAAGAACTCTCCTTTAAAATGCAGTTTTAGTGGATATAATTTCAGAAATTTCTGATTTAAGGGTTGATGAGTTGTCAGTATGAAAAACAGAAAATACTAAAGTGGGGAAAGCAAATTGCATCTGAACAATAGAATTGTGCCTACCTCTTGCGCGGACTGTTACTTAAACATGCAACGAAAGAACAATAGCTTTCAATGTTATACAAAGTCTGTCAATCCTCGAGGCACGTGTTATGCGCGTTCAGGATTTAGTCAAGTGTGAAGCAAAGCACAAGACTAAATAAATATATTTCAAAATTTACTTACTTAAAGGGGCAAATGAACTTAGAGATGAAAGGCGTTCTGCTGCTCTCAATAGCGTGGCTCTAACTTCATCGATGCTTCGTTTGTGTGTTGTTCTATAACACCCACACAAGACAGTAACAGCAGATAGAAGAAATACACATTAGCACACCTAAACCACTTATATTTAAATTACATTTCAGAGGGTGGAGGGCATCTAATAGAAACCTAATAGTGATGCCCTTATACCTTAGATGACGTTGAAATCGATCTATCTTTATGAAGCAAAAGTATTCGATACGGTAGTATTTATTTAATATTGAGAAATATAGTAACGAAAAAGAACGTTCTTTAATTGAGTTTTGGTTGAAATGTTTTTGATATGCAAAGGCAAGTTGTTCCAATAATAACATCCTATAACAGAAGTTCAACATTTTCTCAGGTTTATTCGAAAAGGTTCAATATAATCAAGATGTTGGTTTACCGAGCTCCTGGTTAAGTAGGTCTGTCTGCTGTTGAATGTTGTTCAGACACGTATTTCAAGATAGAGCTATTTTTATTGCCATTTTGGCAATCATTTCTATAGACTGAGGCAGGTATGCGGCATTTTAATGATGTCATGTATTTTAAGGAGATTTAATTGAATACAATAAGGAGTAATATGTTCTCGCATGTTCGTCGATGCTAGGTACAGGTTGAGATGTAGGCATGCGTTCTCGTTCCGCCATCTTGAAAGAGAACGCCGGTGTGTTGGATATGCAAAGCCGAACTTGGTAGGGGTGGTCCTCAGCTCTATTTTAGTACTTGTATTTTACTATTTCATTATTTTGTTACTGTTAACGTTGTTACATTGTAAATAGTTGTTGAAAAGCCCCTATGGGAACTTCTATTAAAGATATGTATGTATATATATGGGGTAGAGGTGGACGAGGTAGCATTACCGTCATCGAGCCCGCGATGTCGGACATCAGTTCGATTGTGGTTGGATGTCAAATTAGTCGAATACGAAAATTCAGTTGGATGCTTGCATGCCAAATCGAAAACATTGCACAATAGTGTAAGTACATGTAGAAGGTCAAATGTGGAATATTGAGTGTTAAATTGATAAAATACAATGTACAATAACAATGTTGAAAGTTAAACACGATTTTTGGCGGGCATTGGACACCATAGATAGCGGTAGAATCTCTTCGAGCGGGTGTATATGTAAAACTCGTGTCATCTGCATACATACAATGTAGTACATACGCTAGCTGATAAATTACGGTTGGCCAAGTCATTAATAAAAAAACAGAGGACTAAGAATAGAGTCCTTGTAGATTAGCACACTTGACAGCTGCAAGAATCTGACAAAATTCCGTGTGCTCGTGTCATTTGTGTGCGATGTGAACCATACCAGTGCTTACGGTTGAACCACGTAGAAATTTAATTTTGTTATGAGAATATCATTATCAATAGTATCAAAAGCCTTTTTAAGTCGAGAAACAAGACTTCGTTTATTAAGCCATTGTCAATATTTAGAAACCATTCATTCGTGGCGTCTAAAAGACCTGTTACAGTTGAGTGCAAAGGCCTACGTCAACCTGACTGAAACTTTGCCAATATATTGTTCTGAGCTAGGTAATCATAGAACTGATTCAATATAGCTCTCTCAGATACCTTGATTACAACTGAAAAAAGGTCTGTCTTGGAATCATCGTTAACAATTGGAGATACTCTAGCATTTCTCCAGTCAGAAGGTAAAACGCCAGTACAAGAGACAGATACAAAATAAGCGTTAAAGATCTAGAGGTAAAGCTAGCGCTATAGCCTTTAAGAGGCTAGCGGGAATAGCAGCAAGGCCACTTGCCTTGTTAGTCTGCAATTTACTCAATACATTGTTTCAAGTACTTCGGTCTGAGATAGATTTCTTAACTAAAAAGTGGAACTCATGCACTCGATTAATATAATTTCTAAAATCAGAATTTAGAGATGGAACTGTAGAGGTCAACGTCATTGATTATATTTACAGTCAGACTTATTAAAGTAGTTTCATAAAACATTAAAACTAAAGTTCACAAGGCGATTTAACTTGTTTAGATATAGAGATTTAACTCCTGGGTAACGCTTAGCAATACCCTTCATTCGAACAACCGGGCCCAGGGTTAAATCACTAACCCATGGTTAAAGTGTACAGATTACAATTACAGATTTAGCGCTATCCTAGGGATAAAGTTACCCTTGCTTAGAACAACCGGGCCCTGGATAATGATTCATCTAATATTACCCCTAAGTTCTTAATTCAGAGACTTGTTCTATGTTCTGGCCTTGAAGCCTTGTTTCAAAATCTGTAGCCTTTTCAATCTTTTGCATTGTGCCGAAGAGCATTCCCTTATAGTTTTAGTTTGATTTAATACAAGCATAGAGCAGATTTCATATGAGTGGGACAAACTACAGCACTGACTACAGCATGGTTACCGTACGGAATGCCGTGACGTTGAAATGGTTTCCCATTGTTTTTGCCCTGCTGATCCAATCAAATTACAGAAATACGACACAGCACGGCTACGGACATGCCGTAGTTTGTCCCACTCATACGAAATCTGCTCTACTACTGCTCTCCATCCACTGCCTACAACACGGCCTAGATAATATTGAGCTGCCTTTATTATCTGGAACAGTTTACAAGCCACTGGGGCAGACCGTTTATGTGCAGGAAAACTGAAAAGTATAATGGCCCATGTGCTCAAGGATATACAACTGCAGTTTCCGTGGAGTGTTTCTTTCAGAAACCCGACTGATAAAGAGAGAGAACTATTATCTGTGAGGAATGCTAAAAGTTGTATTTGAATTAGAACGTTCCATGATCTTGGAGATGAGAGGGAGTACTAAAATTGAGCGCGTTATTTTCGTCATTTGCTGTACCCGATTTAAAGATGGACGTCACTCCGGTTTCTTTCCAGTCCGTCGAGATTGGCGGTTTGGTTTATGAGATATGCAACTGGCCTATAGCTATTACTGGGGCTGCATCGATATCCTTTACAGTTCATGGTGTAAGGTATTAGCTTTAAAAATAGATCAATCGGTAAACGTGAGTGAATAAATGTTTTTTAATTAATTGACATCGCGTTGTCCTAACCTGCGTCGCATCCGAACTGACCCCCGGTTAAGGAATACCCTCCAAATACCAGGTGAGTCTGTGTAATTTTGATTGGGTTAATTGGATGCCTGCGGTTTGTACTGGTTCGTCAGTAACTGTGCCAGTACAAACCACAGGGGTACCATTTAATCCATCAGAAAAATACAGTAAGAATCGACCGCCTTGGAATAGGTTGTTTGCGAGCTTAACACTGTCCAATTATTAAATGTACTTTCAAGTTTCAAAATCTCTCTATAATACGTTACTGCACGAGACAGAAATTATACCTACAATCGGTGATAAAATAGCAGTTCTGGAAACTGTCCACCGCTATCCGATGTCGATGTAGAGTTTGGACTTCTTATGTTGGTAAATTCAAATTCTACATTTTCACATTGAACTTTCTTACTGCCATCTTCCCCATAGTGAGACGAAGGACCACTGATCACAGCCATTATAGTGTGTGATACACCAGGGTCCAGACAAACCAGTTTGTCCAGGTTTATAGTAAACCCATAATATCCATCTGTCATCTCGCTATCCGTCATAAACGTCGATGTAGAAGAGGTTTGGTAGAGCGTAGATGTAGTGTCTTTCTTCTCTCCTTTGTAAATGGTAAGGTTTACTGTGTATTGTGACCCAGAACTGCCGAACAATCTCACACCAGTGAGGTGAACCGGACTACTGACGGTGAACGTGATGCAGTCTGCTAATATACCACTGTATACCCATCCTGTATTGAACGAGCCAAACCTCTTACATGAACCAGACCTCTTACATGAACCAGTCTTTTTAGAAACTCTAGCCTTTGGATTAAATGTTTTTAGCGATGTTCGTTTTGAGACAGAGCTAAAATGTTGAACCAATTCGGTGATTTCTCTTATATCTAGAATTTCAGTGGGAAGAACAATTTCCGAAAATTGTTCCAACGACATTAGTGGAAACCTAATAAAGTGAATCGCTTTATGGCCGACAACAGCCCTCTTTGATTTTCCATCTTCACTCAGTTCTTGTTCTTCTATCTTCTTACAAGCCCAGCTATGTACGGCCTGGAATAACTCCACCTCTGATATTCTGAGATCTTCCCTCTGTAGAATATCGCAGAGTGTTTCTTGTGTGACAGTCAGAAATGGCTGAGATGTCACGGCTCGTTGGGTCTCGGAATCAACAATCTTCCAGCAGATTTCTTTAAGCTTTTCGTCTTCTAGTTTTTCCACCTGTGGTAGAATAGTGAACACATCCTCTGGTCCCAGCTCTTTCTCAAGATATTCTGTGCATTTCTTAACCAGTGAAGGAACAAAGTACTTCTTAGCGAGGTACAAAACTTCCATAACATGACTTCCGCTCAACTGCACTTCATCGTAGTACATGTAGCGAAACAGTTCTAGTAATCCTTCAGCGGTACAGTCTGGTAGGTCGATAGGACGTTGAGTCTCGGCCAGTTCACTGTAGAACATGGCCTCGAATACAGGACTACTGATAGCCAGTACGTACTTATGGGCAGGCACGGTGACCGTCTCGCCTTTGGAGTCGACAACCGAGAACTGTACATCACTGAACATGCTGTTGTTGTACATGTACTGGTTACGTTCCTTGATAGTGTCGCGTACAGTTTGCCATTTGGTATCCATTGCTTAACTGTGTTGATGTTGAGAATATATTTGTAAGCAGGTAGGTTTGTTTCTCAGTTCTAACTCAGTGAGAACAAAAAGCGTGCTTCGTCGTACACGAAAGTGAAAGTGCAGGATTTATACCCGAATTGCATGCTGGGATAAGACATGGTTTGTTAATTATGTATACCCCCTACCCCTCAGGCTGTTTGTCAACATGAAGTTATTAGTCATGATGGTGTCATAAATCACATCTGGTGAAACTAAAATTTCGTTTGTATCTCGAGAGGTTGCCTGTTTCACCCCAATCAAGAGCCCCAATATAATTCTTAGAAAACCTTATTTATTTTATGTTCTAATAAAATAAATAACAGCGTTTTCTCATAATTGAGTGTCAATCTCTACCTTTTAATCACACGCTGTCGCTGTATTGATGTTGTCATCTTGATCTCCTGTTCTCTTATGGTGGTTTGGTCTGGTTCATAACATTTTATTTGTCGTATTTTTGTCACTTTGGGGTGGGAGGGGGGGGGGGGGGGTACTCTATACTCTTTGTTATATCAGACTTAAGTTCATGTGACCTTCAAACCACCATAATACCGATCCTTAAATGTTAAGACACACGATTACCGTACTATTGCAAAGTTATAGGGTATTTCAAACATAAATGACAAAGATAGCGAATTTTGAATGTTTAAAACTTCTGCTTAAAAACCAAACCTTAACATGCTTGTACTACGATGATAATAAACCAGACTATATTACACCAAGGACTGCTGCCACGACAACACGAATAAGTTTTAATTTTTATTTGAAAAGCGCGCAAATTTTTTGAACTCCGTTTACAAGAAAATGATGTGCAAGGGTCTAGTTGGTCAGTGGTGATCAGTAAACGTGTCGGTTGTTTTTTAGTCTTGTAACGGCGCGATAGAGCGAGCGACCATGAGAAAAACACCCACAACCAGAACGTGATTAGCTAAAATATTTAAACGCCTGTTTTAGAGCAAACCGTAGGAAAACCATCCACAAACAATAAATGTACAATCCTAAATTGCCGACGATATGCTTACTTTCATTTCCAAGATGGCGGCGTCCAGTTCAAGTTGAGCAGCGACAAAGTAATCGAATTGTGCGTACCTCTAAAATAACCCTGGCTACGCCCCTGCTAATCACAGCCTCGATTGTATGTGACACACCAGAGTCTACAGCCATCGGTTTGTTCAAGTTTATAGTAAACCCATAATATTCATCTGTTATCTCGTTTTCGGTTTTGCCACCCGACTGGCTTAAAGTTGCCGACCTTGTTATCCGTTATAGTTTGAATTTGAATTGAGCAGTCTTAAAAGTAGGGGGGGAGGGGAGGGAGGGTAAAAAAATGACAAAATCACAAAAAGTACGTAAAACACGTCTTATTTCCTTTTTTTCTCTTCACAAACATTATGTAAACACGTTTATTATAGCTTTCACTTCATTATTGTGGTTTGCCTATGGAAAAGGTTCAGTCGTCTGTTGAAAACTTAATAGCTTTCGGCAGAATTAAAAACAACATGCACACCGTCCAGAGGCAGAGGTTTGAAATTCGTCGTTTTTCCTATGGATTGGCGTGAACTGTCAGCTGAATCTCCTGGTTTTGGCTTGTTGCTGTTGCCATTTGTGCCAGTACGGGATATCCTTGAGACAAGTGAACTAAGTAAGTTTGTTTGTTGTTCTCTACAACTTTCACATCCAAAAGTGGCAATAAAATTATCCCATTAATTGTAAAACAAACTCACTGAATGTGGAGCTTATTCATTATTCTGTAGTTGGCATTAATATCAGGACACTAGAGAACGTTTTAATGAGGTTTATTCGTTTTTTTCCACTATGTACGTACACCTCTGGCTCTTCGGCGGTTTTCGACTCGACTGATATAATTATAAGTTTAGTTTCTACCAAATAAACCATTGTAGTTTATTTTAATTAGCTCATAAAACTCGTCTGGATTTTTTTAATAATCAAAAATGCTGTCCCTTTACCTCTAAATATCGAGATTGAACAGTTCGTCGTCTTTTTTTGTCCGTTCTTTCTGAATGTTTCAGGATCCAAAACTCAGTGCAAAAGGTCGTAAATCTTGTCCGTCGTTCGTACAGATTTGTAAGCCGTCTTAACTCTTCCTTTTCTAGTACAGTGTCTCGGAAAATAAATGAAGCTCAAAATTTCCCAAGAAAGTCGCTGGACAAAATTCCCTGTTCACTTGTATTTTTCTCTTATTGTCCTGTAAAATAGTTTTCGTGGGAATTAATAGAAAATAAAAATTTGGTGCAATCATGGGCAAATGGTCCACGGATATTAGCCAATCAGAGCGCTAGGTTTATCGTGGTTATGTTATAAGAATAATTGTTCAAAACAATAGGCACGCGAAGCGTGCTGGAAGCTATATCTTGCTTTAAATATGATCCCAACAATTTTGGCAGGTTTTGCTTTTATGGAGGCTATGTGGTCCTTCCATGTAATTTTTTTGTCAATAATGACACCCTAATATTTTGTTTGACTTCTTTCTTCAATGATTTCATTATTTATTTTTAAAGTGAGTGGTCACGGTAACTTTTTGTTCTTGGCACGAAAAATAACGTAGTTTGATTTTGTTGTGTTAAGAGACAATTTGTTACATAATAACCACTCTTGGATGTCACATCTAAGTTTTTAGAAGAGTGAAATATACTCGTGTCATCTGCAAAAAGAAAACATTTTGATTGAGATTTAAAGAATTTGGGATATCAAGTACTGATCCTTCAGGTACACCACATTCAACGGTAAGCTTGCTCGATAAGTTGCCATTTATGGATACTACTTGTAGCCACCAAATTCTTTGTTTAGGTGTTCGTTTATTGTTCGTACAGTGTTCGTGAGTACTTCGTAAATAATGTAGTCAGGCATTCTTTGCATTTGTAGCATGTTGTATAAATTCGTTTTCGCGCCGTTTTTTGTGAGTCGAGTTAATGCCGTCATGTTGGGTTGACGTACGTCGATTCGTTATATACATTCGTTCGTCAATAATCGGTAAGTTAATCTCTAGATGTCTGTAAGCTTTGAATTTGTCCTTTATCTTTATATTCGATGTATTGACAATTATTTGTATTTCTATGCTCTGTCACTGCGCTCCGCCGCATAGAAAATATTTATGTTGTATATTCTACATACACATCAAGCAAGGCGTGTTAGGAGGATGCCGACCAGTTATGTCAAGTTTATTGCCGTATAAACATTACATATTAATGTTAAACTAATGACGAATCGCCGGATACGAAAAACCATGTTAAAACCTCACTTTGAGGAATAAAAATATTCTGGAAACGTATACTCCAACCCAATGCGAATTCGCCGAGACCCCTGGAGGTTAAGGGTCATCAAAAGAAAAAACTTACATGTACAAACGCTGTTAATTTTAGCCCGGATTACAGAGAAATGTCTAGAAAATTTTGGGCCGGATAACCAAGCGTGTAAACTGGTTGGCGTCAAGTGAAAACTATATGTAAATATCATCTTAAATAACAACTCCAAGTCCTTAGGGAAGAGCACGAGGTGCTAATTACGAATGCCCAACAAAAATACATTTATTGTATTAAACCTGCTAGAACAGCTTGAAATGGTACGAGTTTACGAGGCGAGTCATTAGCGCGGACTTAAAGCGAAATTGGTCGCTAAAAGTTTACGTTTTAAATGACCTTCTAAGGAGAAGATTGATTGAAAATGGTCCGCGAAGAGGATAATAATTGAGTGGAAATTGGTCCGATAGAAGATTTAGAAGATTGGAAATTGGTCCAGAGTAATTTATATACTATACGGGACGTGTCAGGCTTAAAAACAACACTGAATTTTGGACAGAATTTGCATAGGAATTAATGTCGCAAGCCGAAGCAGCCGAAGCGACCTGGTATGCAGGAATCGAAAGCATCGTAGAAGATGCTGTTGAAGTACTAAGTCGTTCAAGATCAGGACTTATTGGAGCTATGACCAGAAGTTACAATGAGGTACAGTCGCTGGTAGAAAACCCCAGCAGTACATTGAGTGACATTTTGTGCCTAATGACAAGATATGAAGAATCGTGGTTCAAATTCGTTGACGTACATGAGAGGTTCGTTGGTCCGTTGGATAACGATATCGACAATAATAGGGCACACGACAGCTACAGGGAGCAGATGGAGCGGAAACCGGCACTTGATTCTACGGTGAAAAGGTGGCGCCGAAGAACGAAGAGGTAAAGAAAATATATTGGTGACGAATTTAGCAGCGTATCGTCTCATGTCTCCTCGAGAAGTCGGCGCAGTGGGGCTTCCAAGGCCAGCTCTTCCAGGTTATCCACCATATCACGCAAAAAGGAAGAATTAGTTATAGCTAAATTGAAGCTAGAACAGCTCAAGATTAAACAAGAATTGGAACAGGAGGAACATGATTTTAAGAGGAAGCGAGAGACGTTAGAAGTTGAAATGGAAGCCAAGCGAGCAGAGGTGTCGTTCCAAACTTACAAAGAAGTTGAGGCGGAAGAAAAGGCAATTAGAAGAAAATATATTGCTCCCTTAAATCCTCAAGCAGTTGGGTTTGTTCCCCGACAACAAGAGCGAGCAGGCTCACAGTTGACAGAGGGACTACAGCACAGGCAGTATACACATACACGATTGTGAGCCTCGACAACTTACTGGTGGAGAGGAAATGGTACAAGCACTGCGACAAGTGGTTAGCACTCCTAAAATTGAATATTTCCACTTCGACGGAGACCCACTGAAATACATTACGTTCATGCATAATTTCGAAACTTTTCTAGAAAGAGACAACCCAGATGAATCTAGAAGGCTACAACTGTTGATTCAGCATTGCACCGGGAAGGCGAGGGAGGCAGTTGAAAGTTGTGCGAATCTACCCATTGAAGAAGGACATCGCGAAGCAAAAAGAACATTCCGCGAGAATTTCGGTAAACCCCATGTTATTGCGCAGGCACACATCAGGAAGCTGGCAGACTTACCTAAACTGAAAGTTGCGGATGGACAGTCTCTATTGGTTGTTCAAAGCCCGATTAGTGTTAATCCTGGATTAACTCTGCACAAAACCTATTGGTTGTCATGGAAATTAACCCTGGATTAGCGCTAATCGGGCTTTGAACAACCCGGCCCTGGATGTAGCAGATAGATCAGGCATGGGGCCTGCATATGTGTCGGATTTGAATCATGTGAACACTTTACGAGAACTTGCTAAGAAGTTACCAATGTTCCTAAGAGGAAAATGGACGGAACGTGCTGGGAGTATAATCGAAACTGGTTGCAGGCCTAAGTTTGAAGATTTCATGGAATTCGTGAAGACGAGGGCGAGATTAGTGGATAACGTGTTTGGCCAAGACATGAACTGTAACCTGTTAAAGGAGAAAGACAGCAAGAAGGATACAGTCAGATATACTCCGAGGATTACCACATTAATTACAGGAATAGAATCTAGCCAGAGCAATTGGAAAGGGAACTCGGGTACCGTGAATTCTCCGAACCAAGGATGTTCAGCTTGTTCTGGACGGCACCGAGTGTGGAAATGTGAAAGGTTCAATAATTTCTCTTATGATGACAAAAGGAACTTTGTACAGCGGAAGAGACTTTGCAATAAGTGTCTGGACGAAGGTCATATAGCTAGGAATTGTCCAATAACGAATTTCAAATGTAAAATACCAGAGTGTGGTAAGGATCATCATACTTTGATACGTCGTCCTGTCATCACAGAGAGTAGTGGAAGAAGTCTAAATGCAAATGACCAACAGAATCCGCAACAACAGCAAACAGCCACTACTGTGGCCGCCCCGCCCGGGACAGTGCACAGTGAGACCCTACAGAAGTTGGTAATGGTGTTGGAGTGGCAACAACTGGGGCTGGAGAGTTGAGAGTGTGTCTTGGTGTTGTTCCTGTGAAAGTCCAAGGCATTGAAGGCGGTGCAATAATTGAGACATATGCTTTATTGGACAGTGGCTCGGAGGTAACTCTGTGTCATGAACAATTAGTAAAGAGGCTCAAATAATAATAATAATAATAATAATAATAATATATATTTATATAGCGCATTCTCCATTGCATGCCCGAATGCGCTTTACATTGTTGTAAAAATAAAATAAAAATAGAAATCTAATGTACAATATCTAGGATAAATCTAGGGAACTCATTTACAGCTGAAACAATTTGTATGTAAAACACTTGTATGTATTAATAAAATGCTAATTTGAATAAATGTGTCTTTAGCTTATATTTAAAAGTCTGAATAGAGTCACTTCTCCTAATATCTACTGGAAGATTGTTCCATAATCTTGGCGCGCAAACAGAAAACGCCCTAGCACCATAAGATGTCAGACGGTGAGCCGGTTGCTGAAGCAGCAGCTTCTCAGCCGACCTTAGAGCGCGTGCCGGAACATATAGCTCTAGCAAGTCACTTAAGTAAGCAGGTGCAACACCATTAACTATCTTATATGTATAAAGTAGAATCTTGAAAGTTATGCGCTGCTCCACTGGGAGCCAGTGCAATTCATAAAGCAGAGGTGTGATATGATCACACTTGCGTGACATCATTATTAGCCTTGCAGCAGAATTAAGCACGTATTGTAAACGTTGTATGAGATGACCTGGCAGACCATACAATAATCCATTACAGTTATCAATTCTAGATATAACAAAAGCATTAATCAAGTCTTAATAGAGTCAAAACTTAGGAAACGTCTGATCTTGGCAATGTTCCTAATATGATAGAAGGAGATCTTACAGACCTCCTTAATGTGACTCTCAAGATTCATAGTACTATCAAATGTAACACCAATGTTCTTCGCTGAGCAGGAGAGAACGACAGGAAAATCCCCCACCTGCACCGACTCTATGGGAGGTTGACAACGACTCTTAGAGTGTAACACAAGGAGTTCGGTCTTGTCGTTATTGAGCTTTAGATTGTTGATCAGCATCCAGTGATCAATATCGCGCACACATGCCTCCACTCTCACTTGACACTGCTCAAGATCACCAGGGACAGACGAACTAAATGCCAGATAGATCTGAGTGTCATCTGCGTACATATGATAGAAAACCCCATGATTACGCATGATATCACCCAGGGGGGCAGTATATAAGAGGTATAACATCGGACCGAGCACGGATCTCTGTGGGATGCCGCAGTTCAAAGGGCGACTGGATGGCGAAAATATCAAGTTCACTTTGACTGGTTCAACCGAGATTGAAAGCAAACTAGTGAACATAGTGGTGAAGTCAATGGACGAGACGACAAGTGTTGAATTGCTCAATGTGAAAACTGTTAAACAGATGCCAATTGCCAAGAGTTGTATTTCTAGAAGAGAAGATCTTGAAAGCTGGTCTCATCTTCGAGACATTGATTTTCCTGAGGCAAGAGAAGGAGGTGTTACACTGTTGATCGGTCTCAAGGAAAACCCAACTTTATTTCTTCACCTGGAATGTAGAGCTGGTAAGAAGAGCGATCCAATAGCTGTGCGTTATATCCTGGGATGGACAGTGATGGGTCCAGTTGGTGGATATAAAGACGATAAGAACTGTTCAATTAATTTTACTTGAATGGAGGATAGCTCATTAGGTCAAGTACAAGCCCTTAACGTTAAAGATGGAAATAGGGATAAGTCCCTTCCCATTCATCCAATCGTGCAAGGTTTAGAACAATACAACAGAAAAAGCAACTTCACAACTGTTAATAAGCCAAGAGTGGTTGTCAATGAGGGTTTGCAGTCAGCCGTCGAGGATGAGAAGCTATCGGCGGTAGTAACCCAGAAGAAGAAAAGGAGCACAAGCTTGAGACGGACAACGAAACACTGAGGTTGCAGTTAGAGAAACTTTGGAAAACAGACTTCGGTGATTCACTTGTAGAAACTAAGGTTGCAGTATCTGTGGAGGATGAAAGAGCCTTGAATATCATGGAAAAGACACTGAAGATGGTGGATGGTCATTTTCAAGTTGCGCTACCTTGGCGTTATGATCCACCATATTTGCCAAACAATAAGGTGATGGCTGAACGAAGACTTCAATATCTGAAAAACAGATTATTCAAAGATGGAGATTTGTTCGAAAAGTACAGGACCACAATTCTGGAATACATTAACATAGGACACGCAGAGAAGGTACCAGAGAACGAACTGGAGATGAAAGACCGACCTGTCTGGTACCTCCCCCATCATCCAGTTACACATCCTTTAAAGTCAGACAAGGTTCGAGTAGTGTTTTATTACGCTGCAAAGTACCATGGCACGTCACTGAATCAACAATTGCTACAAGGGCCAGACTTAACAAATCAGCTGCTTGGAATTATGATCCGGTTTCGCCAAGAACGAATTGCTGTAGTAGGAGACATCGAGGGAATGTTTCATCAAGTGAGAGTGGAACCCAAGCACTGTGATGCCTTAAGATTCCTTTGGTGGAAACATGACAACTTACAAGAAAAGCCAGAAGTATATCGGATGGTCAAGCATCTATTCGGGGCTACCTTTTCGCCAAGTTGTGCAAATTTCTGTTTGAAAAAAACAGCGTCAATCAACCAAACACAATTTAACCCTGAAACAGCAAGGACCGTGGAAAGAAACATGTACGTTGACGACCTAATGAAATCAGTGGTTGACATCGAGGCTACCATCAGAACGGTGAAACAGCTACGAGAACTACTGATGAAAGGTGGATTCAAGCAGAAGTGTTAGCAGATATTCCAGAGTCTGAAAGAGCGAAGTCGGTAGTTAACCTGGACATAGAGAATCTACCAATCGAAAGTGCACTCGGTCTGAAATGGAATGTGGAGACTGATGAATTTGTTTGGAAGATCCTTGAAAAGATTAAGCTCATGGTGAAGCAGAAACCTGTGACGCGACGTGGTATACTGTCAATTGTATACACTATATTTGACCCATTGGATTTTATAGCACCATATACTATGAAATCCAAACTACTGCTGCAGATGCTTTGCAGAAAGAAGCTAGGTTGGGACAGTGACATTGAAGAGGATGACAAAGTTCAGTAGTTATGCTGGCTTGAAGATCTTCCAAGGCTGCAAGAAATTCAAGTGAACCGTTGCTTCAAGCCGAAAGATTTTGGAGATCTCAAGAACATTCAGCTACACATTTTCTCTGATGGTTCACGCATTGGATACGGTACTGTTGCATACTTACGTCTAGTCGATGTCAACAATAACATTCATTGTACGTTTGTTCTTGGAAAATCCCGATTGGCTCCCATCCATGAAATTATCATTCCAAAGCTGGAACTCACTGCGGCAGTTATCTCCGTCAAACTTAACAAGATGATCCAAGAGGAACTAGACTTGACAGTAAATCAAGTGTTCTACTGGACTGATTCCACCTCAGTTCTGAAATGTCTCAATAATGAGCCCAAGAGGTTCCATACCTTCGAGTCGAACCGTCTCAGTATAATACGAAGTGGATCAAAGACGTCTGAGTGGATGTATGTCAGCAGCGAAGATAATCCAGCAGATGATGCTTCAAGAGGACTGAGAATAGATGCTATGCTTAAGAATAATCGGTGGTTGAAAGGTCCAGACTTCATTTGGAAGGACGAAAGTTACTGGCCAACGCCAATAGCAATCCCTGCCTTGACAGAGGAAGACCCTGAAGTGAGGAATGAAGCTCAGATTTATGCCATTACCACCGAAAGAAATGTGATAGATGCCTGGATTGATCGGTACTCTTCATGGTGGAAACTGAAGAAGGCGATCGCTTGGATGTTACGTTACAAGCAGTTTCTTCTAACAAAAGTGCGCAAGAGAAAGGAGAAGACATCCATCACTGAGGCTTCATCTGAGGAAGAAAGTAAAGCTGTTGGTGATGTAAACATTGGGTATTTGAGAGTGGATGAGCTTTGCAGAGCAGAAGAAGAAATGGTTCGACATGTCCAGATGAAAGCGTTTCCAGAAGTATTCAACATACTTAAATATGAGGAGGATGGTTCAACTCAAGCTTCCAAACGATCAATACAGAAGGTAGGATCCTCGATCTACAAACTTAATCCAAAGTTGAAGGATGGACTATTGGTAGTAGGAGGCCGACTAGAAAACGCCCCTATCGAGGAAGGATTGAAGCATCCAACGATTCTCCCATACAAGCACCATGTGACAGATTTGATCATCGAACAACATCACGTCGACGTGGGACAGGAATTTGTACTTTGCTCCCTGAAGAAGCAGTTTTGAATTGTCAAAAGAAGGTCGGCAGTGCGACGCATAATAAGGAGATGTATGGATTGCCAAAAACGAAAAGCGCCAGTTGGTGAACAACTAATGGCAGAGTTACCTCGTGACAGGATCACTCCCGAGAAGCCACCGTTCACTTACATTGGTATTGACTACTTTGGTCCGCTAGAAGTGAAGCAAGGTCGACGTCATATGAAGCGGTATGGTTGCATATTTACTTGTCTTACCGTGCGTGCTGTCCATATTGAGATTGCACATTCCCTGAACACTGATTCGATGATAAATGCACTTCGGAGATTCATCAATCTACGAGGATATCCCGAAGTGATTAGAAGTGATTGTGGGACGAACTTTACAAGAGCAGACCAAGAACTGAAGGACGCAATACAGGAATGGAATCAACAGGAAATCAGCGACTTCTGTACAAAGAGAGGAATTCAATGGATTTTCAACCCGCCTGGAGCAAGCCATATGGGAGGTGTATGGGAACGTATGATCAGATCGGTACGCAAGATTGTAAAGGCGTTACTGAAGGAGCAGATAGTGTCAGACGAAGTTCTTTCAACTGTGATGGCAGAAACAACCAATGTTTGAACAGCAGGCCTCTTACCCGAAGTAGTGAAGATCCAACGGATGACACGCCTCTGACTCCCAACCACTTGTTACAGTTAAGACCAGGCTCATGCTTGCCGCCAGGAACCTTTGGCAAAGTAGATTTAAGCAATAGAAGACAATGGAGGCAGGCACAGTATCTTTCCAATGTATTTTGGAAACGATGGTCGAAGGAGTACCTACCAAACCTCCAAGTTCGTCAGAAATGGAATGAAGTAAAACGAAATATAGAAGTAGATGACTTAGTCCTTCTGATGGATGGAAACTTCCCAAGAGGACAGTGGCCACTAGCAAGGGTGATAGAGGTAAAGAATAGCAACGACGGGTTGGTGCGTACAGCGAAAGTGTTAACCAGCTCAACTGTGGTCACCCGGGCTAAAAGCAGGCGTTTAGGAGAGAAGAAATCAACGACGACTATCCTGACACGCCCGATTACAAAGCTTTGCCGCCTTGAAATGGATCTCTAGAGCAAAAAGGAGAAATGAATGAATGAACACTGAACAATTTCATTATTGAAATATGTAGCCAGTATATTGTGTACCATTGGTGGCTGAGGATTTCTTGTTAAATGAAGAACTTATAGTTTTCATTTAGGGGTCGGTGTAGCCACCAAATTCTTTGTTTAGGTGTTCGTTTATTGTTCGTACAGTGTTCGTGAGTACTTCGTAAATAATTTAGTCAGGCATTCTTTGCATTTGTAGCATGTTGTATAAATTCGTTTTCGCGCCGTTTTTTGTGAGTCGAGTTAATGCCGTCATGTCGGGTGGACGTACGTCGATTCGTTATATACATTCGTTCGTCAATTATCGGTAAGTTAATCTCTAGATGTCTGTAAGCTTTGAATTTGTCCTTTATCTTTATATTCGATGTACTGACATTTATTTGTATTTATTGTAGTAAACCTGCTAGAACTGCTTGAAATGGTACGAGTTTACGAGGCGAGTCATTAGCGCGGACTTAAAGGAACAGTGCCACGGTAATGCGCACGCGTAACACGTGATTGTTAATAATGAGAAAGACAATGGAAAATCACGCTGTTATGTCACACGTCACGTCAAAACTCAACTGATCTGGAATGACCTTTGGAATTTTCGCTTGCACGAAATCTAGAGTTAATAGTTTTGTAATTTGCATCAGTTGAGAAGTTCAGGATTTAGAATCGTATAAACTTCCCACTGGACCATGAGATAGTGCTTCGAAGATGTACATGTACGGTATTTGGGATAATAGTTTAGGAATCCACTCGGCAATGCCGACTCATAAACGAACAACAATTTATGTGTGAATTATAATATTTCATTCTACTGCAGTTTAGCGCCGAAGTGAAAGCGAAACTAACGTTCTGACTTCATAGCTTTGGGGCTTTGTGATTTTAGGATGAGTTGTTCTACAATTATAAGAGCGCTTCCACTACAAAATCGGGGAAGAAAATAGTTCTATTTTGCTAAATAGCGAGGCCTTGAACTGTACCGAACGAAGGCTGTGTTGACACTTCAATAAATACACGCGAATCATAGTACATTCCGCGACTTACAAGCAGAATAAATGTCTCCCCTACATTCTCACTGTCTCCAAGTTTCCTAGGCCGTTCATTGTCTCCCTCTCAAATACTTTGGATGAAACAACCAGGAGACGGAAGCTTTCTTCTGTAGCCATTAATTCCTCCGCTCGACGAACCGTATTCAACAATATTCGCAAAAATTACGGAGACGAACGACATACCATCTTAAATCCTAGGATATGAAACTAAATTACTATTCTAAATGGGTATAAGGTCAAATGAAACTTAGGCAAAGCCGATGGAAGAGGATTTCTTTCACGTATCAAATCTCTCCCCATCTTTTGATTTCTGAACAACCCAACCAAAATTCAAACATTCGCACATGCGCACTAAGGATGGCACTGTTCCTTTAAAGCGAAATTGGTCGCTAACACTACTTGCTGTCTATTTGTTAAATAAGAATAAAACCTATCCTAGGGATAAAGTTACCCTTGCTTCGAACAACCGGGCCCAGGGTTAAATCACTAACCCGTGGTTCAACTGTACAGATTACAATTACAGATTCAGCGCTATCCTAGGGATAGCGTTACCCTTGCTTCGAACAATCACTCCGTAACAGGCTGTACAAGCTTCACAAGAAGGATCCTTCGGCCTATACCTGGGAGGCTTACAAATTAAATCACAGCGCAACAAAGTCACTGCGTTGAAATGCAAAGGAATAAAATCGTTTTGTTATGAAGCTTCTACGACAGCCAAACATCACGGTGAATTTTGGAGAAAGATGAAGCCGCTTTTACCGAATAACCGAACAACAAAACAGGACAACATTATTCTTGTCGAGAACGAGCGAGTGATAACAGATCCTAGTTCCATCGCCGAGATTTTCAATACGTATTTCTCGGAGATGGCTGGTATCAGAGGAGACAGGTATAGGATAGAGGAATTTGGTGAACATCCAAGCGTGAGACTTATAACAGAGAGAAAAGTGTTACACGAATTCTTATTCTCGCCTATAAGCAGCAACTACATTCAAAATATTCTCGATCACCTAAATCCCAGGAAAGCCGTTGGAGTTGACAGTATATCACCGCGACTTCTGAGACTGTCTGCACCAGTTATAAGCAGAAGAAGTCGCCAAGCTTATCAATTTTTTTACAAACTTGGCCATCAGAATGGAAGTGTAGCAACCTTACTGACCAGTGTTCAAGAAAGCAGACGACACGATCAAAAGCAACTATAGACCAGTGTCGATCCTCACAGCGTTATCCAAGGTTTATGAAAAAGTAATGTACGATCAGTTATATGGGGCATTTTATCCACATCTGTCCCTCAACCTGCCTGGATATCTTAAACAACATTCGTGCTGCACAGCTTTACTCAAAATTACGGAAGACTGGCGCGCTAGCCTGTAGCAAAGAGAGGCCGTTGCCGCCGTTGCAGTATATCTTAGTAAGGCATTTGACTCTGTGTGCCATAACCTGCTGTTAGCTAAACTGGAGGCGTATGGGCTGTCAAACTCAGCGATAGCCTTGATGTCTGCCTACCTAAAAGACCGCCGACAGCGAATGAAAATACAAGGTGTGTGCTCCGACTGGAACTCTGTGAGAACAGGAGTACTACATAGATCTCTTCTAGATCCCTTATTATTCAACATTTTTATAATTGATCTCAACTACTTTGTTCCTAACATCTCACTGAGACTCTATGCCGATGATACGACTGGATACGCATCGGATGTATCCCTTACCGTTCTCCAGTTTGTGATCAACAAATATCTATAGTTACTCTCCACATGGTTTGAACAGTACTATCTTTCCATCAATGATAGCAAGACACAGGCGATTGGCATTGGGCCATGTAAATACGAATACGATATCGAATTGAATGGCTGTCACATAGAGCTCAACAATTCTTTAAAGATACTAGGTGTTACTCTGGATCGAATGCTTACATTCAAAGACTACATCACAGATCAGCTTAGGAAAGCTTACGCGAAAGCTGCTGCGCTTAGAAGAATCCGTCGTTTTATACCCACAGACACTATATGATACAGTTGTACAAGACATTTGTTGTCCCTCATTTTGAATATTGCAGTCCGATACTTATTGGTATAGGTAAAGTTCAATCCAAACGCCGAGAGGATGCTAACTATTATATTTTAAGGACGCTACTAGGATATGCTAAATCTTTATCCTATGAAAATATACTAAAACTTACGAAAACATCAACTTTAAGTCACCGAAGGTGCTGTCAATCCGTAGTTCTTCTCTACAAATGTCTCAACGAACATGGGACACAATATATTGGAGACCTTTTTAAATTAGGAAATACACGCTATAATACTAGAGGTAGTGGTACCGAATTAGCTCAACCGAATTTTAGTTTAGAATGGAAGCATAGATCTTTTACCTATATAACTAGCAGGCCTATGGAACAAATTACCTACGAAGGTACGAGAAGCTTCAAATGTCAACGAATTTAAACGCGCTTTAGCTAAGGTAGAACTTAGCACAAATTTAACTTGTAAATGTATTATTTGCGATAGCCTTTGATTCGTTTCAGTAGTTTTATTATCACGTCATATTTTTAATATAAATTATAGTTTTTAGATATATTTTAAAGGTATTATTATTATTATAATTATAATTATATATAGGGTTTATAATTAAGATATATATTCTGTTCAATTTAGACTTTTTTTATTTCACGTTCACACTAGAACGAGTTTGTGAAAAGCTCTTAGGTGTAACGTGGATAAATAAAGTATTGTATTGTAACAACCGGGCCCAGGGTTAAATCGCTAACCCGTGGTTAAACTGTTCAGATTACAATTATTACAGATTTAGCGCTATCCTAGGGATAAAGTTACCCTTGCTTCGAACAATCGGGCCCAGGGTTAAATTGCTAACCCGAGGTTAAACTGTACAGATTACAATTATTACAGATTTAGCGCTATCCTAGGGATAAAGTTACCTTTGCTTCGAACAATCGGGCCCAGGGTTAAATTGCTAACCCGAGGTTAAACTGTACAGATTACAATTATTACAGATTTAGCGCTATCCTATGGATAACGTTACCCTTGCTTCGAACAATCGGGCCCAGGGTTAAATTGCTAACCCGAGGTTAAACTGTACAGATTACAATTATTACAGATTTAGCGCTATCCTAGGGATAAAGTTACCCTTGCTTCGAACAACCGGGCCCTGGATAATTGTTCGTCTAATATTACCCCTAAGTTCTTAATTCAGAGACTTGTTCTATGTTCTGGCCTTGAAGCCTTGTTTCAAAATCTGTAGCCTTTTCAATCTTTTGCATTCCCTTTTGCATTCCCTTATAGTTTTAGTTTGATTTAATACAAGCCTAGAGCAGATTTCATATGAGTGGGATAAACGGCATGCCGTGACGTTGAAATGGTTTCCCATTGTTTTTGCCCTGCTGATCCAATCAAATTACAGAAATACGGCACAGCAGGGCTATACGGCAAGGCTACGGACATGCCGTAGTTTGTCCCACTCATATTAAATCTGCTCTACTACTGCTCTCCATCCACTGCCTACAACACGGCCTAGATAATATTGAACTGCCTTTATTATCTCCATGTGGTGGAATAACCTGAAAAGTATATTACAGTGTCATTTGCACACGTGCTGATGGAACAGTTTACAAGGCACTGGGGCAGACCGTTTATGTGCAGGAAAACTGAAAAGTAATGGCCCATGTGCTCAAGGATATACAACTGCAGTTTTCGTGGTGTTTCTTTCAGTAACCCGACTGATAAAGAGAGAGAACTCTGTTATCTGCGAGGAATGCCTTAAAGTTGTATTTGAGTATAATAGAACGTTCCATGATCTTGGAGATGAGAGGGAGAACTACAATTGAGCGAGTTATTTTCGTCATTTGTTGTACCCGATTTAAAGATGGGCGTCACTCTGATCACTTTCCAGCCCGTCGAGATTGTTTTGTTTATGAGATATGCAACTGGCCTCGCTATTACTGGGGCTGCATCACTTACAGTTCCTGGTATTGAAGGTGGTCAATACTCCTGTGGCATTTTCTTAGACCTTAGTAAGGCATTTGACACTGTTGATCATAATATTCTTCTATATAAATTGCAGAGATATGGTATCCGTGGAGTTCCTCTAGATTGGTTTACCTCCTACTTATCAAATAGACAACAATTCGTATCAATAGGTAACTCCACATCATCATATACTTCAATTTCTTGTGGTGTCCCACAGAGTTCAGTGCTTGGCCCCCTTCTGTTCCTCCTCTACATAAATGATTTTAACCGTTGTTCCAAGTTATTTGATTTCCATCTGTTTGCTGACGACTCAAATTTGCTCATTTCAGATGAATCCTTAGATTCACTTGAATTGAGTGTTAATGCTGAACTGAAAAATGTTCACACTTGGTTATGTGCAAACAAATTGTCTCTAAATATAGATAAATCCAATTTTGTTATTTTCCATCCACATCAAAAGAAATGTTCCAAATCAATTTTTCTGAAAATTAACAAAAAAACAATTACTCAGAAGCAGAATATCAAATATCTTGGAATTATTATTGATGCAAATCTTAACTGGAAAGAACATGTTCATCAATTAATTAAGAAAACCTCAAGAGGTGTTGGAATTATTTCTAAGCTACGTCACTTTGTCTCTATCCTTGTCTATCCTTTCCTTACTTATGGTATTATTATCTGGGGAAATACATATGACTCAACTTTAAAACCACTTATTATACTACAGAAAAAAGCTGTAAGAATTATAACTTTCTCTAAATTTCAAGATCATTCCTCTCCTCTTTTCAAAGTTTTAAATATTCTAAAATTTCTTGACGTCATCTACTATTTAAACTGCATATTTATGTATAAGTTTCACTTTAATTCGCTGCCCTCTGTCTTTGATAATTTCTTTACACATATATCTTCAAGGCACAGGTACAAAACCAGGCTAGCTTCAAGATTAACTTATTGCATTCCATCTGCTAGAACTAACTATGGGAAATTTAATTTACGTTTTAAAGGTGCTGTCATTTGGAATGACACACAAGAATCTTTCAAGAGTCTCCGTTTGAACAAATTTAAAGGTGTAATTAAGAAAAGTTTTATTGATTCTTATTGAACTGAATTTCGACTAAATCTCCTCCTCCCGTTGATTGTTGCAATTTTCTTTGCTCCTGTTTTTTTATTTTGTGTCTGTGTGTGTGTGTGATACGACTATTTCTATAATTTAATACATATAAACGTTAGCTACCTAGCTAGATTAGCTCTCTTATAGTTATTCTAGGTAGCCAATACCCAACTACTGCAATACTCTATCCACTTTTGTATCCAGTTATTTGCGTGGTATTAAATAAATTGTTGTTGTTGTTGTTGTTGTTGTTGTTGTTGTTGTTGTATAAGTTATTAGCTTTAAAATAGATCAATCAGTAGACGCGAGTGGAGAAACGGTGTTTAATTAATTGACATCTCGTTATCCACGCAGTAGTCGAGACCTGTTCGGCCGGAATACCCTCCAAATACCAGTCTATCGTACATAAAAGGCTTTCTGGCTTGGTGATTTTGATTGGGTTAATGGGATCCCTGTGGTTTGTATTGGTTTGTTCGTAACTGTGCCAGTACAAACCACAGGGGTACCATTTAACCAATGCATCAGAAAAAATATCCAGTAAGAACGCCTTGGACTAGGTTGTTTGCGAGCCTAACACTGTCCAAATATCTACTCTCTTGAATATGACTGAGTGCCTTGTTAACAGCTCTAGATCTTTTACTAATTGCACTTTCAAGTTTCAAAATCTCTCTATAGGACATTACTACATGAGACAGAAAATCCTACAATCGACGATAAAATAGCAGTTCTGTCCACTGCTATCCGATGTACCGTTTGGACTATTTATTTTGGTAAATTCAAATTCTACGTTTTCACTCTGAACTATTGCCCTGCCGTTGTTCCCATACTGAGACAGAAGGCCACTGATCACAGCCTTGATAGTGTGTGATACACTAGGGTCCAGGCAAACCGGTTTGTCCAGGTTTATAGTAAATCCATAATATCCATCTGTCATCTCGCTATCCGTCATAAACGTCGATGTAGACGAGGTTTGGTAGAGCGTAGATGCAGTGTCTTTCTTCTCTCCTTTGTAAATGGTAAGGTCTACTGTGTATTGTGACGCACGACTTCCACACAATCTCACACCAGTGAGGTAAACCGGACTACTGACAGTGAACGTGATGCTGTCGTCCGCGTTACCACCGTATCCCCATCCTGAAATGAACGAGCCAAACCTCTTACATGAACCAGTCTTTTTAGTACCTCTAGCCTTTGGATTAAATGTTTCTAGCGATGTTCGTTTTGAGACAGAGCTAAAATGTTGAACCAATTCGGTGACTTCTTTCATATCTAGAATTTCAGTGGGAAGAACAATTTCCGAAAATTGTTCCAACGACATTAGTGGAAACCTAATAAAGTGAATCGCTTTATGGCCGAGAACAGCTCTCTTTGATTTTCCCTTTTCACTCATTTCTTGTTCTTCAATCTTCTTACAAGCCCAGCTATGTATGGCCTGGAATAACTCCACCTCTGATATTCTGATATCTTCCCTCTGTAGAATGTCACAGAGTGTTTCTTGCGTGACAGTTAGAAACGGCTCAGATGTCACGGCTCGTTGGGTTTCACAATCAACAATCTTCCAGCAGATTTCTTTCAGCTTTTCGTCTTCTAGTTTTTCCACCTGTGGTAGAACAGTGAACACATCCTCTGGTCCCAGCTCTTTCTCAAGATACTCTGTGCATTTCTTAACTAGTGAAGGAACAAAGTACTTCTTAGCGAGGTACAAAACCTCCATAACATGACTTCCGGTCAACTGCACTTCATCGTAGTACATGTAGCGAAACAGTTCTAATAATCCTTCAGCGGTACAGTCTGGTAGGTCGATAGTACGTCTAGTCTCGGCCAGTTCACCGTAGAACATGGCCTCGAATACAGGACTACTGATAGCCAGTACGTACTTATGAGCAGGAACGGTGACCGTGTCGCCTTTAGAGTCGATAACCGAGAACTGTACATCATGCTGTTGTTGTACATGTACTGGTTACGTTCCTTGATAGTGTCGCGTACAGTTTGCCATTTGGTATCCATTGCTTAACTGTGTTGATGTTGAGAATGTATTTGTAAGGAGGTAGGTGTCTTTCTTTCAGTGAGAACAGAATGCGTCCTTCCTTGTATACAAATGAAAGTGAAAGTGCAGGATTCATACACAAATTGCATGCCGGTATACGAATTGCTTTGGTAACGCACCCTCCCCCCCTTCGGATGTTGTCTGTTAAGTTAACGTAAATTAAACAACATGGTGTCATAAATCACACCCAGTAAAACATAAATATTATTTATATCTCAAGAGGATAGCCTATTATTTACTCGAATATAATTCTTATAAAACCTTAGTTATATTATTTTATCCACTAATACCATTTCGACTGTACTTATGCATTTATGAATGTGCCTTTTGCAGGAATGCAATCAGGTGGTTGTACGTACTGGAGGGCAAAACAATATGATTTCATTTTTTACAAGATCGGCAGTGTTATCAACAAAACCTGTTTGTAAATTATGCTTTATTTTAAAATAGCGTTTTCAAAGATAGCTTGCCCTCCAGCATCCATGGCAACGCCTTTCCCATGGGGATCACGAGCTCAGTTCATTCGTCAACGAAGTATTATATCAGCTCGTGACTGTTTGCTGCAAAAGGCTATATGAATTGATTGTCAATCTAGAGCGGGTTTCCATTGAGTATTGTAATTTAACCAAAACCAAAACAATTACAGAGCCAATCACAGGAGCATTTAGTAGGAACACAATGAGTCTATGATGAAGAAAAGTAAATGCAATAGTGGATAATTCTCGCCAAGAGCGGTTTTCAAATGGAGTGTAAGAAGTAATTAGATGATAGCTTTCGAATTTGATTGGTTAGTTATCCACTATATTGCGTTTACTTTTCCTCGTGATTGGTTGAACTAAAACCAATCGTAAATTACTTCAGTTCGTGATTGGTTCATTGGGTTCAGTTTATTTGCTCGTGATTGGCTCATTGGGTTTTTACTTGCTCGTGATTGGTCATTCGGTTTTTACGTGCTCGTGATTGGCTCAGGTTTTGGTTTCACAACGCTCCTATCGAAAACTACTCTAAACGAAAAATTATTGCATGACGAACCAAAACTTTTAGTTGAGGACATGATTGGCTGATAATTACAAAACAGTTTTCACAGCCAATAGAAAAGCTTTGCAAACGCAAAACTAGCCTGTTCACAGGCCCTATAACTGGGGGAAATGACTGCCCCAGTCCTCCTCTTCTCGCTCCATCGCTGAATTACTTTATTGTATATGTTGATTCATTCTCTTGGTGCTCTCGTTGGTATGTCACTATCAAGGGAATTGTGCATTGTACATAAGGACTGATTGTATGTTGATTCATTCTCTTGGTGCTCTCGTTGGTATGTCACTAGTGATCAAGGGAATTGTGCATTGTACATTAGGACTGATTGTATGTTGATTCATTCTCTTGTTGCGGTGATTTTTTTCGATTCAGGGAATTATGTTAAATAAAAGCGTGTGGCGTTCAATTATTTTCGTCTATCTGTCTATATTTTTCTTAGAATCGTCGAAGACAGACCAGATGCGTGGATCTCTGTTGCAAGATCGGACCAAGAAACCTGTCCTATGAAGGCTTTGGAGTGCTACATTACTGTCGGATTAATCGATCTTAACGAGGATTTGACGCTCTTCACGGCCCTTGCAACTCCTAACTCTACTTCGAAAGTTCGAAGTCAAGGCATCAGTTATAATCGGGCCAGCGAAATTGAGGGAAATTGTGCTGCTGCTAATGCTGGAATTACGGATAGACTTTTCAAACGATATGGTTGCTGGTCAAGCGAGAACGCCAAGGATGGCTACGTTAAGGATAACCTTAAGTCTTTGCTCTCTGTTTAGAGGAGCTTTATATAAATTAGGAATTTAGAAGACCGAGCCCAGCAGGTCAGGGGGTACGATCCATAGGACTGGGATTTTCCCCTTTTTTAGCCGCAATGAGCGTGGTGGGGTTTTTGCATCCTATGCGGATCAAATGTATTAGATGTAGCTTAGGTTTATTTTAATAATTTCACTTCAGATGTTATAAATGTACTGTATTTAATCTTGGTCAGATTAAATGGGTCGTGCCCGTGCGGCCTCAAGTTAGCCCGCAACAAACAACAAGTATGTCTATGTTTTGATTACTGTTAGCCCGTACGTGAAGTTTGATACGAACTACAAACGAGATAGAGCGTTTGTATCAGTGCAGGGTAAACTCCATCCTCCATGCGAGGCTAAGGCGTGGTACCTTTCAAGAACTACGAATTGGACTATTGCCCCCTTATTTTGGCAACTCGGATGTCGAAATTGTTTTTGAAAGGAATTTCTATGGTGTTAAGTTTCAGAAGATGAACTACGGCTTCAACAGTATTACATGGTCCATATTCACATGAAGTCTTACACCATCTACATGTATCAGATTAGGGCACGCCCTCTCTTCGAGGCTTCAAGAGTACTATTGGCAAACAAACAATCTCTTTCATTGCAATTGACATGTGGAAAAAACTTCCGGAAACAATAAAGTCTTCGAGTACCTTTTCGTTCTCAAAAAAACTTAAAGATTATTTGTTGGATATCCAATTTCACATTAATTAATATTATATTTTCAAATAATTAATTTCATTTATTCTCATTATTATAATTATTTTTTATAATATAATATAATATAAGTTAGAAAACTGATCATATTAACATAATATTAACCTAGGGACTAACTAAGAAAACCAATCGGTTAATTTAGCCCCTAGGACGCACAAATTTCTTCCAGATTGAAAATTTAATTCATAATGTAAGTTTGTATAGATTGTATTATTGTAAAATTAAGTATGTATAGTGTGTGAATAAAGATGATGATGATGATGATGGTCCACATTCACATGAAGTCTTATACCATCTACATGTATCAGATTAGGGCACGCCCTCTCTTCGAGGCTTCAACAGTACTACATGGTTCACATTCACACGAAGTCTTACACCATCTACATCTACCAGATTAGGGCACGCCCTATCTTCGAGGCTTTAACAGTACTACATGGTTCACATTCACATGAAGTCTTACACCATCTACATCTATCAGATTAGGGCACGCCCTCTCTTCGAGGCTTCAATAGTACTACATGGTTCACATTCACACGAAGTCTTACACCATCTACATCTACCAGATTAGGGCACGCCCTCTCTTCGAGGCTTATGTGCCCGGACAGCGGCTAGATCTTAATGTCAGCAAACAAGATCTTAACGATTTAGCGCGCAGACACCCCTCCAGAAAGATTCGAGAGTGGCGGCTGTGGTTAACTCGGCGGGCAAATTGTTCCACTGTTTAATAGTCCTAGGGATAAAGCTATAGTGGATATAAGTTTTGTCTTCCGAGGGTAAAAGGAAGGATTTAGGATCAATGTGTCTTGTATATCTAGTAACTGGAATGAGTTCATTCGAGAAGTATACTACGACGCAGACGACGAGGCCGTTTACTATCTTGTAGAGCGTTATAAGCCTACTGTCAGCCCTGCGCTGATGAAGACTGCGCCAGCCAAGGTCAGCAATCATGACGGTCACACTGGCTTCACGGTTGTAGTTTTTGTAAACATAACGAGCTGCCCGTCTCTGTGCCATCTCTATTTTATCTTGGTTTGCCTGTGTAAACGGGTCCCAGACGACGGAAGCATATTCGACTTGCGGTCGAACAAGTCTTGTATGCGTTTGCCTTGATACGTTTCTGGAAAATTTGGAGATTGCGCCTAAGAAACCCTACTGACGAGTTAGCTTTATTAATTATATTACTAAATAAAATGTGCTCATTCCAGGAAAGCTTGTGGTGCATGGTAACACCAAGGTACTTAACTGAATCCAACTGTTTAAGGGTTTGGCCATGCAAGATGTAGTCATGAGTGAATGGCTTCTTGCTCAGGGTGACACGTAGCACATTGCACTTACATGTATCAGGGTGAAAGGACATCTGCCACTTATTCTCCCATTCTTCTAGGCGTTGGAGATCCCGTTGTAGTGCCTCGGTATCGGTGTTGCTGGTTACAGTCAAGTAGATGATTGTATCATCAGCGAATAGGCGACTGGAGACCATCGGGAAGGTAATTGATATAGACCAAGAATAGAACTGGCCCGATAACAGACCCTTGGGACACCCCACTAGTCACGAGTTCCCAGGACACTATTTGTTTTTGGAAGTGATTGATTGGATAACGATAGTTTTGGATACAGTTTAATATTTTACTACAACAACTACATGAACACCTTTATCGAATATTTAATTTCTAGAACCACATACATAATAATGCAATGTACTATTGCTAAGAGCTGCATTTAACACTGTTCTCCACTTGGCGGCTATGTATTGGTTTTGGTAGCCATTCTGCTATCACAACTGTTGTCTCAGACGTTTGCTGAGAGATTCGACTATGTTAATAAACCCGTTTCTAGCAAGAAATCCTAAGGCGTTGATCTTCTTCAAAGAAACTAAATTGGTACATTTAAATAGTACATTTAAATGATACCACTACCCGTTGACTACTGTGATTCTTTGAAAAAAAGTGCTTTATTCTATGCATGATCTCCAGCCGGAAAAAAAGGGGTGGGGGGGGGGGGGGGGGGTACTCCCAGGAAAATATAAGATTTTCGATACCCTTTTTCAGATATGTACTCTATTTCATAACAAGAGAAATATATGAAAATGTGCGGTCTCATACAAGGGAGCACGGCAGACGTGCCTGTTTTGTTTCATTCACGATATCTAGCCGCCATCTTGGAATTCTACAATGCGACTTTCCGCTGACAATAATTAATGTTGGCGCGCACGAGACTGGTAGTACTGAGCGAGCCCCGAAGCGGATAGTGTAACTGTGGTGCACGTGACGTCTATGAACCAATTGGAAACAAGAACTCGGTGTGTGTCTTCTCCTGATATTATGCTCGTAGCAGTTTCATAGGAAACGATTTCGGCAGTAGCAAGAATGATTGTAGATAGGTTTGACATTTGAAAACCGACTGCCTTGTTGATTTCAAAGTCTAAATCGCTGGGAAAATGTTTTTCTCTCAACGTATTTGAAGAACCGTTAACAAGTTTAATATTAGTTACAATCAAGCGAGGAACAACCTCCAAACGGGGAAAATCCTTTGAATTCTGACCGGATATTTTTAATAGGTTCTAATACTTCAGAAGTTTTCAATTATTGGCAGTCGTTCTGTGACGACAACCTTCAGCACATTAATTTGCCTCAAAATAAAATACAACTTCGCAGTTTCTGTTCCCGAAACGTAGCTATGCTGAATCGCTTGATATCCTAGTCGTAAATAATCTGCTTTTTAGGCAACCTAAGGTAACTTAACTGTCACCACATTAAAACTCTCTGAAACATCTAGGGTATGTATACTAAATTTCTAGCGGGAATTTTTGGCTTAAACATACGATTTTCGACGTACACGAAATAATTCACAACAGGCTTTTGGTTAATCGTACACCTCAATTTAATTTAATAGCTTCTTCATCGGTATGTATTAATTATTGTCAGCGGAAAGTCGCATTGTTGGAAGAGATCTTGAGTGAAACAAAACAGGCAATTCTGCCGTGCTCCTTTGGCGAGTTACGCATGAAAACGTACAAGGGTTTATACGTCACTATCGGCGGGACCGAAATGCGCATGCCTACTAGTAGACTGGTTTATCGCTCGAGCACATATCTCCCACATGGTAAATATTTGGTCGCTAAAGTATATAAGTACCCTAACGCTCACTTTATAGTTAGTTGCAAGAGGCTAGGGGTTTCGACGACGAGGCCTTGATCAACGTCAATTCCAATAGCAATTAATGTTCAACATCGATCTTCAATTATTAAGGAAATGTAATATCGATTACTATTATCTTATCAACTGACATCTAAGCATTCCATTCTGCTAACATGTGAGTGAGCGAGTGACAAAGAATACACGATTTCCCAAGCGCAGGAACGAGTTTAATATCGGGAAGGTTGGCACGCACCAGGAGTTATAAATGGGACATTTATGACCCTATTTCAGACTAAAAGTACCCTTTGTTTGGGGCGGCACATATACGTGCAACATAGGCATGGGAGTAACCCACCTCTCCCCGTGTCTCCAGTGCTTTAGAAGACTGCTGGGATCCTTACCAGGAGGAACCAAATGTGTACCATATAATCTACAATATTAAGTAAATTCATTGCCAGATGAGGGTATTCCACGTTAAATTTAAATTTCATGATATTGCACGGTTTTTCAAGTGAAATTTAACGTGGAATTTTCGAGTCGGGCAATTTTTATTTTTTTTATCCCATAGCATTTACGAAAATATATAAAAATATGTATAGTCAGTTTGATTCCCGCCACGCGCCAGTAACCCAGTTACGCGATAAACTGAATAGCGGTCCAACGTTTTGTGAAGTTGTTGCTCACAACATTCGGTTTTCCGACATTAAACAACATTTTTATACTTAATGTCCATCTAACTCTTTATCAAGAAAGCGAAAGTGCAATAACTGGAGACAAAATTAATTGTGAATGTCTGTAAAAGTTTTAGAAAGCCGGCGGCCTGTTGTCCGTTGAAATCACTTGTTAAGCCCTAGAAATTATATCTTTTAAAAGAGCTTTACGATCTCACAGTATCGTCATAAATAATTACCTCGACATTTCTAATATAAAAGTATTATAATGAGTATATATGCATAGTTTAACCCTTTAAGCCCCAAGGGCTTTTAACTGATTTTTGGCTCATTCTAGCCTGCAACAAACCCCCCCCCCCCCGCTAAGAAAACTGTAGTCACTGTTACCATGGAATTTTCAACTGACCTATAATACTGGGGGCTCATAGTTTTTTGTAAGCCATTTTGGATATGTTGACGTCAGATCCCTACGGAGCTGGAGGGAAGTTTGTTTGGGGGAATACAGAATTTAAGGCTTTTTAAAGCCTTTTTCTCCATTTATAGAGTGCTGGAGGACATCATTAAGTCTGATGAGAGCTTCAATCAGCACTTTCTCAAAGAACCGAGTCTGTGCCAGTTTATGGTGATAGAGAAAGAGCCTCATTTTCCACTCGTGAATGGGCCAGGACGTCTTCTGTCACTTTAGCGTGGGCTTTATAAATGGATGTCTGGAGCCACCTATCATAGCTTTTTTGGAATATTGGACAATATTTACTTGCCATTAATTCCAATATGAAGGTATTAGGTCGAAATGGCTTTAGTATAATAATTTTGAAGAATGAAGATGGGGAAGTGCCATGTCGCTGTTTGGTAGGGTTTCCCGGCATGCTTTGCGGTCATTATGGACGAATTTAGCTTGCTGTGAAGTGCTTGTGGACAGAATGGCTTGGTTCTGGTCAAGTTTAGGTGTTGGGAGACAGAAAGTGAGGTTAGTGCAAACATGAAACTCTAAATTTTATGTGAAATATGCATTTTTGTGAGAAAATTTAGAATCTGAGGAGAAATATTTTTTTCTGTAACTGTCATTTTGGTCCCTTTTTCTGAAGTGAAATAATGTCAACTATAGTTAACTTATGCAAAGAAAGGAGGATTTAGATGAAATTATTCCTTTTTAATATGCCTAATGCAGTTCAGTAGGATCATTTGTCTAGACATTAAAGGGGCCGTCTCACCCACAGTGCTTCGCGTGCTTTGTTATTGTTTATATCCGGGACTTTGACCCCTTGTTCACGGCGGGAACCTCGCGAATTTCTGTATGTTGGTGACATGATAATTTTGTCTTGAACATGGATGACCTTTATGAAACTAATAGTACCTTACAAATTGAATGTGAAGTCAGCAAAGTGTTATACAGCAGTATTTGACAGCACTATAATATTTACCGCTCACCCGTCGCTTCCCTTCAGTGCTATAACAGAGAACACTCTCCGGGTAATACTAATAATTATGAAAGCGAGAGGTTTCTCTCCTCCGTTTTATTTTTACTTGCAGATATCTGCTAGCAGGCAATCTCCAATCTCGTTGCTGGCAGTAGCAGAGAACCAGTTCAAGAGAGAACAGTGAACGAATTACAGCTCGCTTCAATAGAAAATTATTATCTCGGCGGCTCTGTTGTCAAATTTCGAGTATAAACTTTGATCCGAAAATCTCGGCGAAATCACTGCGTGAAAGCCCTTCGAAACCAGAGAGAGAGAGTTAAACGCCGAAGCCGGGCCTCAAAATGATTTTAGGAAATTGCTCAGTTCTTTTCAGTCTTTTCGGGTCGACCAAGCGGAGTTTCGTTGCCTATTATAGTTTGTTGACTATTACCGCTCACCCGTCGCTTCCGTACTATCTCAGTGCTATAAACAGAGACACTCTTCACAAGTAATACTAATAATTGTTAAAGCGAGAGGTTTCTCTCCTCGATTTTTTTTTTCCCTGGAGAGAGAGAGAGAGAGAGAGAGAGAGATCTACTAGCAGGCAATCTCGTTGATGGCAGTAGCAGAGAAACCAGTTCAAGAACTCGCTTGAATGGGAAATTATTATCTCGGCGGCTTTGTTTGTCAAATTTCGTGCGAGTATAAACTTTGATAAACACGGTGAATCCGAATCTCGGCGAAATCACTGTCTAAAAGTCCTTCGAAACCAGAGAGAGACCTGTTTCCACAAGTTAAACGCCAAAGCCCTGAAAATGATTTTAGGAAACTGCTCAGTTCTTTTCGGGTCGACCAAGCGGAGTTTTGTTGCCATATGGTCGCGTAAGCCAGCCACGGTGTCAGTTCAACAACCCAAATCGGCTCAAAGATAGTAGATACTCGAACTAAGCGCTAATATATCTTTAAATATAAAGATTAATGGTCAGGATAGCTTCTCCATGTTGTAGGTGGAAATCCTGTTACTTAATGGCGGAATTTTTCTTCAGTATAAGGTAAAGACATAATCCGCCGTTACTTAACGGCGGAATTTTGGTTTAGTATAAAGCAAAAGCCATAATCCGCCGTTACTTAACAGCGGAATTTTGGTTTAGTATAAAGCAAAAGACATAATCCGCCGTTACTTAACGGCGGAATTTTGGTTTAGTATAAAGCAAAAGCCATAATTCGCCGTTAAGTAACGGCGGTTTTTATCGTCAGTATAAGGCAAAGCCATAATCCGCCGTTACTTAACGGCGGAATTTTGGTTTAGTATAAAGCAAAAGCCATAATCCGCCGTTACTTAACAGCGGAATTTTGGTTTAGTATAAAGCAAAAGACATAATCCGCCGTTACTTAACGGCGGAATTTTGGTTTAGTATAAAGCAAAAGCCATAATTCGCCGTTAAGTAACGGCGGTTTTTATCGTCAGTATAAGGCAAAGCCATAATCCGCCGTTACTTAACGGCGGAATTTTGGTTTAGTATAAAGCAAAAGCCATAATCCGCCGTTACTTAACGGCGGAATTTTGGTTTAGTATAAAGCAAAAGACATAATCCGCCGTTACTTAATGGCGGAATTTTGGTTTAGCATAAAGCAAAAGCCATAATTCGCCGTTAAGTAACGGCGGAATTATTCTTCAGTATAAGGCAAAGCCATAATCCGAAGTATCAGTTTCTGGGACGGTCACGATCGCCAGTGGATGGAGGACCAACTCGTTGTCCATTTCACGTGTAAGTATCAAACATATCCCTCATGTATATATTTGAGCCATTCGGAGGCAGATTATTTGCAAGCAATGACACGAGGTCAGAGCTTGGCTAATCTTCCTCGTACAGATATTACCTCCCACTGCAGTAGTACTAGTCTTGCTTTATCTAGGGCTCTAGGGTTCAAGCGCTTGACTAGCAATATGGGTCAGTATGTGTCACCGCCACCTCAAGGGATCAAAACCCTTGTTGTGCGATTCTTGGAAGATTCTACAGACTGTGCATTAGTTGCAGTAGCCGTTTAACTTCAATTTTTCGATCATTATATGGACGAAATCCGGGTTTGTCGTATTTGTTACGGTATTTTATATGTTTACCACTGTTTAGCATGTATTGTTGGCGAGTGAGTGAGAGGTACTAAGTTGAAACAAGAAGTGCCACACTTTATTCAGTTTTTAAAATAACGAGAGCAGCCGAGCCCCAATGAGATGCACGTTGATGATTAAGCGCAATATCTTTAGGTTCCGATCTTTAGTTTGGTGTTATTAACAAAACTTTGAAAAAGACGGTGCACTAGCTTATATAAAACCGGCGAAATAGTTTTAACTCTAAGGCCAGGTTAGGAGAAGCCACGCGGTCTACCGAAGTAGCCTTTATACCGGAAAACCTGTGAAAGAGAGGGATCGTATTGTTTAACCACAGGAAGTCAGAGTTTAGATTCTCTTGGTTTCCATTGCTTAACTGTACGCGCGTATTACATCCAAGGTAGCACATAGACTGAGGGGATCTAGAATTCAGTTTGGTAGCGTTAAAGATTTAGAGGGTTTCGAATAGAGAGGATGCAGAAGCATTGTTTAAAGGAATTCAAGTGAACTCCCCGAGCCAGCCCTGGATATTTTTAGCCTTACCCTCAGCCCGTGTTGGTCCTACAGTAATTTTGAGCAGCAAACTCCCTCCAATTTTGATACATTAAACCATCGATTGAGCTTACCGGGAGATTAGGTTTAACTTTTGGCTTTTTACGCAAGCTATTTAAATTAAATATTATATAAACGTTTAACTTCCTCAGGCTATGGCCAAGTCCTCTCCACCAAGGTAACTCAACCAAAGGTAAATAATTAAATCCTCATTACTCTCCTTTGCCTTGAACTGATCTATTTAAAATGCCAGTAGCATGTAAAAATACAACAAACTTTAATTGTACTGTTGCATTTGTGTTCCTCTCCAACAGAATGGTATAAATCAATCAAATTTTGAAATTGCGGGTATAAATAGTTGAAACGCAGGGAGAGTTAATCGAGAAATGCGGTACTAAAGGTTTAAAACAACGAACACTCAAGGCATCGTAATATATGACAATTTTACGACAATTTTAACCATCCTTCATTCAACAAACAATAGCCACGAATGAGATTAGTCCGGTTTTTTTGAACGATGCTAGCAAAACTTTCTTTTATATCAGAGGTTGCACTGATATTCGAGTTTCAAACAATACTACAACTCAAAACGTGAACAAGTAGGCCTTTTATTATATGGCACGTACGGACCAGTGCGCGCTTTTCTTTCAGAACCGTCAGTTGATCGACAAAGAGTCACGGTCCGGATCTTAAAATCAAGGAAACAATATGAATACATTGTCAAGAATTGGAGTACAGGATCTGTTATACCTTCATTTCCTTACTGATCATTCTTTTCTTTTTCCCTTATTATTTCGGCCAATTGTTTCTCTTCGTCAACGACGTTGTATGACAAGCGGAGTTTCATATTTAAAAAATCATCTTCGGGGAGCCAGTGTATTTCCATTGAACATGTCGTATTGCTCAGATCAGAAATAACTCGGATATAAGAAACTTTTAAAACATTTGACTAGAAAACCCTTGGTTCCGCGAGGATGAGAAACTGTCCGTCAAACAGTGTAGCTTGCGAAAACAGCCGCCTCTATTCGGAAAGGTGAGGGTTATGCCTATATTCGGAAGGCGAAATCGGACATCCCAGCGGCTAGAAACTACATGTAACTGGAACTTTCGAGGCTCATCGGCGAATGCTACAACTTTTGAAGGCCTAATTTAATATATAAACCTCTTCGTTTGTGTTTAAAATTTAAAACCACCAAAAATTTTAAAGTTAAGTTTTAAAGTACATTCATTTTCTACATTGAGTTCAGTGTTGCCTGTTTGTTGGAACATCTCGGCTTCCAGCGATATCCTGCTTCTGCCTAATTCTTTCAGTTTTTTTCACACACAAAAACAAGAAACGAAAGCATGAAACAGGACAAAAACTCAGTAGTCTATAAGTACGCTGTACCTATCACTTCTCTGATTAACTATGTATGGTCGATGGTCCATTGGGTGGCTATTTTTAAACTCGTCAAAAGCATTAAAGCAGCCTGAGTAACTTAGTCTTCAGGTGCCGCTCAAGCGTCATAGACTTCTATCTGCCGTTAGATAATAACACTGCTACTGTTGAAACTGTACTCTCTTTATTCAGTCAGGAAAAGGGGTGTGGATGGCTGTCGTGAAATTTGTAACCAGGGAAGGAGCCGTACTTACCTGTGCTAACAAGGACAACCCAGTAAGTTATATATAGATATGATTAGATACATTGAATGTTCATAATTCTTAACCTTTCAGGTTTAATTTCAAACAGATCTCAACTAGAGTCGCGTGTCATTTTGGTTTCAAAAAACGTAAATTCATACTCTTTTTGGTGGATTGCGATGACATCACGTGGAAAAAGAGAGTTAAAATATTTCCAAACTTTTTCATAGAGCATAGACACGATAGATCTAGCTAGGACTATGTAGGGTGAAATCGGATAAATTTGCAGGCGAGTTATTTAAAAAGCCCTGCTGAATTACCCTATATCATTATGACGTCACGGCTTGTTTATGAGGGGGACAGAATCGACTTGAACAATAGAATTTTGAACTAAATCTGCTCTGCTGAAGAAAATTTAACTTCGAATTGTCTGGTTTCCAGATATCAGCTGTATCAATGTTTATCCCACAATATTTCCCGTATTTGGTGGCTGTTAGCGCTATTCTACGTTCTTCAAAATGCATTTGATAGCGATTTCCTTTGTGTTGTTGCTGTTTTGTCCCTGTTTTGTCCCCCTCCCACGACCGTGATCCTTAGCGTTTAAACAATAGATTGTTTTGATATGACGTCATAGTGATATAGGTCAATTGGATATTCCTGTATAAATCAGTATTTTCAAGTAAATTGATAAACTGTGGTCAACGAAGATTGTTAGTAGAATTTAGTTTCAGGCGCGCCGAAAATCTGCATTTCCGATGTACCATACTTAGGAAATGCGCTAGCATTTACAATAATGTCAAAATCCCAAAAATATGTAACTAGAACGACTTTTATATATTTCAAAAAAAGTAGAGAGTTAAGCAGTATATATATATAAGGACAACCCAGTAAGTTATAAATTAAAATTAAGTTATAAATTAAAAATCTAAAGGTTCAAACAAGTTAAAGAGATATCATTCATTGTGTATATATACGTTTGCTCGTCATACAATGTAATCATGCAAGAGGAAACCTTTATATCCGAGCCCATATAGGGCTCAAAACAATTAGATTTACAGTCACAGTGTTTCGTATAATTTGCCTTAAATGTTTAAAACAACGTAATCCTTTCTTGTGTTAATAGACCACTTTCTCATGTATGCGTGCGCATACACCTCGACAACTGAATAGCCTTACATGTAGCGAATTAAAATAAGTGATATTTAAGGAATTTCTACAAGAACGTCTTTAGACAAGTTGTTAGGAGTCCGGAAACAGTAATGGGCTCCTGTCCGAAAACTGGTTTCATATCAAAATACACCTGTTTTGGCGAGGGCCCATCAGATGTGGATGTGCGCGCAATCCAGAGAAACTGGTCTATTGTTGAGGCCCAAAAAAGTGCCGCAACACATTCAGCCTGACCGCTTTAGCTTAATACATGTTAAAATAACAAGAAATCACCTATTAAACGGGACTGCTCATAAGTGTCCACCGCGGCCGCTTAATAGAGGTGGCCATTTTATAGAGCCGTTTGAACAGTACTTCACTGGGTGGATTTTTGGGACTTTTATAACTGGCCCCTGAATACAGGGCGGCCGCTTAACGTGATAGACTTATTTAAGTAGTCTGCCATGTACGTTCTCGTTATAGGACATCTGCTGGTATGATGGTGTTTATCTTCACATCAGTGAATATGTACCGCAGCGTAAAAAGCTTGCTGATTATTCAAGGTACAGTATTGACATTTTGCTTTTTATTGCGCCCCAATGTTATAGATATTGTGGTTCAATTTTTCATTTCACTGTATGCTAACATGTACGGTGGCTTATAAGGGCCATCATGAGAAACCGAGAATGCGAGATTTGAGATGCGAGAATCCGACATGCGAGAATCCGACATGCGAGAATCCGACATGCGAGAATCCGACATGCGAGAATCCGACATGCGGGAATCCGACATGCGAGAATCCGGCCGACATGCGACAATCCGACATGCGAGAATCCGACATACGAGAATCCGACATGCGAGAATCCGACATGCGAGAATCCGACATGCGAGAATCCGAGATAGGAATAGCGGGGAGGCCTGGGACCTAATTACAGTCCATGTGGTAATTGTACAATACGTTGGCCCTCGACCCCCGCGATATAGTGTCCTTCTCCCATCCCCTCAGGTACATTAAGGCGGCCATCCCAAATCAAGAGGGGGTAGTCTATCTCTTTCTCTTTGTAATATTTTTCCATACAATTTTGAAAAATATGATGTTTGTCACGACCTTATCAATTACACATGGCAGTTTCCATGGAAACATGCAATGTGACCTTTGAACTCTAATGAAAAGCATTTATTTTATAGCCTCCTGCATCATGGTAAAGTATTTTCATATGCCGGGGATCTTTATGCGTGTGAATCAGAGATAGTCCATAGTTTATAAATCCAACGAGGACAATTGAAAATATTATGGGGAAGACTCATTTACGCTAACGTAAAATTTTATACCCCAAATTTATAACCGTTTAATAAATGTTTCTCTAGTGTCCTCGTTGGATTTATAAACTATGGACTATCTCTGATTCATATGCATAAATATCCCCGGCATATGGAAACACTTTACCATAATTCAGGAGACTTTTGAATATATATTTTTAAATTAGAGTTCAAAGGTCACATTCCAAGTTTCCATGGAAACTGTCATGTGTAATTGTTAAGGTCATAACAACATCATGTTTCTCAAAGTTTTCAGCAAAATGATTACAACGAGAAAGAGATAGACTACCCCCTCTCGATTTGCCGGCATCCATTTTGAGACCCAGGCCTTAATACACCTGAGCCTCGATTTCTTTGGGTTGGCCGAGGAATTAACAACGTGCACAATTTGCGAGGAAATCTAGCGGTGATTTGCGAAGGCCGAAAGATGTAATCTCGTATAGACTATAGTTAAGTTATCTTGTTCAATAGTATGGTAAATCAGGATGCTGACTACTTACTTAGTATAACGAACAAGATAGATTAAAGCAACTTACTTCTATACAAGAGTCGGCCTATTATAGCGGGGCATTAAAACAAAATTATTGGTCAATAACAATAACAGAAGTTTGCAATCATTCAGAAATGTGTCGATCGCTGGAGAGTGGTTGCCATATACAATCCGAGATCACCTATAGCCTAACCCAAAGCTCTGAAAATGTTAAATTCGCGCTATTTTGACGAATTTCTCCACTCAAACTGTGCGGATTTAACATATTCAAAGCTTTGGGTTAGGCTATAGGTATATCTCGGCGAGCGTAGCGTAATTGTATATGGCAACCACTCTCCAGCGATCGACACATTTCTGAATGATTGCAAACTTCTCAAAACATTCCAAGATGCCACGGAGTACTAAAAAGAATTCCCAAATTTGAGCTATTAATAATATACATGGTTATCCAAGGGTCCCCGGGGGTAGGGGTAGTCTAATGTTTTTAACAGGAACAAGGTTTTTTGGGGGCAGGGGAAATAACTGTTATTGACCGTGAAGAGAAAATGTTAAATGGCCCGTTGTGTCGTGGTTTCAATTAACTGGTGCATAATAGGACGACTATTATACAGAAGTAAGTTGCTTTAGTCTATCTTGTTCGTTATACTGAGTAAGTAGTCAGCATCCTGATTTACCATACTATTGAACAAGATAACTTAACTCTATTCTATACGAGATTCCATCTTTCGGCCTTCGCAAATCACCGCTAGATTTCCTCGCAAATTGTGCATGTTGTTAATTCCTCGGCCAATCCAAAGAAAGTGAGGGATGGGAGAAGGACACTATATCGCGGGGGTCGAGGGCCAACGTACAATTACAATTACCACATGGACTGTAATTAGGTCCCAGGCCTCCCCGCTATTCCTATCTCGGATTCTCGCATGTCGGATTCGAATTCTCGCATGTCGGATTCTCGCATGTCGGATTCTCGCATGTCGGATTCTCGCATGTCGGATTCTCGCATGTCGGCCGGATTCTCGCATGTCGGATTCTCGCATGTCGGATTCTCGCATGTCGGATTCTCGCATGTCGGATTCTCGCATCTCGGATTCTCGCATCTCGGATTCTCGCATGTCGGATTTCTCGCATTCTCGGTTTCTCATGATGGCCCTTATAAGCCACCGTAAACATGTGATAATGAAGATGAGACAAATTCAATCAAGGGCAAGGAAAAAATTGAGCCACATAGATATGCTAACAAAATATTTGAATTTGTTGCTACAATTCCATTATGTTAATAAATAATCGCATTTGTTTTCACTGATGTTTAGCCCCAAAGAGCAACAGAATGGTGGTTTAGTGATAGCAAAGAAACGTCGTGTCATTCCAGCATATGCAATGAGGCCAGCAACAAAAATAAAGACTAGCAAAGCCATGAAAAAGAGGAAAGAAGAGTTAGCATTTCGGTTCTGGGAGCCAAAATGTGTCTTTCAGAAGGTATGTTTCAATTATCTGACATTTTTGGTTTGATACTAATGTATTTGCATAGACGTTTACACGCCACATTATTCACCCCATTCCGGCAATTAGCACTGATTTGCCTTAATTACCATGATCTGTTATAGTAGTGCTGCAATATATGACACCACTGCACTGTATGTGTCCATTTACGGAAGGTTCAATTGCATGTATACGGAGATCGAATATTCTTTTCGAAACGATCGATTAAAGAAAACTAATAAAATTACAAAGCTCTCTTCAACCACATTTACAACTTAGCCGGCTGACTCCACGGCGAGAGAGGTTTAAATTAATCACAAAATCCAGGTAATTGTGACGGTGTCTTCTAAAATTATTATGTACTATGTAGTGATACATACACTTGTATACTTCCAATCCACAGAAAAGGAAACCTCGGTAGCCTTTAGGGAATACGATGGGTGATAAGGGAGATGAGACTTTTGACGAATTGATCGCTCGTTTTAAAGCGAGTGACAATGGTAAGTAGTAATAAGTACAGTTGTACTGAAAATGCTTTAGCTTAGCCTTTAATTTGCATAATACCACTAATGTCAAACAATTTATGCAATTTGTGATCTTTTGTTTTTTCACACACAAGATAGGCTTGGATATATCTTTCATATCATTACTGGTATTATGCAAAGGGTTTATTGAGTAAAGTAAAACCCAGCTAATACGGACACCAATGAGACCTAACCGGTGTCCGTATTAACGGGGTTCAAACAAATAACGTGATTTTGATTGATTAGAGAACATAAAAGTAACAAATTGAACGTATTTGAGCTCTCAAATAAGCATTATGTGCTGAACTCCGCACAGCAGTACCCCGGGGGGGGGGACTCCCTTATGTGAGGGGTACATGGATGCTCGTCGTACCTTTTAGGGGTCAAAATCAGGAGTTTGGTACCACTTAGGGTATCTACCATCAAACACAGACATTTCTATGTAAAGCGGTACCTTTTAGGCGTCGGGTCTCAATTGAACAAAAAAGCTGTTATCAATTTACATGTTTATTATCTTTTAGGGGTCAAAATAACCTTGAGCCACGCCCATTTTAGTACCTCTTAGGGGTCAAATCGAAAATGTCCGACGAGCATCCCTACCCCTTTTATATGGGAGTCACCCCCCCGGGAGCAGTACTTTAACTCGTCTACGCCGGGTGAAAAAGGTCTAACTCAGTAGCTGATATCTGAACAGAAGCTTAAGCTTTCTCAAGCACGATTCTCCAAAGATAAAGTATATACTCCCAACTTAAAGCAAAAAAGTCCAAAAACCATGTTCTTCTCGAAGCGCTTAAACTGGGGTTGTGGATTCTGAGTGATAGCTTGAATGTTTTGTGTTTTGTGTATTTTGTGTTTTGAAATCCTAACTATGGACAATCACTTGTACTGACCATGACCTTGGATTACTCTTGCATTTCCCCCCCGATCTTATTTAGTTACTTTGAATATACAGGCTCTCCTCAAGGGAATGATGAGAGGAATCACGGCAAACAAGAACGCAAGGAAAACGGCAATTACAAGAGCAATGGCATTAAAGCTGGAGGAGATGACGTGATAGTTAACCCTAGTGATATAGAATTGAGTAAAGAGCAAATAGGTTGCGGTGCCACATGCCGGGTTTTTAAGGGGCGCTATAATTTCCCTGGTAGCGTTCAGGATGTCGCATGTAAGGAGTTTATGGTACCGATCGCAACAAAATACAAACTAAAATTCAAAAAAGAACTACAGTGTTTAAAAAGGCTTAAACATCCAAATATCCTAACTCACATTGGCGTCGACTTCACGAGATCCCTTCTTATAACGGAGCTTCTCGAAAAGAGGATAATAGTGGAAGGAGAACAAGTTGAAGTCCATAATGCTCGGGAGCTTTTAGACCTTCACAAGCTCAGACCACTCCCCTGGAGTGATCGACTATTCATTGTTAATGAAGCTGCAAAAGGGCTATGCTATCTACATCAAAACGGTATTATCCATTGTGATATTAAAGCAGGAAATATCTTTGTTGGTGAAAGCGTTGATGGTGCAGGATACTTGATCAAACTTGGTGATTTTGGAACGGCTAATTTCGAGTTTGAACAGTTCTCTGTTTCCGTGCTACCTTGCACGACAAGCACAAGCACTAGTGTCATGGGTACAGCTGCATACACAGCTCCAGAACTTCTAGAACGAGGGGCAAAACCAAGTATGATTAGTGATATCTATAGCTTCGCCATGGTAATGGTTGAGTTTACGCTGCCACAGCGTTCGACACCGTGGCAAGGAGAAGTAGTAAATTCTTCACTGATTTTTGACTTTGTGCGTCGTGGGGAGAGACCGACAATTGCAAATGAATTCCTGACAGGTCTCAGCCAATCTTCCTCAAAAATATGGATGGCATTGATGGAAAGGTGTTGGCAACAAGATCCTAGACAACGGCCTCAGTCAATCGAAATAACTTCTATTTTATCATCGTTGGTTAGTGAGAATGCCAACACGTGTAACTTGCCTCCAAACGAGAAAAATCCTGTAGGTAGTGAGGTCACTTACATCCATCTTGATATACATCAAGGACTTGTCCAGGAAGTAATAGACGAAATTGTCGCCGCTTCCTATAGCAACCAAGGCAGCGCATTGGATCGTGGTACAGATTCTTTATTGCAGAAATGTCTTAACGACAGTGACGGGACAAACGCATGTGTCTACTTAAGCATCAAGATTGCTGAAGAACTATCTACTTTCAAACAGTCCGGAAAACTTGAAAATGAAGATCTGAAACTTATTGCAGAGTCGACAATCCGTAACCTGCCAAAAATAATCAATCCGTTGCGAAGAATGTCAGACATCGTTGCAGTAGACGAGGCACTGGACGCAATGATGGAAAACAATATCCTTACTTCCAAATACCTAATCACAGAACTCCTTGAAAATCAATCGAAAGAGAAAAAGATGTACTTAAAAAAAGCGCTAATTCAACTAGAAGAAAAAAGAAATGCCAAAACTAGATCGTTCGCAATATACGTTTGCAGTCCTATAGCGTTTGTTGTTGGTGTTATTGATTCGTCTTTTGTTATCATTGACACTCACAAAATTCAGCCAAGTGTAGGAGGAGGAGATTCAGGGCTGGTCGTTCGATTCAAATTCAATGAATTCACTAAATCCAACATTATTGAAGAAGTTGTTAACTTCGTATCCTCAAGAATGGAATCAACGCTTCCTACCTATTCAACAGCCCTACATACCTTGGCACAACTGCAGGAAGACGATGACAACACCGCTTCTGATTATCATTTCTCTGATGACGGTGGATCGGACGAGGCATTACTCAACGCAAGTGTTGAAATGGATATGAAATGCGAGGCCATGGAAAATGAGAACGTCGATCAGTCTCGCGAAAGCATTCCCAGTACCGAAGACGTTCCTTGGATTCTTCCATCTGAAATTAGCCAGCCATCAAAAACCACAGAAATTTTGTGGAAGGGGCATTTGACTGAGTTCGGGCTTTCCTCTTTAAAACCATTTCAAAATGCAGCTATACAAGCAGTTGAATTGAGAAAGGACAGCGTGATTATTCAACCAACGGCAAGTGGCAAAAGCATGTGCTTTCATCTTCCTGCTTTAGTTCACAGGGATAAAATAACCGTAGTCGTCTGCCCTACATTAACTCTTATCAATTCACAAATTGAACATTTAAAAAGCAAAAATATTTCCGCTGCATCCGTTGGACCCCTATCAAGTGGATCTGAATTACGAAGTGCCGACGTTTTTGCTCGTACAACGCTTCCATGTTTACTTTTCACTACGCCTGAATACTTTAATCAGAAATTGAGGCAAGAGTTGATGAGAATGAAACCAAAACTGAAGCTTCTTGTGTTGGACGAAGTTCACAAGATGTTTGACAGGAACTCGAACTTTCGATCGTGTTATGACTCCTTCAAGTCAATACATGATGATTTTGAAGACACCCCGATAATGGCCTTAACAGCTACCCTGAACAAACAACAATTACACGAACTTTGTAAAACATATTTAAGAAGACCAGTACTTATCAGGAGCAGTGTCAACAAAAAAAAAATTAAAATTAACATCTCTGAATACAAGAATCCACCTAAAAAGTCCAGAAACGACAAATGGAATAGTGTAGCAGAGCGCCTTGTTAGCATCATCCAAGAGGAATATGCAATAGTCTACATGGACTTCAAAAAAGACGTGGAGTTCATGGTCGATAGTCTAAAAAAGGCTGGAATTGAGGATGTCAAGTCTTATCATGGTGGCCTGAGAAGTGATTTAAAAAAAGAAGTTGACAGTGCTTTCAGATCAAAACAGGAACACACAGTCCACATGTGACAACAGTTATTCGCATTGGTTGCATGAGAAATTTGGCTGTTCTTGTGCAAGAATTTGGAAGAGCAGGACGGAACAACGAATCTTCGGATGGAATTCTTCAAGTAAACGAGCAAAAGGATGATCAGAGATTAATATATTGGACAAAATGCTGTTCAGTAGAAGAAATAGAGGTCAAGAAGAGAGAATACGAGCAGGCCTGGAAATGGATTTATGGAATTCGAAGTGGCGTTTGTTTAAGGAAAAGTTTATTAGAAAAATTCGAAGATGTTGATGTCATTGAGCAAGCAAGCAGCGGTGCGTGTTGCACAAGCTGTGATATCAAAGAAGAAAGAAATTTCGACGTGAAAGATACTGCTCTTGTTCTAATGAAAGCAATAAAGGAATTAGAGGGTTATCCAAATGTTAAGGATGTCAATGAAGACAGACTGATATCTTGGCTAAGAGGATCAAGAAGAGATTGGATATCGGCTCCCGAAATGCAGCGATCTCTTGACATTTCAATTACCTACGGCAAGGGGCTTAATGTTAATGGACAGCCGCTAAGTAAAGAATGGTGGTCTACACATCTAAGGCAGCTAGCAAGTTTAGGCCTTATTGACATCAACTTCAAGATTTCTAAAACGTTTCAATTTTCAAGAGCATCGCGGGTTTATTCTGTCTCTTTGAACGGCGAGCAATTTATTAAAACCCCCTCTAGTCTGTTCGTTTTGCCTCCTTTAGTCATGGAAACATCGTCGTCTCGCACCGTAAACAGCGGACTTTCGTCGACACGTGGGAGGGGGAAACATCACCTTCCTAAAATAAGAGAATTGCTCAAAGATAACACCAAGTGGCATACGATGTCCAAAAGGGAAGAATACGAATTCCCCGGATATGGTCAGCAGGAGGAAGCAAGCATAGGATATTGTCCTGACATCTCAAAATCCACAGCATTCGGTTCCTCTCAACGAATGCATTACATGTGGGATGATTGTCAGTTAACAAAGCGAAATACAACATCCCAGATTGTAGAAATGTCAATACAAGGAAAGAAAATCAAAGTAAATGTACGTCGGGCATATTGTGAAGGTGTAAAGAAATGTTCTGCAGAAGATTGTTCATATAGTGTCAGTAACAGGCAGCGCCTCAATAAATGCAGAGAACATGGTAATACGGCGCCTTTGGTTTCTACTGGTGCATGTCCATCCCAAATTGTATACATTTGGCCAGAAGCAAATGAAGACAAGAGACGATGGATGGGTTGCATTCCAGGAGAAAATCACAACCACTTAAAACCAGCTCCACATATCATATCGCAATCAGTGAAAACAGAGATTCACAAGGCATTGAGAAAGGACTGCACTTTGTCAACAAAAGATCTACAGAAAGGACATGGACTTGGATTCATTCCAGCAGAAATCTCCCCAGCGGCAGCAAATGCAAGTAGGGTTAGGCGAGAAAGACAATTGGCTATTGCGAAAACAAGGAGAAGTCATCCTGAATTTGAGCCGATTCTTCAAATTTTCGAATTTGAAAGTTTTAGAAAGATACAAGAAAGTCAACAAGACCCGGATGACCAGGAATTCACTAACGAGGTCAATGCCAAGATGGGAAATTATTTGATGGAAGGAAGAGAATATCTTTTATCTCCTGGTAGAAAATTTGCTTTCTTTGTTTCTCCTTATCAGGCAGAGCTCCTGAAAGATGCAAAGGACTTGTACGTGGATGTGACCTATACTGGAAATTGTCACTTCCCGTATTTATTGAACATGGTTACTTTTAATGACGCGACTCTCGAATTTAATGCTGTTGCTAGGGTACTGTGCAACCGACAAGATGGATTATCTTATTCCACAGCCATTTCTGAAGTCTTTCAGCACGTCACCAATATTCACCCAAGTTTTAAAAATGGCGCAAATCTTCGACAGATAATGGTAGATTTCGACCAGGGAGAATATAATGGCTTTGAAAACGGTATCGGAGAAGACCTTACAAGGAAATTGTTGAGGGGATGTTCTTTCCACTGGAAAACATCGGTGAATCGAAGTGACATTGTTATAAAGACAAAAGATGAAAGTGAAATGTTCAAAGTTCTTGCATACCAAATTCAAGACTTTGAGCAAAAAGAAGACGTATTGTTGGTTTTCGATGTCCTATGTGGTAAAGTTGAACTTTCCAAGGTAATACATCTCCTTGGCACTAATCACAAAGAGATTTGCACTGATATTATCAATACCCATTGGAGCAGAGCCGAGCACTGGGTAAAGTGGTGGACAAGGGAAAGAATTCTCCGCATGTTTTGTAAGGCCTTCACTCTAAGAGATGCTGAGGAATGGGATTCAACTCCAAATACGAACAATCCAGTAGAATCTATGAACAGGCAATCTATAAAAGAAGGCTGCAGCAATATATCTGTTCTTCTGAGAAACATATATTTAGAGGATAGATTGCATGTTGTCAAATCAGTAGCACAAGGGAGAAATATCAACATTAGATATACCTCGCGTAGCCAGGCGGCAAACTCGAACCACAGAAAAAGGAAACGGTCAAGTTTAATTTCGAGAGATCGAGAAAGGGAAGAACAAACGCCCCCTGACAAACGGTCAAGATTGGCGGAGAGAATTAACAAATTGAAGTTAGTTTTTTATATGTCTGTCCTAATATTGACAATGATTTTCGTCATAACATGGTCAAAATAGCTGTGGATCCACGAGGCGTCTTCGCCGAGATGGAAGGAAGAGAATATCTTTTATCTCCTGGTAGAAAATTTGCTTTCTTTGTTTCTCCTTATCAGGCAGAGCTCCTGAAAGATGCAAAGGACTTGTACGTGGATGTGACCTATACTGGAAATTGTCACTTCCCGTATTTATTGAACATGGTTACTTTTAATGACGCGACTCTCGAATTTAATGCTGTTGCTAGGGTACTGTGCAACCGACAAGATGGATTATCTTATTCCACAGCCATTTCTGAATGGGATAATTTCTTCGAATTATCCCATTCACGAGTCAACTTGTGGGCTTACCATATTGAAGTTCAAGGAGATTTATTCAGATTTGGTATGGATAAGGGACCGATCATTTAGTTTATTCTCCTTACCTGTACCTTACATTTGTTAGCTTTCTCAGCAGGTCTGAGACCTATGTACAATTTTGTATATGGTGCCAATAAACACATATCTATCTATCTATTACGTCCTGGGGGGGTTTCTAAAAAATCCAGTGTATTAAAATTGTACCTCCCACAATAATTAAATATAGCCCCTCTACAATCACAGTCCATTACCTAACCGCGGATATTTGGTTCGGTATAAAGCAAAATATATAATCTGTTTTTCTGTTCTGCATAAGGCTAAGTCTAAATCTGTTGTATTCTACAATATAATGGGGATGAAATGAATAAAGTTGAAAGCGCTGAAAAGTTATCATTTTCAGTACCTGCTGAATTTTTGTCAAGTATAAATTAATCCGCGCAGTTGTAGCGGGAAGGGTTTTGTGTGATTGAAATTCCTTGCGTTGTTTTATTTCACCTTATATGGTTACATGGTTTCGAAGTTACTAGATTTGCATTCACTGGCTGGTTTTTGTGCTGAAAGTTACCTCCGCCACCGGAAATCATGGTCAAGTCAAGTTAGCACGTCACTTTGAGTATTCATCTCATCCAGTCCTACATAGCCTGCGTCCGCATCGGAAATGACCCTCGCTTAACCAAGGTTCCGTTCGGATGCGACGCAGGCTAGTCCTACACTGTGTTACCGCAATCAATCTGGTCCCTGCTTCTACCAAAGCAATCAATTATTGTTGTTCTTACCAATTTGTGCGTACATTGGCTTCTTAATGTTTTGTTTTGTAAGGCCTTCACTCTAAGAGATGCTGAGGAATGGGATTCAACTCCAAATACGAACAACCCAGTAGAATCTCTGAACAGGCAATCTATAAAAGAAGGCTGCAGCAATATATCTGTTCTTCTGAGAAACATATATTTAGAGGATAGATTGCATGTTGTCAAATCAGTAAATATCAACATTAGATATACCTCGCGTAGCCAGGCGGCAAACTCGAACCACAGAAAAAGGAAACGGTCAAGTTTAATTTCGAGAGATCGAGAAAGGGAAGAACAAACGCCCCCTGACAAACGGTCCAGATTGGCGGAGAGAAATATGAATAGACGAAAAACTGGAAAGGCTCTTATCAGCACAATTGTGGAAGTGGAATACCAAGAGGAAGAAAATGGTAGAATGAAATATCTTGGCTGGTTTCGAGGAACTGTAATCGCGTACAATAAAAACAGGGGCTATCCTGTCAAGTTTGACAAAACAGCAACAGGGCAGGAGGAAGAGGAAGATTGGATACCAACTTTTAATAGCCGAGACATTAGAATTGTCTCCTAATGTTTCTTCGAATTATCCCATTCACGAGTCAACTTGTAGGCTTACCATATTGAAGTTCAAGGAGATTTATTCAGATTTGGTATGGATAAGGGACCGATCATTTAGTTTATTCTCCTTACCTGTACCTTACATTTGTTAGCTTTCTCAGCAGGTCTGAGACCTATGTACAATTTTGTATATGGTGCCAATAAACACATATATATCTATCTATTACGTCCTGGGGGGGTTTCTAAAAAAATCCAGTGTATTAAAATTGTACCTCCCACAATAATAATAAAATAAATATAGCCCCTCTACAATCACAGTACCCCCTCCCACATTGGAAAAGTCCCATTGCCCAACTTGCCGCAGCAAAATTCAAAATTCCGCCGTTAAGTAACGGCAGATTATGTCTTTTCCTTTATACTGACGATAATAACAGACCATAAAACAAAACTACAATACCCGCCATGCATGTAAATAACAGGGAATATTTATTTCTTAATTGCAAGTTACAAAATCGGTTTCTGGAGCGGTTCTTTTTTTTATGAAATAACATTTTTTACATTATACTGAACCAAAATTCCGCCGTTAAGTAACGGCGAATTATGGCTTTGCCTTATACTGAAGAATAATTCCGCCGTTAAGTAACGGCGGATTATGGCTTTACCTTATACTGAAGAATAATTACGCCGTTACTTAACGGCGAATTATGGCTTTGCCTTATACTGAAGAATAATTCCGCCGTTACTTAACGGCGAATTATGGCTTTGCCTTATACTGAAGAATAATTCCGCCGTTAAGTAACGGCGGATTATTCGGTCAGTAAAATAAAAAAATAAAAATTATATATTTTTTTTAGAATGAATTAATGGCGAAATATTGTTTATATCCACCTGAAATAAAACTAATATTTACATGACCAAATAATTTAAAAGACTTAAGGTTACTGGATACCTTCAAAGCGAAAAAGATGGTGAATTTTTTTTCCCGCACAGAAATGTAGTTTTAGTAGCAGTGTTTAATATACTAAAAAATCCGGTGAAAAAAAAATAATATTGACGGAGAAATACCAAAAGGAAGTTTTTAACCGGAAGTAAAATGTTCTGTTTGATTGACAGCAGATCAATTAACACATGACAAGTGCTCACTCGCCCGTATCGAAAGTGTATGAAATGAATTTATGCGCTAGCTTCCCCATACCAATGTTTACGTTTATTGAGAAACGTTTTTCCACACACGATTCCGTAATTCCATCGGTTGTTCGCCTTATGTCTTCCAAAAAGCAAGCAGGATACCCTTAGCTTGGAAAACAAAGAAAAATGAAAATCAAAACAAGGCCAAACAACGCATACGACTTCGAGCCAAATCAGAAGTCCTCGCAAAACTCGACAAGGGTTCGTATTTTCACTTGTGTGCCGAGTGATCCACATCTGAACATAAAGAAGAATTGATAGGAGCCAGCCGAGAGAATATTTTATGGAAACGTAAGTCTGACGGTTCACCTTTTTGTCTTTTTTTTTTTCAAGTCAAAAAGCCGGCTATAGATACGGCGCGTAGCTTTGATCGGAAATCAACCAGTACAATATTCATCTCGGCAAAAAAAAAAAATTCTCTAATTCCTAGATTACAATACCACTGGAACCCACATATTAAAATAAGAGACAACAAGGAGAACTATGGCTTGTAATTATATTTACATATTGAAACTCTACCTTTAGTTTTTCCCGCGGAATTTTGGGAGACTCCAGGAGGTTGCTTCTGATTGGAGAATGGGTGTCGAGTCCGGAAAGCCGCTCTAAGTAGGTGTGAATCAGTTGCTGAACTTCTAATGCCGATTTCTCGGCTACAATTTTTCAACGTTTCTGCAGTCTTCAAGTGAATTGATTGCATATAAGAATTTACCGGTAATTTTTTTAAATTTCGTCCAGTGATTCTACAATAACTAATCTCTAAAAGCGTGTGTGCTTTTTTCGATTTGTTTTTAGTTTTAAAGATATCGGTCCAAGTGTGATGGATTGGCAAAAATAATCAATGACTCGACTTTAAACTGCATTCAAAAACTCATGAATAATTAATGAGCATTTTGTCCAATCAGATGAAACAAATCAGTCACGTGCATGCTCCTTCATACCTGATAAAATCTCATCATTCTAGAAGGCCCGCGGAGGGATTTGAATTTTGTCCCAGGGGGAAACGGGGTTAATGATTGAGACAATGGAATTTCTATTGATGTTTCAGCTTTCTCATTGAATTGCTAATTAGGATGAACGTTTTATATAAAGAATACTAATGAACATGAAATTTTATATAAAGTTTCATCCTAATTAAGAATTCACTGATAAAGACCCAAAGATAGCAAAAAGTACACGGAACATAAGGTACCTAGATAATAAATTTTGCACTAAATTTACTAATATCAGCAGACTACCGAGATACACAGATAATATTTTTAAAATGAAGTTATCCAACTACCATTACTTGTTTACCGAGCCACTGTTTAGTTCCAATTATGAAACCAAACTCAAAGCCGTAAAATAATAAAAACGTGCATTAAACTTACATATTTTGTGCCGGAGTCCAAAATTTAGAGTCTGCCGTCATGTCAGTCACATCGCCTTTTAGTTCCAAGTCTTGAACTTTATCGAGGTAAACCACGACACCAAATCCTTCAAGTGCATTGCGAAACGCCGCTTCAAACAACATAGTATGGTAATTTCTTCATGTCATTCCCTTGAGATGTTCGTCAGTAATTGCAGGCGGTGATTACTCGAATATTTTGCATGGCGTTGTGAATACAAAGGTTCAATGGTTCATTAAGTAACTATTCCCTTGAGATGTGCGTCTTTCTTTCATTGCATTCTTAAAGCGTTTTTGAAGCCGTTTAAAACACTCACAGCACGTGTTTTATCAAGTCTAAAAATTCTCGGGCTTCGCCCTCCAATTTTTAAACTTGATAAAACACTGCTGTTCGTGTTTTAAACAGTACATAATTTCACATAGAAAATAGATATCAAAAATCGCACACACGCTTTTGGAGATCAATGCCCGCTTAACTTGACACAAGTGTAATTACTTCGTAAGTATAAAAACCCGACGCTGGTAATTCGCGTTTATAAACGTCTTCGACATCGGGTTAAAGTGACTGTAGTTTTAAATATAGAGTAATTCCGTATAAAATAACCTTTTACTGGTATTCTTCAGTTATCAACCTTTCCATTGATATATAGGTTCCCATATTTTGTTCGCCAAGCGCCCGCGTAAACGCATTTTTGTGGAAATCACCTTTGAAGGTATCCAGTAACCTTAAATAAGAGGCTTAACAGGAAGAGCAATAAAAAAGGTTCAACCTAGTGTGATTTTTTTTATGATAGCTGGAAGGATGGCAGAGATGTAGAGAAGATTAAGACCACTGCCATAAAACTCTGGATTTCGATGGCATCGAAAATGGCCGCTATGCTATGTGAGCGCGCTAAGCACTGTGGGTGAGACGGCCCCTTAAGGTGTGTGGGAATCTCAGTGCATAGCTCTTTGAACTTAGTCAGATTTAAACCCTCAAAGCAAGTAACCAGTAATAGTGCCATATGGCACTTTTGGGAGTTAAAGAGTTAATATATATTTTTAATATTGTAATATTTAAACATCAAGCGTATCTAAACTTTTTAAAACTATAAGTATGTATGTATTTTTAATTGCCTGTTTTTTGTTCACGTTTAAACGAGTTGTATAAGCTCCTAGGTGACACGTGGTTAAATAAAGTATTGTATTGTGCACTGTGTCATCGGGATTTGTCCCCTCCGATGGCGGGGACAAATTCCGGAACATTTCCCGTTTTTTAGGGGTCCAAAGTGGGACTTGTCCCCTAAAACGAGATTTGTCCCCCAATACCGGGATATGTCTCCGGGAATTGTCCCTCTAATTGGGATTTGTCCCACGGGACAGGGAAATGGCTCGGGATATGTCCCCTTTGAAGTCACCTTCTTGTGCTTGCGGTGCGTCCAAGGAGGATGTTACACATTTTTTGATGATTTCTCCTCGTTTTGCTGCTCTACGTGTGACAATGCTTACCTCCGTTATGCAGAGTGCCGGCAACGCCTGGTCATCACTTAATTTATCTAAAAGAGTAGATGTTTTACTGAACGGTTTAACAATTTTGAATTTCAAAGCTAATGCTGTTATCTTTATTGCCGTAAGGACTTTCATATGCCAATCTGGACGTTTTAATTAAGAGATGTAATTTGTTATCTTAGTTTCTATTTATTTATATTTCCTTTCTCGTTGTGTTTGTTCCGTGCTTCTTCGTGGTCAACATTGTATAAATTAATTCACGTGAGCCCCCACGATAAGCTTAGAGCTCTTGGGGCAAACGTTAAGCCCAAATATTGTTTAAATAAAAAAAGAAAAAAGAAAAAGAAAAAGAAATGTCCCGGAATCTGTCCCATTCGTTGTTTTGTTCCTCAGAAACGAGATAAGGATTATCAACAACAAAAAAGGTTTTTTAAATGGATTTTTTCTCATTTTCAAATACAAGCTGTAACAATCTAAAGTATCAACTTCTTAATTTGAATATAAAATTATTCAATAAATAATTATTACTTTGAACAAACCATCAATAACGTGATAGAATTAACCATCAACGAAAAATCATTTTCAGTTAAAAATCATTCGTATTTCAATCACACTGAGAAATCAATTTGAACTGTTAAAAAAGCAACAATAAACGTATATGCACTTGGAATAACTTTGTAATTAGAAGATAATATATTTTTTAAACTTGGAATATGCGAAAACAAAATAATAAATGGTAAGTATACATTGCCACTTAATGTGCTGGTGGCTGCTCTGTCAAGCGTAGAAAATGGTTCAGAGAGGCTTCTCTTTCTGTTGATGCTAAGATGCATAGTCTTGCATTTAGTTAAGATTCGGTTGACTGCATCATCTCCGAAACTTAGCACGAGTTTGATTCTCTCGCCACTATCTTTATCTCGTGGGTTCTGGGGAGGTTGGTGCTTTGTTTAAAGAGTTGCGAGAAAACTCTAAGTAACATTTTCTCATCTCCTTTGTCCCAGTATCTCCTCTTAGACGATGCACCGCTAGCTGGAGGTGGGACAGTTTTGGTGGATTGTAAGGCAGTTTCCCATCTCTCGATCTTTTCCTGTGGGCTTTCTGACTCGGAGGGAACCTCAGAATTTGGCTCAAGGCTTACCAGATAGGACGCCCTCTTTGCTACCTGCTTTGCGTCGAGGTGTTGTGCTAACTCATTGGGCCTTCTAATTTCTCGTCCACGTCTTTTGCTGTTATAGTCAACTTTCCTTTGATCTCCTCCTCAAACACTGCATTGATTTCTTCATTTGCTTTCTCTTCTATCGCTATTGGACGTCCTTTCTTTGAGCTTTGCTGTTCTTTTGGGCCTCAACAGAGCGCTCGATTGTATCCTGTAGCCGTATAGTTAGGTTCTTGCTGTGGACTCTGTGTGTGTCACGATGTTGCATCAAATGTTGCGTCCGTTTTACCGGGGCTTTATAACGATGGATGACAATAACCGATAAGTGAAAATGTAAAACCTAACAAAAAGAGCTCCACAAGTATACAAACAAACTTGTAAGTATTAAGTGTTTCTTACTTTATTTATAAGCATATATCCAAATTTGAATGCTGAATTTCTCAGTCTCACAATAACTGAATAAACTTGTTTTTATACTGTGCTGTGTTCAGTTCACTCGTTCCCAAATTTTTTCTTGTGCTTGTAGTCGTACCACGAGTCTTTAGTAGCGTTTTGTAGCCATGCTTTTCGTCCTGTTTTTACAAGCCTTTTTCTCTTTGAAGGCAGATATTTAAGCTTCTGTGTGTGAATAATACATGAATGAAATCAGCAAATCCACAAAGCCCCTGGCCAGCTTTTCCTTTCAAAATGACATATTTTGCTGCAGAGTGCAGTTGTTGATTCCTCGGACAGTCGATCGCCACAACATATCGTTTCTCGTGAAAAAAGCAAAAGAAGAAAGATAATTTTTCACGTTCTTTGACTACTGTTAACTTTGTGAATATCCTGGTTTGGAATTTTAACAAGATTTTTGTCTCTGTTCGCGATAATAAAAATAAACAAATATTTACGCGAGGGCTTCCTGTACATCGTTGAATACAGCTTTCAAACCATTGAATTCCACAAAATATTCAACCCTTCGTTAGCCAATCAACGCGCGAGTTTGCGTCGTGCTATGGGATTCTATAGGTAAATTTATTGCCTGACGAGGGAATTCCACGTTAAATTGCACGCGAAAAACCGATATCGCACGAATCGCGAAGCGATTCGTGCGATATCGGTTTTTCGCGTGCAATTTAACGTGGAATTCCCGAGTCGGGCAATGAATTTTCTTTGAATCCCATTGGATCTAGTGATTTACGAAAATAAATAAAGAATATACTGAAAGTTGCTGAAATTCTCGCCACGCGCCAGGAACCCATTACGCGGTAAACTAACGAGCGAATAGGAATCAAGCTAAAATTAGACTGAGACTCACACGATGTTCAACTAAAAGTGTAGTCGTTGCTCAAAACTGGATTCTTATGCATGAAAACACCTGTATTTTATTTAGGTACACTTAATTTCGATCTAATATTTACCAAGAAAGCGAAAGTGCATTAACTGGAGACAAAATTGTGAATGTTTGTGAAAGATTTAGAAAACCGGCGGCCTGTTGAAACCAGTTGTCGATAAGTGAAAATCTAAACTGAACCTGACAAACCGAAGAGCTGCTGCACAAGTATACGCATAATCTTGTAAGTATTAAGCCAGTGTTCCTTACTTTATAAGCAAATTCAGTACCAAATGTTAATGCTCAATTTCTGTCTCACAATAAATAAGCCTGTTTTTAAACTGTTGAATGTTTCAGTAATACTTGTGTTCAGTCCACTCGTTTCCAAAATTTTCCTTGTACCACGATTTTAGTACCGTTCTGTAGCCGTGCTTTTCGTCCTGTTTTTACTCGGTTTTCAGTCATTTAGCTTCTCTGTGTGAATATTACATTAATTAAATCATCAAATCCAGCTTTTCCGTTCAAAATCACACATTTTTGCTGTAATTGTTTTTGTCGTTTCTTCGGATAAGCTAGAGTCGCTCTTGTTCAGTCGAGGGCCAAAACATCATTTTTCGTGAAAAACGAAATAAAAGATATATAATTTTCACGTTCTTTGACTACTGTTAACTTTGTGAATATCCTGGTTTGTAATTTTAACATGATTTGTGTGTCTGTTCGCGATAATAAAAATAAACAAAATATTTACGCGCGGGCTTCCTGTACATCGTTGAATACAGCTTTTCAAACCGTTGAATTCCACAAAATATTAAACGCTTCGTTAGCCAATCAGCGCGCGATTTTGAGTCGTGCTATGGGATTCTATAGAAAATCAACAATTTGGGGGAATAAAAATTTCCGGACAAAGCTGTCCCGTTAACAATTAATTAACCTTTATTCCAAAATCAATAGCTTGCAAACACAAATTTTTGAAGCGAAACAAAAGCAACAGTAAAGTTTGTACTTGACAAGTCTCTCCAAGCTCGATACCTAAATACTGTAAACAATTTAGCATAACATCTTCCCGACGGTTCATCACTCTCTCAGCTATCTTGTTTTACTGCGATTCGATGAAAGGTATGACTATCCCTGGGCTGGTTATTCGGTTGTGGTAGACACATTCAAGGCAATATTATCAATACCACCTTGCTCTTGAAGTTGGGTCACTGCAACTAAATCCAAGGCACCATTTGGTGATTTGGAGACATGTGCCCTTGGATCATTACATGCACCTGTAGTGCACGTGTCTTGTTCGGCTTCTGTCCAGCCATGTCCGTAACTGGCCATGGGGTACGCGGGCTCGCCATGCTTCGGGATGTCAAGACCTGATGGGTAAAAAACCGTTTACCAAATATATTATTTAATGGTACAAACCAATAACATTATCACATGAGTACGCAAATAAGTGACCAAGATGGGAAAATAAGCTGCACGTAACTACTACTCCCAAAATCCTTGCATAAATAACTCATTTCAAGACGCAGTAGAGCATTGACTACTGAGTTACAATTAAAAAAATCTAAGTGACAAAACCGCAAGGGAGCATGGGTATCGATTACTACTGGAATATAAGTAGAGAATAATATATGGGCGCATGGAGATTAAACAATTATTCAATGTAATCTTTACAACCTACTTCAGTATCTACTGGTTACCATGATAAATACCATATCAAACTTAACCTGGCTGGACAACAAAACTTTAAATACCTGACTGTTTCGATCATCGATTCAGATGCCAAGAAACTCACCATATATATGAATTGCCACCAGAGGAGCTCGTTGCGTGTTTGAGAGATGGCTATTTTAAATATATATTCAGTGACCGATACATTAATCCCTTTCAGTCTTGACGCGTAGGCTTTTATTGAACGTTTTTAAAATACGACAGCTTTACAGCAGGTAATTCCCAGTTAAATGTGCGTACCTTTTAGCTCAATGTCTGCAGGTACTCTCAGCTGTTTTGTCAGTCTCAACGTCCAGAATAGCAAGGATCCCATGGTAGCAGCTCAGGCGATGATTGCCACAGTCCCAACAAAGCTCCAACCAAACAAGCAAAATGATTTCTTGTCCCAGTTGTAAAGAATGCCTGTCTCTTGGTTTAGAATAGGAGTAGCTATAACTCCCCACAGTCCTCCCCCCATATGAACTAGAAACACAGATAATACAGCGTTAGATATGAACACAAGGAGTAAACAGCGTACATACTTAAGTATTCAGGGCGTTGATAGTTACTTCATACCTGCAACCGCATCAATAGGGTCATCTGTGCCGGCCTTCAGGATTAGTGTACTCCACAACATGTAGGTGAAACCTGATACCACACCGATGCACATGGCACCGTACGAGTAGACGATGTTACAATTGGCACAAATGGCGACCTGAAAACATACAGGTTATGTAACAAAAAGTCACTTTCTTTATAGAAGGTAACACGTTTACCGCTATCATGTAGCTCAGTTGTCTTCCACATGGCCCTCTGTTGAATTTAAGTCCTACCATTTTACGTCCTTATCCGAGAAAACGTGAAAGTCTAACCGTTTACTGTTGGATTATGTAAAGGCAGCACCTTCCACTCAATTATTTTAATATCCTGAGTTTTGATACGGCTGGGGTTTGAACCCGCGACCTCCCGCACGACAGACCGGCGCTTAACCATTGAGCTAACCGGGTGACAAATACATGCACTCGTTGACTGTACGAAGAATAAAAAGATAGGATATACCACATAAATATTGTCACCTGATTGCTATTAGCCAATTACCTGCTTGGATATAATAATTGTTATGGAACACAAAGTTTAATAGTAATTAGTAATAGTGACCAAGCACGAGACTCGGACATTATATTAAAACAGAATCTCATGCACGAGAAACTTGAGAAAAACGTTGCAGAAGTGAAGTAATCTGAATATATTATGATTCCTCTTGTCCAAATTTTGGATTTCGAGAAATAAAATAAAAGGACACGAGGAATAGTCAACTCATCTCATCAAGAGGCTATTTAAAAAGTTAAACTGCAATAAAGTGAGCATGCGTTACCATGCCAGTAAGGGCGCCATTGATTGTAATCAGCAAACTCCATCACTTTTCCATCATGGCTATTCCCAGTCTCTTGAAAAGCAATGCTACTAACGCCCCTGAGGCACCTGATGTTACAAAAAAGATCAACAATATGTTAAAAAGCTATATCGGTGCTTTATTGGTTTTCAGTGAAATTTGGAGAGGGAAGCATACTTGAAATGACAGTATTGACGATCGTCTTCGCAACAATACTGGCATCCCCTGGGTTTGACACAGATCCTTGGGAACTGCCATTGAACGCCAGAAAACCAAAGAATAACACGAACCCTCCAAGTGCACTCAACTATATAAAGGAAAGCAAATTGCATGAAACTGTGATGTTATAGCACTAGATCATGCATGAAATAGGGCGATAGACGCGTGTATCCTGACAGACCTACAAATAATGCAAGCTATATGGCTGAACTTCTTACAAGTGACCAACCTTATGTCAAACGAATTAAGGTGGTTATTTACGAGAGGTTTCAAATGCAGTGATTGTACTGAGGAACAACCTAGACGGATTTTTTTAGAAACATGGTCTCTTAAGAGGCGTGGTCGCTCACAGAGGTTCACTGTATAACAACATAAAACAACAGGTGAGGCCTTTTCCTGTTCAGTGCTCTGAAGTGGGGAGAGCCAGAGCCTTGATATTCCGGTCACCTTTTATTTTGTCTATTTTCCTGTCATAAGAACGTATTTCATGGGTTTATTTATGTGACTAACTGTCACTTCTTATTTTGCAGTTGTATTTACCGGTACAGTGTGTCCAGGAGTACTGACAGGATTTCCATTGTACAAACGGTCAATTGTTACCCACTTGGTACTTGGACTAAAGAATATACCCTTTCTGAGCGCTCCAAAGTAACTTTATTGACTGTTTTAGTCCTCTCCAAAACGTTCGTGTTCTCAACTATGAATACACATAGTCCTCTGTCTTGAATATCTGATCGTCTCCCATTACAGTGTTATGCTTGTTTTCTCATATTACTAGTCTTCACTATGTGTGTCACGTTTTCTCAAATAATGCGTTTTGTCACGCTCTAACATACTCCCCCTCTTCAAAATTATATTTTGGAGACTGGTAGCTCCCATTCTGTAAACATTGCTCTAGCAACCACTCTTTTGATTTCTGTCCAGGATCCTGTATGTTACTTCATGGCTCTCTTGTTCCCGTATACATATGCTGCAGCAATTATATATATATGTCGGTAACACAGCCTACTATATTGTTCTCTTAATCTGGCCATGCTTACATAATCAGTAGAGTACTAAGACTACTACAACTTCTCTGGAGCATCTCATTCTTGTTTATGTACTAAAACTGTAAAACTGATTATATATGTACTGAAAACTACAACGTCTCAATGTCTCTAGTTAAATGTCCAACTACGCTACAGCACCAATCACATATGGGTACGCCTGCTGCGTGCCGTATATGGGCTGTACTGTACAGCCATTAGGTTGCACTCTTGGATAGCCGGTAGGGTACACCGTAGCATTCACCGAAGGGTACACAGTAGGATACGCCGTAGGATACGCCGTAGGGTACACTGTAGGGTTCACCGTAGGGTACACTGTAGAATATGGACATGATACCGGCTGACCGAAATGCCCTTCCATGTTGACGCTGTGTTGCATGTGGATCCCTGAGTGCGTAGCATTGTAACCCGGATAGCTTGAACTGTATAATATATATTAGCCGCTGATACGGCTGATCTCTTCTTGGATGGCATGGTCTGCATGGATTAACCTGGTTAACATATATTACATCCTGTGGTTCGCCTGGTGCGCCGTATGCTAAGCGAGTAGGAGGCAACTGAATCGATCCTCTCTGGACGAGACTCCTGTTGGTCAGCCGCCTCTCCTGGTTGTACACTCTCTTCAGCAAGACCTCCCACAGAGTCTTGTGACTCATCACCACTCCTGTCAGGGCCATGTTCGTGAACTGAGGCCTCAGGTCGTTCAGTGGCCCAACTATCTAGAACTGAAGTCTCCTGGAGACCATCGCTTCTACAATGTAGGTATGCCGGACCCTGAGGCCGAACGATGTGTTCGCTATCACTCTCCTCGTCCTCGGATGTCTGTAGTCTCTGTATTGGTCGTCTGCGCTGTCCAGCTCTGTTTCTTGTTCGTTGCTCGGGATTGGCAGCTACGAGGTTGGTGGCCTCCCCAGGTGGGTGAACTGGGAGGGAACCACAGGGCATCAGTAGGTTTCGGTGCAACACTCTGGAGCGTCCCGCTCCACCCTCCGTCTGTACCTCGTATACTGGACTGTCAGCTCCTTTGCGCTTCACGACTTGGTAGATCTTGTCTTCCCAGTATGATTTCAGCTTTCCTGGGCCTCCCCGGGGTTTCATGTCCCTAACTAGCACTCTATTTCCTGGTTGTTGGACAGAACTTCGCACGTGCGAATCATACGATCGCTTACCTTTCTCCGCACCTTGCATTGCACTTCTATTTGCTAGCGAGTAAGCCTCTTCCATAGCTTTCTTCCACTTGGAGACGTATTGTGGATAACTGTTACTTTCGTTGGGAGATCGTCGACCAAAGATTAAATCAATTGGAAGGCGGGGGTCTCTTCCCAAAAGGAGAAAGAACGGAGAATATCCGGTGGACTCCTGTCGAGTACAGTTGTACGCGTGCACAACTTTGTTAAGGTGGTCTTTCCATCTCGATTTATCTGTCTCAGGAAGGGTGCGAAGCATGCCTAGCAGGGTACGGTTAAACCGCTCCACTTGTCCATTCCCTTGTGGGTGGTATGGCGTCGTTCTCGAGTGTGCAATGCCGCACAGCTGCTCGATCCTCTGGAATAATCGGTTCTCAAACTCGCCACCTTGGTCGTGGTGTATACGGGCTGGTAGCCCGAAGCGCAGAATGAAATCATTATAGAGCTTGTCGGCTACGGTTCGCGCTGACTTGTTCCGGGTGGCATATGCTTGTGCGAAGCGGGTAAAGTGGTCTACGATCACTAAGATATATTCATACCCCCCACTGCTTTTTTCCAGATGAAGGAAGTCTAGTGATACCAATTCGAAGGGTGAGGTTGTAACTATCGGTTGTAGGGGTGCTCTGGTCTTGAGGGCGGGGCGTTTCTGTTTGACACAGCTACAAACATTCTTAACGAAGTGTTCGACATCACGCTGCATGTACGGCCAATAGAAACGATCCCTGGCCAAGATCACAACTCTCTCACTACCCAGGTGACCCATGTTTTCATGCAACTCCCGATAAACCAGTCTGCGGAACTTGTCGGGAAGGACTACCTGACGACGTGGGTTCCGTATCAGCACTCCATCCTCGTCTAAAGCCAGCTTGCGCCATTCGTGTAGAAGCTTCTGTGTTTCTGGTAGCTCTTGTCGGCTTTCATTGGCAGTTAGGCGTTTTCCAGATGATAATAATCTAACAACTCTTCCAATAGCTTTGTCGTCCTGTTGTGCTTGCCGTATTTCAGCCGTAGTAATTCGCGCAAGGTTAGCAGCGTCAGCTTCTATTGCTGTCATATCTAAGTTAAGAAGTGAATGGTCAGTAGTTACTGCTGATGGCCAGGTCGTGCTTCCGTTGTCTTGCGCCCTTACTGCCGTCACAGCTGTCTTTAGGATATCAGGCGTTAGTTCTTCAGTGCAACTGTCTATATACGACGAAATGTCTAAAGGGCTCCTTGATAACATGTCTGCGTCATTATTGCTCTTTCCTGGTCGGTATTTGATGCTGAAGGTAAAGTCGGCTAGTTCGCCTACCCAGCGTAAGCCAGTGGCGTTCAGCTTCGCAGACGTCAGGACATAGGTGAGAGGGTTATTGTCGGTGTATACCGTAAAGCTCGGGCTATTATACAAGTAATCTCGGAATTGCTCACAAACCGCCCACTTTAGTGCTAAAAACTCCAACTTTCCTGAATGAAGGTGGTAGTTTCGTTCCGTCGGGGACAATGACCGTGAGCCGTAAGCTATTGCTCGGATGACACCATCCTGCCGCTGGTACAACACTGCGCCTAGCCCGTCCTCAGACGCGTCCGTTGCGAGGATGAAAGAGTCATTGCAATTTGGATAGGCCATGACAGGTGGGCTGACTAGACACCCAATCAGTGTCTCTAGTGCTGACTGCTGAAGTGCAGTCCAGGTGACTGGCGTATTCGATGACAGTTGTCCGGCTTTCTGCTTCTGTTTACCCCTCCCTATCTTCGGCAAAGATGGACTGGTTGGTGATACAGACATAAGATCGTAGATTGGCCGGGCGATGCACGAGAAATTTCTGATGTAGCGTCGATAATAATTCAGAAATCCCATCAATTTCCTCACATCTCCAACAGTTTTAGGCGTGCGGTCTTTAAGAATTAGGACGGCTTCAATGTTGGCAGGGTCCAGTTTGTGATCCTCCTCGGAAACAACACGGCCAAGAAATCCTACCTCCTTGAACAATTTGCACTTCTTCGGTTTGAGCTTAACTCCGTATTCCCTTAGACGCCTGAGCACCTTCCGCACATGCTCCACGTGATCTTCAAATGACGAACTAAACACAATTACATCATCGAGGTGTGGGATGCAGATTTCATCCCTTAGACCGCTAAGACAACGTTCCATAAATCTCTGAAAATTCGCTGGAGCATTTGTCAGACCGAATGGTATGCGGATCCACTCGTTAGTCCCCAAGGTGTCGTGAAAGCTGTCACGTGTTGATCCTCCGGTCTCATCCAGCCCTGGTGGTATGCTTTTCCTTGGTCTAGGACGGAGAACCACTTGTTTCCTCCGAGGTTGTCTAGCGATTTCTGTATTCGCGGAATAGGATGTCGGTCTGAAATGGTCTTCTGGTTCAGCACACGGTAATCAACGCACAGCCGTAAACTCTTGTCTTTCTTTCTGACGCAGACGACAGGCGAGCTATACGGGGATTTAGATGGTCTGATGAAATTCCGGTTAAGGAGGTCTTCTATATAACTCTTAACTTCTGGGTACAGGGGCCTCGGAACTGCGACGTAATTCTTCTGTACTGGCGTCTTGTCATTCAACTCTATAGTCATCTGTAGATCGTCGATACATCCAATCTGCCTCTTCAATCAGCATCTTCCTAACAACCGCTTTCTGGTCGGGTAGGAGTTCCGCAAGATCTATGTCGTTGATATACTGAGGAATGGTTGAAGGCGATTCACCGGTTGTATCATCACGCACCGCTGCTTCTGTATTTTCATTGGGCTGTGTTAACTGTATCTCGACTGGCGTAACGGACTGCACCATTTGGAGTCTTCCCAACACTGTTCTCCCCTTGAGTTTAATGTCATGGTTTGTTGTATTAAACACCTCCATCTCTACGATGCTCGTTTTCCCTTTTGATAATGTCAGTAATGCCTCAGGAACTTCTAGTCGCTGTGGTAAGTCGCGCAACTCGTCCGGTTCGAAAAGTACTGGTATAGTCTCTGCTACCGGACCGGTATTGGCTCTACAAGAGATTTTTAGTCCTTGGCGTTTTGGAACGATGACGTCGTGTTTAGTCGTTTTGACTATGCACAACTCGTTAGAACTCATATTATTTATAAGGTTCACCAATGTCTATGTTTCATGCTCCGGAAGACTACTAAAAGCTCGTCCGATGTCTGTGTCGAGACCCGAATTCCTTGATTTGATTATATGTTCTATGACATTATATCCAACTATTGGAGTGTCTAAGCACTCCTTTGTAACTAAAAACGGAACAGTAAGTTTATTATCAGCTAATAGAGAAACTCGAGCTCCACCCATCCCTGGTATGGTATCGGGGTACCATTGGCTGCTGTGAGGTTAAGATCCTGATCTAAAAGTTCCGCGATATCCCTTATCTCGGTTCCGGGAGCTATCTCACTTAGCGCACGCTTCGAGATAATGGGGACTTGGGCTCCCGTGTCCCAGAGAACGCTTAGCTCGCGGTCGTTAAGGAAACATTCTACACGACACTGCCGTCCGACGATATTAACTACCTTCGCGTGCTGCCTAGGGGTTAGGTGGGTCATGTAGAAACCATTATCTGCAGGTTCGTTTTTCTGTTCTGTCAGATGGGCTATAGCCTCACAAAGGATCCGGTGGTTATTCCAGTGCTTCTTCTGACATGTTTTGCTGCAGTATTGGACAGTTTTACATTTTTCGCACTGTTGGAATGATCTTCCGCCACTTTCGACTCGTCTACAGCCATTACAGGAACGGGACTTTTCTTGTCTTGGCCCGGCTACTCTCTGTCCCTGGAGGGTAGTCGGCTGTCGTTTCCCTGATTCTGGAGATCTTGTGTCGTCTGGGGACAATTGTATGCGATGTGGTTGTCGCCTCCACAGGAAAAACAATGGCGGCAGCTTCCCGCGGTTCCCCGTTCCTTGCAGGAATCACATCTCCAACCTCGCCGTTGCTGATAGGAGGGTCTCGCGCGACCACGACCGCGTCCACGGGACTGTCCTTGGTCAGAGCCCCACCGTGCGCTACCAGTGTTCGCTGCGTTTACTTGGACCTTGAGGTTGCCGAGCTCACTTCGCATCTGTCCTATTTCTGCGAGGAGCTGCTTTAATGCTACCGCTTCATTTTATTTTATTTTCGGCGCCGCTCTTTTGGCTTCCGTCGGTCTCACAGGCATTTATTTTCGCGCTCCGCTGCCGCTAGCTTGTCAGCTTGTTCCTGCGCTCGATCTGATGCGAAGCCATCTCGTTAACGTTCCTCATGAGTTCCTCGTCAGTCAGGTTCGTGATTCGTAGCGTTGGTCGCAGGTTAGTAGTCAAAATATCGTCCCTTAATCCGGTTTCGAACTATTTCAGGAACGTATTTTGAATTAATTGTACGCCGTAATTAAAATCGCAATCCGCCTCCTGACTGGCGAAAACGACTTTGTTACGAATGTCTAGTGCGCGCATTAGGAATTGCTGTGGAGTTTCCTTTGGCTCTTGGAAGGTCGTTGCGAGTTGATGGTACAACTCCGATGCGGTCTTTTCCCGGTAGTGTACGCGCAGAATTTTGCGCAGTTTCGCTAGGGAGAGATCGCTGAGGGTTTCCACGTAACTTCTAAAACTGATATGAGGGGAAATTACGCGAATTACGGCATCCACGATTTCTGATTCTTTGTACCCCCTTTTTAAGCCAGAGTCTATCTGATGTTTTAAGGAAACAAAAGACAACTTGTCGGTTTGACCCGGTTCGCCAATTTGGCCCGTGATTTTGAACCCACGGTGAAGCAGTGAATGCGATGTAAACATTTCTACTCCGTCTATTTTACACTTCGCTGATTTATGCTTCTCTCCTTTATCTGATCCTTTTAATGCTTTATTTCCCGGGCTAGTAGTGGGTTTTAATTTGCCAAGTTTGGACAACAGCTCGTCCATTTCCTGTTTCTGCTTTTTTGCCAGTTCTTCCTGTTGTTTCTGTAATTCGATAATCTCTTCTTCCGCTTTACTCGGTGATTCTAGGGGCGGTGGCGTGTCTTTAATTATCGATATAATACTCTCTAACAGGGCGATGTTTTTACTTGATTCGTCTTTCCCATCTAACTTAGCCTCGATATTTTTTCTTATCAGGATAACTTTCTGTCTTTTGCTCTTATTCGTGATCTCCTCGGTAATCTCTAGTGTTCCTATGATTTCACATAACTGACTCTCATCGGTGGTATATAACAGCGATTCCACTTCGAACTGTAGCGTCTCGATTTCGGATTCCATTTCTCGTTATCTTCACACACGCTACACAAAATATATCTGGTGTGTCTACAATTTACGATAAGGCATCTGTGTAATAGTACAGCAAACTACTGAATTTATACTCCCGGTTTCCAACCAAACAACAACTACCACAACAGCAATGGAATGTACCGCTTTATTTCACTAAACACTCTTCATACGACGAAAGCAATGCACTCACCTCGATCCCATTCAACATCGACTCATAATCGTTCTTACCCCTACCGTCGTCCTTTCCACTAGAACCTCCCAACACCTTTACCCTAATTCAAAGTGTCCAAAATCCATCGCCACGCCACTTCGGTCATCACACACTCTTCGGCTTCGGTGCTTTCTTCAAGGGGGTCCTTCAACCGGGTTCTCCTTGAATTAGCTAGCGTAGTTTGCTGTCCTGGCGGGGTCGCCAAATTTGTTACCCACTTGGTACTTGGACTAAAGAATATAACCTTTCTGAGCGCTCCAAAGTAACTTTATTGACTGTTTTAGTCCTCTCCAAACCGTTCGTGTTCTCAAATATGAATTGCTGGTTTGCATGTGACGTCATAGCCGCCATGTTGGTGCCCTTAAACAATAGATTCCTCGTTAGCTTCTTTTGTTGGGGCACCAACATGGCCGCCATGCCCTTTGTCATTTGAATCTCTGGGGATTGAGTGAAAACCAGCAATAGACATACTCCTCTGTCTTGAATATCTGATCGTCTCCCATTACAGTGTTATGCTTGTTTTCTCACATTACTAGTCTTCACTATGTGTGTCACGTTTTCTCAAATAATGCGTTTTGTCACGCTCTACCACAATCCTGGGGCCAACTATCCACGCACCAACCAAAGCGCATGTACCTCCAAGAACGTGAACCACGCCGCTGCCCGCAAAATCCTGCAGTCATAGATAATAAAATCAATCAAAAAGCGCGGGCGTCATTGACTGAGAATATACAACAAATATTCGTCTCACCTGGTAGGAGATCTGCACGGTATTGCTTCCTTCACTGTACGAAATACCTACTCCCAGCCAACCCTTCGGATCCCATGCCCAGTGTGATACGACGGGGTAGATGATACCTATGGGAGAGGGGGAGAGTAACAAAGAGTATTATAATACCCTCGTCATCAGTCCTCTATCTCACTTGCTTCTTCACATCATGCACGATAGTTTAGCAGTACCCAGTACATACCCAGTATATATCCAGTAGATATCCGGTACATACCCGGTACATACCCGGTACATACCCAGTACATACCCAGTACATACCCAGTACATACCCAGTACATACCCAGTACATATCCAGTACATATCCAGTACATATCCAGTACATATCCAGTACATACCCAGTACATACCCAGTACATACCCAGTACACACCCAGTACATACCCAGTACATACCCAGTACACACCCAGTACACACCCAGTACATATCCAGTACATATCCAATACATATCCAGTACATACCCAGTACACACCCAGTACATACCCAGTACAAACCCAGTACATACCCAGTACATATCCCGTAATAACGATTTTGATGTACATTGTCATGCGATGTATTTAGTAATATATTATTGCGTTTGTAAGCTCAGAGAGCTTATAAAGTTACGTCCTTCAAAGATTGGCGTCAGATTTTAATCAATATTGTTTAGCTAAACTACATCCTTATCTACATTCATTCTACCAGTAATGAGGCAGTGATATCATAGTTTTGGTCATACCAGTAATGGGGATAGTTTTGAATACATCAGTAATGGGTTAGTTGAGATAGTTTTGAACATACCAGTAATGCGGTAGTGGGGATAGTTTTAAACATACCAGTAATGGGGTAGTGGGGACAGTTTTGAACACATTAATAATGGGTTAGTTGAGATAGTTTTGAACATACCAGTAATGGCGTAGTGGGGATAGTTTTGAACATACCAGTAATGAAGAAGGAATAAATCAAGTAAGCCTTGAACTCCGTCCTCTCAGACATAGCACTGCTGACAATGGTAGCCGCAGTCGCAGCGAATACGAAATGGAAGAACCAATGAGAGAACAGATTGTCCGAAAGTGACGCAAGGGCAAAGTAGCTGTGGCTGATGAATGCGTTGCCCTCAGAGCCGAAAGCTAAGGCATCACCAAACAACCAGTACGCAATGACCCCGAGAACTGCAAAAGAGAAAGTACTTTGTGAGAGAGTTCTATTAAAACGGCATAAAGTTCATAGCTCCTATTAGAATCCTTGATTCCGAATAAACATGTAAATGAATCAATCAATAAACAGTATATCTTGATTATTTGAATAATGAAAATAATTCTGATAATTAAAATCTCAATTCAAGAGAGAATGGTCTAACCTGGGATTAGGTTCAAAGGGGAGGGGAGAGAGAATGAAAGGCTTACCAAGACAGCCGAGAAACTAACTGGGAACTAATTAGATAGCTCACGATCAGTCACATGCAATAACCTAAACCAGAACAAAACGTACCCTAACCATTTCGAGAAAAAAAGTCTCTGGTAATTAATCTCTAATTAAGCTATAAGTCAGGTATTGCTTTAGGAGGGTATTGTTATATCTTTGAAGGTGGGGCACAGGCTGCCCAGACTCGACATAAATTTCCCGCTTATTAGTCTGTTAGATTAACTGTGAGATAGACACGCGGCCAACCGTCAAAACTTCGAGGCCTAATAAACTGCTTTAGAGGGCCCAAAATCTTTTATTATTGAAGATTTATTTCGTAGGAATTGGAAGAGACTTCACAAGATGCAATTATATAAATTCTTCCGAGATCGGTTACGAAACAGACCACAGGTAACCCAACAGACTAATAAGCAGGAAATATATGTGGAGTCTGAGCAGCCTGTGGGCGGGGCTTTGTAATCTCCCGGGAATATTCAAAAGTCACTAACCAAGTAGAGTTTCAGCTTTCATTTATAAACCCTAAATTTGATAGCACAAATATTTATCAAACCTCTGTAAACATTTACAGGAAGAATGTTCAAACATTATTAAAAGAATCATAACCCGACGCTACCTAAGCGATCCACTTTAAAAAGAAGGAGAAAATGAAGTTGAAACTTAACATACCAAATTTTCCAGTAAATGTTTCCCAAATACAGTAACTTTAGGACACATTTGATAGCAGAATTTTTTTTTTGATAGTGAAAATTGTCGCCGCCTTAAAAGTGCCTATGAAATGAAAAACTCGATCCCGTTTTTATTTTATTTTATTAAATTATAGACCTCCCTTAGACATTTTGTGCAATTAAAAATCAATTTGGAGAGCACGAACATAATTTTATTTCGTATCGAAGTCAGGCGGAATTGCCAAAATCTGGCGACCATCTTTACGCCGTTAAAGATATGCTAATCACATGCGTGACGTCACTAGGTTTGCGCAGTTATATTCACAAAGCCGACTGCAAGGATTCTATTAATTTTTTTTGGCCATCTTCAAGGTTTCTCAAAGTATTACATATTTAAATTGAAAACTGGCCAAAAATGATTTATTTTGTAGTATTTATGGGGACGAATATAAATGAGTACACCTTGTGACGTCACGCATGTGATTACCATATCTTTAACGGCATAAAAATTGTCGCCAGATTTTGGCAATTCCGCCTGACTTCGATACGAAAAAAAATATGTTCGCTCTCTCCATATTGATTTTTATTTGCACAAAATCACTAAGAGAAACCTAGAATTTAATTTAATAAACTAAAAACGGGATCCATTTTTCATTTCATTGGCACTTTAACATCTCCTATTCAAAAGCTCTAATTCTCTTCCAACCAATAGCAACAGCTAAAAACGGTAGCTACGAAACAGGCACGATTGATAAGGTTCCGAACATACGATTTGCTTTATAAACGAAATTTTAGAACCGCAGTGCAAATCGTAGTTTTAATATTTTGACAAATTGGAGGAAATTAGACGTCTTCCTAACCTTTAGGGCGATTTTCATGTTTCAACAAATCAAATCAAGAATTTGCACAATACAAAATTAACACCTTGCTCCATCTGAATGCCGTTCGGTGCCGTACTTCTTACATCAATCATTACCAGGAGCCCATAACCAGGAGCGTCCATATCTCCTATATAGTTGTCACAGCGTTTTTACAAGTTGGGCTATTTACTCGGGCTGCCTGTGGCAGCAACGAGTCTTAAAATGCAAGTCGTTATTTTTTTTTTATTCAGTGTAGCACGCGATCTGCGCATGCGTTAAAGGTCAAATTCACACCAATCAGATCGCACTGATGGTCACGTAACACTCGCCAGGTTAATTTATTTACATAATTGAATACAGTAAATCGAAATGGTGGATCCGCGAGCAAATCTCTCTCAAATTTGGAGTCCCATCTCTCAAATGTAAGCAGTTTAATGTTTTATTTAACTTCACTCGTGCGAAAGCCTTCCAACAGGCTCAGGATATTGCAACTGGCGCTCTTGTCGGAGCGGGAAGGACCGCGTTTTTAACCCAGATGGCCTGTGATTTTATGTACGACACGACGCCGGACCTGAAGGACTCAAAGCCGAGCCACACATTATTATCGAATTGGAATTTAGCGTTTTCCTTTCTGCTGAAACCAAGGCTTCTTCGATAGAAAGGGCAAGATGTTGTGTTTTTCTAGGAGGACAAAATATTTCTCGTTTAAGCTTCTCTTTCGCCACGGCTTTGTTATTTGAATCTCTGTGGATTGGAAAACTCAAATATACTGCACAATACCATACAACTGAATAAGAAGTCTTTAACAAAGCCGAACTCAAACTCAAGAGCAAAGCTGAGAGTGAAAGTGAAACTGAACAGTGTCTTGTCAGGTCATGAATTAAGGTACGGTGAGGTTGAAATCATTGCGGGTTTATATAGATCTGCATTTCTTTGTCGATTTGTTGACCTCGTGGCGCTGATAGATTTTGCCATGTTTGAGGTACGTTTCGTAGGTTTTATGCCACATTTCATTTTACTCTCGGTCATATACATACCAGCGCAAACACCGTGATCTGTAGGCCAACATGCACTAAAATAATTTTGAGCGTGTTTTTGGCTGTCAGAAATACCCCGGAGAAAAAACACTCGCACAGAATAATTTATGATGAGCGAAGCAATATTCAACTCAAGGTCAACTTAAACAAGAATCCTCTCACGGACGAAGTTTTGGTTCGAGAAATTAAAGGCTTCCAACAGTTCTCTTTATAGTTCTGTAATATAATGAGCAGATCAGTTTTGGGAAGGAGGGTATATAACCAACAGGCATTTCAGTTAATAAATACCAATATGGATGCGAGCTGCGATAAAGAGCCGCAGGGTAGAATGAACAGTAGATAAATATATCATATGATAGCTCCATCATAGGTGGACAGGATACAACTTATAATATGGGACAAATATAAACATATATTTGAGACACTCATCTATTAGTACTCTGAACCTGGAGAACAGCAGACTAAATTGTAAGCGTGCGGTACATGAATAGAATAACAGCAGACTAAATTGTAAGCGTGCGGTACATGAACAAGTAGAGGTCAACTTCTTTAATTTGCATACACGAGAAATATATATACTAGGGAAGCAGAGAATGCATGTCACCGGGCTACCGGCCACTTCTAAAGACTGCTAAATTCAGCTAATAATTCTTCCCTTCGGTTATTACTAAAAGGATTTCAAATGAAAGTGTATTTCATCTTCAATCTCATGTTGCCCGAGTGAAAGCCCAGATGGGCTCTTGTTTTAGATTATTTTCACCGCCAATTAATGTTGCACCGTGGCGGAACAAAAGACACCTCATTAGCTACTTTTGTTATACCAAACAACATGGCTGCTATGCTTTTGTGATTTGATTCCCAATAGCGGGAAACCGTTCTAAAAATAACCTGACTTGTGAAAACGCTGTGACATAGGCCTAGTATGCGGGATGGACGCTGCTAGTTATGGGCTCCTGCAGGAGCCCATTACCAGGAGCGTACCTATGTGATGGGTAGCACCCACAGCACAGTAGACGATGTGGCTATTTATAGTATATATCACCAGGAGCTAATTACCAGGAGTGTACCTATGTGATGGGTAGCGCCCACAGCACAGTAGACGATGTGGCTATTTATAGTCGCGAAGTTCTGGTATGCGATTGCATTGTCTTCTGTTCTCTTGCGCTTTAGTGTTTTTAGCAGTTTGAACCGCGTTAATTACAATTTTTCAGTGAATCCTGATTGGTTAAAAGTGACGGCCTTTTGTTTCTTCTCGCGGGAAACACAAAGCTAAAAATAGCTACATCATCTGTTCTGCTGTTGGACAGACCTAATCTGGGAGATGCACGCTCCTGGTAATGGGCTCCTGGCTCCTGCCATTACTTAAAAACGATGCTATGATATAAGCAATGGATAACGTCTACCAGAACGAGATAAAAACAACTTACCTCACGTGTTGTGAAACTAAAAATAGATTTCAAATAATATCATGGAGCACGAGGATTCGTTCTCTTACCTCATCCTCTCTTGTTCAGTTAACTTAAAGAGATAAATCAATGTTAAATACTTACAGACAACCAGCACATTCTTGATCAAAATATTAGTAGTATTCTTTGCTCGAACTGATCCAGCTTCCAGAAAAGCAAATCCTGTTTGCATGACTGAAAATTGAAAACTACTGATTAAAAAGGGCCAAGGTTAACTTCCATCTTCTTTTCCACTTAAATAGTTACAACATAATATCCAGGCCTTGATTCCTGAAACGTCGATAGCAGTCTAACAACCACCAGGAGTATATTTAATATACACAGGGGTGTTCCTGTGCCCTTGTGTTGGCCCCTAACACAGTAGATGGTGTGTCTATTTATAGCCGTGAAGCTCTGGTATGCGATTACGTTGTCTTTTGTTCTCTTGCGCTTTAGTATTTTTAGCAGTTGAACCGTGTTAATTACAATTTTTCAGTGCATCCTGATTGGTTGAAAGTGACGGCCTTTGTTTCTTCTCGCGGGAAACTCTATGCTAAAAATAACTCTACCGTCTACAGTGTTGTGTGACAATATAATGTGGGAAGAGGAACACTCCTCTGTAATATACTCCTGCAACCACACACAACGAAACTCACCCATGTCGCTATAGGCACCCATAAAACGGAACTTAATAGCCCACTTCCGAGATGTGCCTCACTTCCTACATACAAAGGAATCAATACGAGGCTCCGTGCATAATGCTCAGTCGTTCGTGACAAAACAACAGCACTTCTGTAATTTGTCACGAACGACTGAGTATTATGCACGGAACCTCGAATTGATTCCATTGTACTCGGTTATTACTGTTTCGAAAGGTGATGAAAAATACGTTTTCAAATAAAGTCATTTCGTATGAATAACTCTTTCGGAACTTAAGATGTGTATTGTTTCTTAAATAAGCTGACGCTTTAATAGCCCACTTTCGATCATGCTTCACTGCTTGTCACGCACAAAGGTTTCATTATGAGGCTCTGGGTAAAATAAATTAATAATATTATCGGAGAAAAGAACATACATATATATACATGTATATACGTTTAATTATCACAGAGCCTCATACTGAACCTGGAAAGTGGTGGAATATTTGTACAGGAAAGTGCCGTTTACTCTATATAACAAAACTAACATTGCACAATGCCAACAATTATTTTTTTTATGTTTTAAGGAACGTGTAAATCATTCAACGTTTAGGTTAATATATCCTTCCATACGTAAACCGTTTTTTTTCTGGCTCGGGTTATTCAAAAGGGTAAATCCCTATCCAGTGAATAAGTATTAACCAAACTTGCGCATCGCCAGAAATTCGAGACATGGTTATTGCGCAATACATATTGACCCCTGTTCACTGTGTGAAATGGGCCGTGAAAATTTACAGAGTAATGTATGGGATCCTAAACATTTTCCTTATTTCTCATGAAATACGGTACAATCGTAAAAATGTGCGATCGAGGCATTATTTCTACTGATATTATCAATTCAGTGTTAATATTTTCAAAATGAAAGCCAAGTAGTAAACTTTGATGATTCATTTCTTTGATTTTAGAGGAAGCATAAAAATTCATTTATTTACAGTGGACATTAAACGATTTCCAGTAAAAACAGGCAGATAACAGTTTAAAAAATGTAGCTGCTGCAAATCTACAACCTTAGCAAAAAATATGCGCGCGAAGAGTTGAAAACATAAACAAGACCTACAGTATTCTTCCCTTCTGATGTCCATTTTCGATGATTCATTTTCCTTCTTGAAAATTCAGCTTTTCGACAAGAAACCTCAGACTCCATATTTGCACGCTAAAACCCGTAATATTGCTCGTCTTGAGACTGCCATAACTCTGACCACAAGTGACCAAATCCAACAAACATGGCAGCTTTGGAAACCTTGTTCTGTACTCTAGAAACTGCAGTGTGTTTGTTTAAACAGCCAGCAGTTATTCAAGCTAATTTGTCTTTTTGGAAAGTAGATCCTAAACGGACCAAATGAAATGAGTCTGCGACAAAAATTCTGGTGAGCGGTGTTACCCAATTACGCGTTGGTACTTTATGTATCCTGCGTTATAGTGTCCCAATGTACCATATATGCTATGTCTACCATCTATATACTATCAGACCTCAATGTCTCGAATTTCTGGCGATGGGTATCTTATCCCATTTTAGCTCCAGACACGATTCGGTGAGGCCCGACAGGGTTGAAAATCGACCGTATTCACTCGAGTTAAAACATTTGAGCCGAGAATTGTTGTAATACTACCAGCTTGTTATATGACTCTTCCTTGTTCGCTCACAGGCAGCCCGCCAAGCTCAAGTTACGAAAATATAAGGGTTTGTATGGGAGCGTAGCGAACTCCGTTTCACTAGCCAGAAATACTGTAAAATATTTGAATAAAACGACTTACCTTGCCACTGTGATGTCTTCTGTCGTGTTTCTCTCCTTGTTGGGTGGCTTTAAGCTGATTTGAGCCGGGTGTTTTTTTTCGGAGCCCCATCTCTCTTAAAAAGAGAGAAGGCTCTCAACCCAACACGGTCACGACCTCGATTTTATAGTAGTGCAGAAGGCGGCCGTAATAGCTTAAAATAGAGGAAAAGATTAAATAAGTCTGAGAAAGGAGAAAAAGAAGTAAAAATATATATATTTAAGTGCATGATGTAGCCGGACTCGAACTCCGGACGTTCGGATCAAAAGCGCGTGATCTAAACCACTTTACCATAGAACCGTTCGTTGAAATACCGTTTTCAAATTAAGGTATATATGTATGAGCTCTGAGCCCGTGAACTTTGGGTAACAAGCCGTTTTTTACAGATATAAACATAAAAGGCTCTTATATTTCAAAAGTAAGAACTACGGGATTTTTATGCGAATTCGAAGCGATTTTATGCATCTCAGTCGATCGGCGTACAGTTTGCCGACCTTCCCAATAATTATACTGAGGGAAGGCAAATTACTGTAAAGCTTGAAGCTTCACAGAAACTGAAAGAAATACACAAGAGACAGGTAAGAATATTTTGACGATTTATTTAATTTCATTTTGGAGCAAACGGGCATTCGAACTAAAACTCCGATACTGTATAAATTTCAAATATAGTCGAGTGACAGATCACAACTCAAGGAAAATAGACCCGGTGTCGTTTGCATTGGCTAACCGAGACAATAGCCGCGAGTCAAATACATACAAGGGCACCCTGGCCAGTAGGTAGTTTTGATGATCGAAATTTGACCTCCCCCACCCGTGAAAGGTTACCTTTGCAGGGAAGGCTAGGCTGCTCAGCCAGCTTTTCAACGAACTTTTATCAGTGGTATGGGTGTTAGTTTGCTGGCGGCGATTAGGAGTTGAAATGGACGGCGTTCGAGAAAGAAAATGTCGTCGTGTGTGCTTGATAATACAGGAATGGATTAACAGTGGCATTCTATGGAAGGAACAACCTTTGGGCCGGGACTGAATTCGTAGAGGTTTTGTGAACTCTTAATGCTTTTGAAGTGGGATTTATCGCTCTGGATGTCGAGCGTTCTCAAATCGAGTGTGCAGCCTTCTCTCTTTTTAAGAGAGATGGGGCTCCGAAAAAAAAAACCCGGCTCAAATCAGCTTAAAACCACCCAACAAGGAGAGAAACACGACAGAAGACATCACAGTGGCAAGGTAAGTCGTTTTATTCAAATATTTTACAGTATTTCTGGCTAGTAAACGGAGTTCGCTACGCTCCCATACAAACCCTTATATTTTCGTAACTTGAGCTTGGGCTGCCTGTGGTTCGCTCAGCGTAATAACTTAAACATTTGATTATTTTAAGATTTCGAGGGAAGTTGAGAGCAAAGTACCCTGTTTTGTTATGTCAATCGCTAGGTCCAAAGAGATTTTAACAATGTGCCATTTATTTTACTCCGAATTCCATAAGATTACGGATGTATTAACTATGAAGGAAAAGGCCTTTCAATATATACAAGGTTTTTATTGTATATATTGAAAAGCCGTTACCTTTTCCTCTTTAGAAAACAAGAATTACAGAAATCAATCAATCAGAACTTTATTTAAACACGGTTAATTCATCAGGATTTTACGGCAACTATTATGACTGTTACTATAACTGAACTCATTCAGTACTAATGTTAAAAATGTAAATAACTAATGTAATACTTAAATATAATATGACAACTAATATGACAATCGAAATGACAAAATAAAAAGCTGCTTTACATAAATGCCGTGTGAACTAATTCGATTCGAAATAACCACGAGACTCTCTTTTCTCTACCTTGCAGCTCAATAACCCGAGATAAGCTTCTAACTTTCCCATTACCTTTTTCAGATCTCCCTCTCTTTGTCTGACCTTATTAGATCTTACCTTGGATTCAAAACCTCATTTCCCTGGAAGGAAGGTCCCAATGACTAGATCTTTCCATTCATTTTGGTGAAAATAAGAGTTCCTTTACAGGAAGCTAACAAAATCTTCTACCTGGGGGACGCCAGATCATGTGTGCCTTGTATTTGTAACCCATCGAAGGCCGAAGACAAAAAACATCCATTTTATTTTAAGTACACTTTTCCTTGAATGCCTTATCCTTTGGCTTAAATTTGCGGTAAAAATTGTCTTGACCTCTAGGTTATCCTTTTCGAAAATGTTCAGCTTCAAAATAAACCGCAAATGTGTCACTCCGCCATTTTGATTTTAAATTTTAAAGGCACTGGAGGATTTACGAGGTTATAATGATATTGTGATAAATCAAGCGGACAAGGGATCGGCAGTAGTTGTGATGGACAAAGTAAAATATATAGAAGAAGCCATGCGTCAACTTAATGACAGAGAGGTATATGTTCCACTGAAAAAGAATCCTACGAAAGATATGGTTAAGAAGATTAACAAGAGGATTAACAAACTACATGTAGATGGACACATTAGTGAGGCTACTTTACGATATCTGTTAATAAATAGCAATGTTAAAGCGGGACGGTTCTACCTTCTTCCTAAGTTGCATAAAAAAGGATGTCCAGGGAGACCCGTGATTTCTGGTTGCAACACTCCTACTGAAACAATTTCAGAATTTGTGGATCATTATTTAAAGAGTTTAGTACCATTGGTCTCATCTTATGTTAAGGACACAAATGATTTTCTAAGGAAACTTATTAATATGAATACATTTCCGGAGGGAACTATTATGGTTACCATCGATGTTGTGGGGCTATACCCTCATATACCCCATAATGAAGGACTTGCTGCTATACGGGACGCACTTAATAGACGAAACAACCAGGATATTCCCACGGATGATATAGTGGACCTAGCGGAGCTAGTACTGAAAAATAACAACTTTGAGTTTGATGAGAGACACTACGTCCAAAAATTGGGAACGGCTATTGGAACAAGAATGGCACCTGCGTATGCTAATTTGTTTATGGATAAATTGGAGAAACGATTGTTGACGGAGGCTCCGGTGAAACCACAAACCTGGCTAAGATACATCGATGACATTTTTATGGTCTGGACAGAGGGAGAAGATAAACTTAAAGAATTCTTAATGTTTATTAATGAGGCCCATGAAACCATCAAGTTTACTTGGGACTGGTCAACAGACCGTATCAATTTCCTAGACCTTGAAATAATCAACAACAATGGAAAGATCGAGACAGACCTGTATACAAAACAGACTGACAAACACCAGTACTTATATCACACATCGTGCCATCCAAGGGGATGTAAACAGAGTATCCCATATGCTCAGGCTATGAGGTTGAAACGTATTTGCTCGACTCCAGATGCCTTTGAGCATAGGGTTACGAACTTGTGTAAATTTCTGGTAGCTCGAGGTTACAAAGAAAGGTACGTTAAAAAGCAAATCAACAGGACCAGGTTGATAAGCAGAGAAGAGGCTCTAACCCCCAGACCTCGAACAAACAACAACAGAATACCATTCGTGGTCACTTATCATCCTGGTTTACCTAATATTGGTGGCATTCTACGGAATCTACAGCCGCTCCTGCACAGTTCAGAGCGGTGTGAAAAAGCCATTAAAGAGATTCCTATGATGGCTTTCCGGCGCCCGAAGAATTTACAAGACTATCTTGTTCATGCCAAACTTCAACCTACGTACCAAGGAGAATTCGGAACAGAGAGGAACAGTCAAGTGTGAGAACAAGAGATGCGATGTGTGCAACTACCTATGTCCGGGAAAGACTTTTGCAAGCAAATATAATCAGAAATCGTACTCTATAAACTATCGTTTAGACTGTAATTCAAGTAATGTTATCTATTTGTTAAGTTGTAAAGTGTGCGGAATCCAGTATGTGGGGTCAACTAGGACCAAGTTTAGACTTAGGTTGAATAACCATAAAAGCCGATTGCGGGCGCATTCTAAGCTGTCTACGGCGAACAAACAGAATGATGACTTTATTTATAAACACTTCTTTACTGAAGGACATGCTGGTTTAAAGGACCTTAAAGTACAACTTATAGATAAAGTTATGAATGTTGAGAATCTGGTTAACAAAGAAGGACAATGGGCCTTCGGCTCAAGACTATCATACCTAATGGTCTAAATGAAAGTGACTTTTTCTATGACCAAAATCGGGGTTGCCGATCAAGAAATTATTAATAGCTAATATGGCTCTTTTCATCATGTTCTATACTTTAAGTGCGCGCATCCTGGTTCTTAGGTAGCGCGCGCATTGGCTTAATTTCGGTTAATTTTACAGTTAGTTTGTAAGCGCGCACTCAGCAGTATTATTATTACGAATGTACACAGTAGGTTGTTTAATGACGTATGTAACGGTTTTCAGTCATTCACCCTGAAGAAGGCTGCTGTATGCGGCCGAAATATAGGTGGTTTACGTTTAAAATCGTTTCAACTTCATTTGTGTCGAATTATATCATATACTATGATGGAGATTTAAAACGTTGGATGCTTGTGGCATATTATATATATATATATATATAGACAACATGGAAACCCGGATCAAATGACGTCATGTCCCAAGTAACGCGCGCTCTGATTGGGTGGTTCATACTTTCTATGACTGTGAGAGTCTGTACTCTCACAAACACATGGTTTTTGACCAATCAGTGAGCGCGTTAGTAAGTATCTATTATATAAGTAGTAGTGAACTGAACTCCTAATCTAATCTCGTACCCAGATCTCTCTCAAAATATGAGGGAGGGAAGGAGATCTAGTAAAACCCGATTCTATAGCATGCGCAGTTGCGTCGGGTACGAGTAGTATGTACTCGGCGTTAGTGCGCATGTCACAGCGAAACCAAGAAGTTTGCGATACTTCGGTTTATTAATAAACTTTGCTTGTAAAATCTCGGCATGGCTTCGAGGACAATGTTATACAGTCATAAGGAATTTGGAGAGGCCTTACGTTATGCTGCAAACCGGCGGAATTTCGACCTGAATTCAGAATGAAGGCGAAACAGCAAGAGGCTTTGCCGTTAATTAATCAACTTGCCCACTATATATGGAATGTCTCTAGTTTACCAGCTGCTTCCGGACATTTTTGACTGACTGTTTAAGGTTCGGTGAATCAGAATCAATGATTGTTGTAATTTCACCACTTTATCATAAACCAATCACAAAGTGAATAGAATCGAGTTTTACCAGATCTCTCCATCTCTCCTTCATTTTTTAGGGAGATATCTGTACGAGATTACTCCTAATCCACGGATTCATTTTGACAGAAGACATTCTTGACACGAGATTGACAAATACCTTGTATTTTAGCAGTATTTAAAATAATTTATCAACTGCCTTTGTTTTGTTTCTGTTTTGTCACAGTTGGAATGGAAATGTTTTGAGGAAACATTCACTTGGATAGTTGAGCTAGACTGTCAGAATTGAAAGCGCGCTGCAAATTCATTGTGATGTGGGCGAAAACTATCAGTCCTAAATCACGCTGTGCTCCACTTTGATATTACTTAACATAGAAATAATACAATCATTAATTAATTAATTAATTTTTGTTTTAATGTAGCAAATACTTAAAGACGTAAAAGCTAGCCTATCTTATGTATTTTCACCCAACTAGATGAAATTTAGGGTGTGATATTCGCGCAAATGAAGTTCAGGGGGGTTACGCCGCTTTGACATATTGTTTTGGCTATCATTTCTCCCCCTGAACTTTAATGTCAACCAAATTAAGACGACCCCTATGGGTAGCATATTTCTACCCGTAAAAATCCATCGCCCTTTCTGTTTTGGCCGCAAAGCATGCTGGTGCCTGATTCTGCTCAACGTTTCACAAACAGTACATAATGTATTGATACAACTGATAATGTCAAAATTATGAGCCGATCACACGTACTAATGACGTAATTGTGACGTAAGTCAACCCCACTTTTTTTGCCATTTTGAGCCATTACTCGAAATCTAGTCGAACGATTTTTTCCCAAACAACTGGAAACTGTTCAAACTTATGACACACATACACAGTGCAAATTTGATCAAAATCCCTATGGCAGAAGTTGGCGAATAGAATGGACTCTGAATTTCTCACCTGATGGATAGGACAGGGGACTAGATGCCAGAAGCATTCATGGGGTGGTAGGCTTGAGACACATTACTTACGCGGCTGATTTGTATTTCCATCTTTTCCTTCAATTCTATTCATGTGAATTATTATATTCATATTACTATATATATGTTTATTAATTTGTTTAGCTCAAGTTGGACCACGAGTCGCATCTAGTACTTATACAAAATGAGTTGAGTTTATTTTTAGAATAGACTTCATAAAGAGCTTAAGGTGTCTCGATCGAAACTCCGAAGCCACATTGCAAATTAAAAAAAAATTCTCATAACTTTCAAGATTTTTGCTTGATACTGCTCAAATGTTCACAAACAGTACACAATTTATTGATACAACTGATAATGTCAAAATCCTGACCCGATCACACATACTAATGACGTAACCGTGACGTAAGTGAACCCCACTTTTTGATATTTTGTGCCATTACTCGAAATATAGTCGAACAATTTTGTTCAAACAACTGGAAATTGTTCAAACTTATGACACTCATTCACAGTGCATTTTTTTTCTTCAAAATCCCTTGGAACGTTGTCAAAGTTTAAAGGACCGTATCTTTCTGTCAATAGAAGTGATTAGAATCCAAGCTGGTTAAAAGAACTGTACTGATTCCAAAAGCTTATTAAGTATTTGATGCGAAATCAAATTGTGCTAGCAAAAAAAAAAAAAAAAAAAGTGGGAATATTTCTTTTGAGAGAGTAAAAACGTCGAAAAATGGCATAAACTCCAAATCTACAAATTTTAGATTTTCTAAGTAACCGCTCCAGATAATTTTTTAAAAGTTTTTGAGCATTAAATTCAATCTTTCATAAGAATAACACATCAAATCCTATCACTGAAAAATGTCTACAATTGGAAGACGCCATGTTTTTGAACAGTTTGCACCGTATTCCGGAGTGCCGAGTCATCTACTGAGTTCAAATTCACAAATGATATATTTGTTCTTAACTTACCTTGATTCTGTTGTCGGCTCTTGTAGAATTTTTAGGTCAACTTGCTGTAATTACAATTTTCTTGGGATTCTTGGGATTTGTTGGGATTCTTTCAAAATTGCGTCACTTTGTTCCTTTAGGCATACTAATTATGTTATATTATTCAATAATATATCCTTTTCTTACTTATGGTCTCGTAGCTTGGGGCAATGCTTACCATACAACTCTAAATAATCTAATTGTGATGCAAAAAAAGTCTCTGCGCATCATGACTTTTTCGGCATATGATGCCCACACAAATCCTTTGTTTACAAAACTAAGCATTTTAAAATTTCTAGATTTAGTCTATATACATACTGCATTGTTCATGTTTGACTTTCATAATTCTAATGTTCCAACTGCCTTTAATGATTTCTTTGTACCAATTTCAAATGTTTATGGAATTCCATTCCTGATCAATTTAAAGCACATACCTCTAAAAAAGCCTTTAAATCTTCCTTAAAACGTTATGTCAAAGATTGCTATTAGTCTTCTCACCCGAAATAGTTTTTTGTATAATAGTTTCTTGTATTGTAGTCATATTTTTATAGTTAGTGTGTTAGTGTGTGTCTGTTTTTTTCTTTTCTTCTTCTTTCTTTTTTCCATATTGTATATATATATATTTATGTAAACTTCTTTCTTTGTCGCTCGACCGTACTTGAAATGTGTAAATAATTTATCCCCAGGGTACCTGACTCGATTAGTTCTTCAGCTACTTCAGGTATCCTGACACTCTCTTCATTTATAGTACTTTTGCTAATATTACATGTATATATGAGTGTAAATAAAATAATTTGTTGTTGTTCTTGTTCTTCAGAGCGCTTTGACGAAGCGTGTCCGAATTAGAAAGGCTTGTATGGAGACTGAGTAACCGCGCCAGGAAATATTTCATACCTTTCAGTATGGCGGCGAAAACTTCGAGGTGGTCTATTAGCAATAGCATCGAAACATGCTGAAAAGAACACCTCAACGTTTACTTAGTGAAAATCCATGCCATATTTGAGGGTTATATCATCTTGTATGGAAGCCAATATATGGTCGAGTAAAGTGCACGAACACATAAATCTCGAGAGACACAGCCCTGGGTGGTTTATTGCTTTCGACGGGTCTTTTGATACCACGCCGGCAGATACGCAGAACGACTTCTCAAACAATACCTGCATGTATCAGTGATAAATGGCAAAAAAGGAAGCGTTGTTTGCCTGGTATTATACTGCATACAATAGCCCAATCCAATTTGTACCTCTTCATACAAATGTCTGTACAAATATCTTGGTGTTTTCACGGTCAAACAGTTGAACTCGTTTTTAAGTAATATATAAAATATTCGCATCCGATCTGTATGGGTAACCACTCCTTGTTTTCATACATCTCTCCACGGAATTCCAGCGCAGATCTGATTTGAATTTTCAAGTTATGCACTATTTCATTTGAAAGTTAACGTGGTTGCGGTGAGTTGTCGTGAACTAAAATAATATGTCAACCCAACGCTTTCGTGCACCAAAAACAGCAAAATGGCGAGCGTTACCCCCCAAAAAAGTCTATATTTGCTAACATGCGGAATTATAAATCGCCAAGTATTGGAGCTGAAAGGAGAGGAGGGAATGAGTATCTTCGTGAAAAGAGACAGAAGGTTAGTTACGGCTTCCTTAACTTTTTATATGTACCATCTTGCAATAGAGTGCGGACATTTGACCCGTGAAACACTACTAAATCTAAATAGTACTAGTCGCTGTTATTTCTTTAGTTTTTTTTCATTAAAGGAGCAGTGTCACGGTACTGTGCATGTCACAGTCTCCAGACATTGAATTGACAGCTGCATTGTGTAACATCCAATGAGAATCAATCAAAATAATTTGCAGGAAACGCCAGACTGTTCGGGTGTTAGCCGTATTCACAGATTGTAGTTATGCACAGTATATGGCGAGATTTAAAAGGATTTTATTCTTCCTACATCCAAGGTAAACAGCATTGAGTAAAGAATGGTATCTATTTTTCATTACTTGCTTGTATTTTTTGCTGTTTCCAGTCGGAAACAGTCCGAATTTGACCAAAGTGAAACAAGCTGCTCGCGTCCGTAGATATATATTTCTTCGTTGTGCACTTTTGACATGAAATAATTCTCCAAATGGCACCATTGTTTTATTTCTACATAACTAATAACACAGTTCTCTGCTGTAAAAAATATAGAACATTCTATGGACGATTTCTTGTCTTAAAGTTTGGAAACGTAACACATACATTTGCGCTAAAAAGTTCAGTACTTTCGGACTACGAGTGGCTGTTTACTAGTTTGCACTATCGGCTGTTATGGACTGGAAACTTACTTTCACAGCTTAATATTTATGTCGATTGGTCAGAAAGATATCTTGTTTAAGATTCTATGGTTCTTTCGGCATCAGGAATTTTTTAAACGGGAGTTTTCTTACAGTATTTCAAGCTATGCTGTAGCGCGAGTTTAGTACGTAGTCACAAATGTCCGTGAAACTAATAGCACGTTAGATCATTATTATCAGTTTGCTCTATGGGTTCTCATGTATTCAATAATCACTTCTGGAGCTTCATTTGTATGTTGTTTGGTCACAAGGATTTCCTCTTTCAGGTTTCCCCGTTAGTTTGGACATTAGGGGTTTATTCTTGGAGATTTCGTACAGTTTAGCGACCGAGTGTCGAAAGTTGAAAAGTTCGCTTGTCATCAAAGTGCGTAAAACTGTCACAAGCGGTTTCATAGCAGTTCGATGTTTGACTCTCATGTAGTCGATGATAACTTATATAGCTTCATATGTATGTCGATTGCTCACAAGGATTTCCTCTTTCAGTTTTCTCCGTTAGTTTGGACATTAGGAATTTATTCTTGGAGATTTCGTACAGTTTAGCGACCGTGTGTCGAAAGTAGAAAAGTTCGCTTGTCACGAAGTGCGAATACTGACAAGCGGTTTCATAGCAGATCGATGTTTGCAGACTCTCACGTAGTCGATCATAACTTCTATAGCTTCATATGTATGTCGATTGCTCACAAGGCTATCGTGTTTGAGTTCATGAGGTTTTTTTGCCAGCAAATAAAGGTTTTATCTAACTTTTCGTAGTCTTTGCACTCCGGCGGTTATTTCATATAATTTCAGCCTCGTTTCTAAGCCGTAGATATATATTTCTTCGTATCGCTGTTGAAAACTGCCATATCATTATAATACGACTTGAAAAGTTGCCATGTGTTTCGTGAACTCTACTGGACATCCAAACCCTCTTCACTTCTGGTTGGAATGCCAAAAACTTTCCAATTTCTTGCGTTTTTCGGCTGCTGTATTCAGAGTACTGAGTGACCGTTTTCCCCGCCGGTAAGCATCACTTATGCTTTTTTGTTTTAGTTGTGTTGCAGTCTCAACGACTAATTTTGAATAAACAAATAACTAAAACTTATTTAAGCACATCTTACATTTCCATAAATGACCAAAGGAGGCAAGGATGAGTTCAAAAAGAACACTGATGAGGTCGATTTAAAAATCGCTATTTCACCCCTCTGAGAACTTCGTTCCGGGCCGGAACGTAATTCTAAAATCATCAGATTTTCACACATGCGCAGTACCGTGACACTGCGACTTTAAATATCACTATTTAGTGCTAAATTGCTAGGAGTAGGTCTAATGTCCACATTCTAGCGTCTTGTGAAATCTGTATCAAAGTTAATGAATTAATCAGATCAGTTAGAAATCTGTATCAAAGTTAATGAATTAATTAGATCAGTAAGAAATATGTATGAAAGTTAATGTACCTCATTAATAGTCTTTATTGGGATTTACAGCAGCACCCATGTGACCTGAATACTGTGTTTGGATTGGTTGACACCCTCATGAATTATTAATGAATTTTACAATATAATATAAAACATACACTCCAGTCTGTAATTGCCAACGAGCGATCCGAGCCAAGAGGCGAGGATCGCGAGGCGGCAGCATTATAGAGCCGATGCGCGTACGAGGCACACGAGGTATTTTGCAGGCAGAAAAAATCTCGATCGAAAATTGTAATGTAACAATAGAAGGAAATAAAACCAATCACAGCGCGAGTTTTTGCGTGTGACGTCATGGTCCATGTGATTTCCCGAAGAGAGAGCGCGAGGTCGAGGCGAGGTCGTATTTCTCTCAGACAGCTCGAGGAGTTTTAGGTGAGTAAAAATATACCATTTTAAGCGCTTGTTTGCGTTCTTTTTGTGGTATTTCAACTGTGTGGACTTTAGTGGAGTACTGGAGTACAGTGCTCTTGCTTTATTTTTTAACCAGCGTGTTCTAGATCGAGCGAAAGTGCTCAAACATTTGAACCAGCGTGTTCTAAATCGAGCAAGCCGCTCAAACATTGAACCAGCGTGTTCTGGCCAGCGAGCCACAAATTCTGGCCAGCGAGCCACAAATTGTAGAAACAACAAGCAAAACAGCATCTTGAAAGAAAATACTGAACTGGCCACCGTGCCGATAATCAAACAACAAATATTCCGCTGCTAGCGAGCGTGCTAAAACTGCAAAGCCAAAGTCCAAAGTCCGGTTTATTGTTTTACCAAAGTGCACAGTCGCAAATTGAACGCAGACAATGATGCTTTCAGTACTGTATATGGTGTTATTCTTGGTCAATCAGTACCACACATTGTATAATAATGAGTCAATGCCTAATTCGGTATGTTTATGTGGATTTCAAAATGTCTCTGTCACCTTTTTTAGATACAGGGGGAAATATTTGTTGAGACGAATATCTTATCCTTCGAATGGTAGTTTCAATCCCTATGCTATCTCCAATAAGGAGGCTCATATTGTGAATGGAAATATATATGGACGTGAAGGTGCTAAACAAATGGAAGAGAAAAACACATATTCGATAGCTTGTGCTAGTGGTACTCAGGGTGCTAGTAATGAGAGAGAGCACTTCCGCAATTGTTGCTTTAGCCACATGGGAAAGTTTTCATGTGCAGTCGATTGCTTTCTTGAACTTTGTTTTGCTGTTTTTAAATATCATCTTCCAAATGTCAGTCGAAATGAGTTTTTTGAAATTATTCACCAGTCATCTATCGAAAGAGAACACCTAAGTGCTATAGAAATTGTCAGAGAGCCCGTTTGGTCTTGGCTGAGAGATCATTGTGCATCATTTACTACAATGTCTGCAGATGCTGTGTTCAGTGATATATTTAGGATGAGTACCTTTGAAGTTTTAACCGATGATCTGAAATCCTTGTTTCTGATTCAGCAACACAATCAGTCTTCTTGCTCATTATGTGGGAATCAAATCGTGAAGAATTCATCTATAATTGTACTTTACATAACTTGCCCAAACATAATTTCTACACAGTTTGAAAACTATGATTCTGAAGCTGTTCTGCCTAGTAGTAGGGCTCTTTATTGTGACTCATGTCAAACGCATTCTGGAGATATTTCAGCATTGCAGCATTTTGTTACACTACCAGCATTTTTATCAATTGAATTGTCAGCAAACTGTATTGATCGAATGGTGTTTCCGCTAAGTATGGAATTCTTAGGTAATTACTATTCACTGAAAGCCATTGTTCGTTGCACAAGCAGTCATTTCACTATTGCTATCAAAGACAGCACACATTGGTTGTATGTCAATGATTTGTGCACAACAGTCCAACAATATGCTACTTGTCAGGATCTATTGAATAGCCATGTCAGTGGTTGGTTCTTTGCAGTCTATGAAAAGTCTCCCCTTCCTACCGGTATCATTGATAATGTTCATGCACCTGAGAGCCAAGTTTTACATGGACAAGATAGTAACATCAATAAAGATCCATCAAAAATTAGGCAAAAGCTAACACAAAGAAGGATATACATGAAAGAATATAGAAGGAAAAGGAAAAACAATGATGAAACTGAGAATGGGAAACGAGCAAGGAAAGATAAACAAAATGTGTACATGAAGGAATACAGAAGAAAGAGGAAGCTTAATGCTGCTGATGAAACTGAAAAACTTGCAAAAAAGGGGGGGGGGGGGGAAAGCATCCATGAAGGAACACAGACAACAAAATAAATTAGATAATGAAATTGCAAATCAGACAAAAAGTACTATGACTGTCAATATGGATTGCAAATTGCAAGCCATGCCACAAAGTAACAAATGTCCTGTAGATAAAGATGTAAACTGTATTTTGGAAGAAGAAAATCAGACGGAAAGTAAAATAAAAAATGTAAATATTAATAGCAAAATGCAGGCTGTGTCTCAAAGTAGCAAATGTCGTGTAGACCCGATGCGCGAAAGTATCGTGCATGCAGAAAAAATCTCGAGTTATCAAGAGAAGTAATGTAACAATAGATCAAGTGTAAACCAATCACAGCGCTAGTTTATGTTTGTGACGTCATGGCTTCCCATGTGATTTCAAGCTGTCAGAGAGAAGACAACGTGAGCGTGAGGTGAGTAAAAACACAACTTTTATACGCATTTTGCGTTCTCTTTGTGGAATTACAACTGTGTGCACTTTCGTAGAGTGTCCTTTGATGTTTATTCTTGAACCAGCGTGTTCGAAATCGAGTGAACGTGCTCAAAAGTGAACTAGCGTGTTCTCATCGGCCAGCGTGCCACTGACACTGTCGAGTGAAACTCGCTATTAAGAAGGAAAACAACAACTCAAAGCCATTAAAAATGGTTTAATCACGAGCAAATTTCTCTAACAACAGGAAAGCAGCTTGTTTTATATTCGGTTTATGTGTCCTGCACGCGGACAAGGCTAAGAGTCATATAAAAGAAATCGGTTCGAGATGAATTCGATCACTTGCTGTTAGATAATCTTTGTTTATTTTAAGAAAAGGTCAGTGGCAAGTCGTTTATTCCTCGTTGGCACTTAGCGGTAGCTACAACTAGTATAATCCTTCATTGCAACTGGCTGTGAATGGCATGCAGCGTAGATAAGCCTTGGTTTTCACTTCACGTCATCAAAAACCTAAAATATAAACTCTAAGTCCTACAAAGGTGTTCTTTGCATATGTTCTAGACATCGATAATAACAAGTCTACACAGAAAATTTCACATCGATGGATTTTTGTTCCGGAGTAAATAAATTTTGAATTTTATGACAGAACGACCAAGCATGTTTTCCGGAAGGAATAAAATTCCATGTAATTGTGTAAAAAAATGTTTTTAACTCGATAAATCTTTAAAAGTTGCATTCAAAGAGTTTTGAAGTGAAACGCAATGATTTTGATGGGAAATCAAGCTTTATGTGTATTTTCATTTTATGGCCCCAGAGATGGTTGCCACATACAAAGTACTGTAAAATTGCCCACAGATTTAGGAAATAATCAAATGTTCCAAAATTTGGGTTATAGGTGTATTTTGGTAGTTCTACAAGGACCAAGATGTTTTATTTGATTTTATCAATACAAACCAATTTTGTGATCGCGTGTCATGAAGACGAAAACCACCAATACTCAACTTTAGTTAGTTAATGTGGATTTCACTAGGTTTGACCAGCCGTAATTGCTATTGTTATGAAATTAAACAAGTGCTATGCCCCAAACTATGTACAAATGCTATTTTTAAATTGAAGAATAAGGACATTGAGAGTTGTGAGAGTAGACTCTCGCTTCTTCGCCACTCAGGCTCTCGCAGCTTCAGCAATTAGTGTCGACGTGAAAAATAAAAAAACACCTCTGAGACCCAGGTAGTCCTGACATTGTTTGCGCTGCCCGAGCACTTATACTGAACTTATTTATATCTAGCAACTCCGGCAAGTTTATCAAAATAAGATTTATTCAAGTTAGTGCTATACCCTCCAGTTAGTTCAATATCCAACGGGAAGTCCTAGCATCTCCGCTTTACTGCCTGAGTGCTTTCAGAGATATAGAACTTATTTCTATCTAACGACTCATAACTTTCTCTAACTAGCGAGTCAAGAAGATCTGAACTAAAAAACGTTTTTCATTTTGAATTGCTATTTAGAATTGTGTTTGTCGTGTACTAAATAACACAGGTACATTGTCAGTACGCATTTTCTGGTACAAAATAACATTAGCCGGATCATTACATAAAATGGAAAGCGAATAAATGTTGTATTTGTTGAATTCAGAATATAAAACAAAATCTGAGCACTTTCTTTTTTCTCTACGACTGAAGGCATTAGTAAAGCAGTGCGAAAGCTGTTACAGTAAAAGGAATTAGAGACAAATCAAGATGGGAATATTCAGAGATTACTGGGTACCACGGAGAGATCGCATGACTCCGTTCTCTGCGGGGTAGCTAATAAAACGTGCCGTTATTAAACAGTAATAGCGTCTTGAGTAGGCGGCGGTGAAGCATATTTAGTAGGCAATGGATGACTGTGTTGATCTGCGTCGGCGGAGAAGATAAACTCTGGTATTATCAACTGGAAATCGATCAAGGTATGCTAACCGCTGTGGCAAACGAGCAGCAGGTGACGTTTCGAGCGCTAGCCCTTTACTCTGACAGAGAACTAACACTAGAAACGTCAGCTGCTACTCGCTACCCACGGTGGTTAACATACCTTGATCGACTTTTATTTGATTATACCAGTACACATTGAGTATGAGTTCCAGTCCAGTCAACAGTATACCGTATGAACGAGTTCGCTGTCTTCTCCGTTGGCAGTAAAACCTGCATTTAAGTCATGCAAATTATCCTTGGTACTAGTTACTGATATTACAGGACAGGCACACGTTACAAATTTTGCTTTTTTGTGGTTTGTCTACACTGCGAAATGAATTGGTTTAAAAGCTGAAAATGGCCTTTGATCATGAAAGGTCCGGCGCGGCTTTGCAATGTTATACAAATAACATCAAAATACAACTAGCATTAAGTGAATGAGTGGAAATTTACTTACAAAATATCAAACAGCTCATCAAGATAAGAAACACTTTGTCACTGTTCTTCTCGAGAGAATTCAATGCCTTCTTGAACGCATCGAATTCTGCAGCCGTTGGCTGACGGAGAGGAGGAAAACTCTCATGCGCATGCGTCGTCACATTCTAGTGAACTCGAGGAGGACAGTTTGATGAGGAATATTGAGTTTGTGGTGAATTTTTAGTTCAGTTGGAATGGTACTTTAAGTTAAATTATGAGCACGAGGCCTGAACATCCTTTTAATACATAGTTGGGTTTCGGTGTGCCGATGTCCTCCATATTGTTCACTCTTTCATTTTACGTTTCTTGTTGATCCTGGAATATGTTACCAATTGTTTCGGCACTTCGCCACATCACATCAAGTAACTAGCTGTGCGATTGATACTGTGGTTATAGTTAGGAAGTCTCATTCGCAAGGCAGCCCTAGAATATTACACCAAATTCGACCTGGCATTTGCCGACACACACGGTGGTGACCGCCAGAGATTTGTTTGATTCAAGATTCTTTATTGCAGACTATTTAATACATATTGTTTAATTACAGTACATGTAAATGTATTACATAAGGAAAAAAGGAGATGGGTTATTAAATGCTTTAGAGGAAATGTGTTTAGTGGTCAAAGGAGTACGAAGCTTTCGAGTTGACCAATATCATGAGAACAATAGACGAGGACACTTTACGTATATAAGACGGTATATTAAAAATGATAATAAGCTAATTACGATTGATCACAGTGCAGGTGCAAATAGAGTTACATCAAATGTGAATAAATATACATTACACTAATATTCTATTTGTATACATGAAATATTTGGACACAATGACAATAATACAATTATTTAAATTAGTATATACCACACCAGTGAATATCACTTTTCGCGCGCTCTGATTGGCTACTCAAACAATGAATATGATTTCAGATACACCTCGCTGCGAAGCAGCGATCATCTCGCGCGAGTTTTTGCCCATTTGACAGAAAATATAATAACTATTTGGTGCTGGCTATTCACCTGCAGTGTGGTATATACTAAAACAATTATTCACCTCGTGCAGAGTGGTGGATATTTACCTCGTCAAAGCGGCTCGCTAAATATCCACCACTATTTAAATTATCAGGTCTGATTATTATAAGTATCATATCAAAGTCATTACTTACAAAGTGGAACATTTGCTATTTCGTGATTGTAACACGAGTTCCTAACGATACTTCTAAGTCCGCATGCGCAGTGACATCAAATTTCAAGATGGCGGAAAGATTAAAGAGATTCCCGGCCACCGAAACGTTTTCTAAATGAATTTTATACAGAAGTAACTGAGCTAAAGCAAATAATTCCAAATGAGCTCATTTGATTACCACACTTAGTCTACTATGCCTTTTAATACTATGAAATCTACAAATTAACACAAGCGCCTCTATAGATGGTAAATTCTAAGAGGGCTGTATTCATATTTGTTGCACGCTGCTTCCTGTTTCACGGCATGTTGGAAATTGAACAAACACTAATAATGTGTCTTCTATGCTCTGTCACTGCGCTCCGCCGCATAGAAAATATTTATGTTGTATATTCTACATACACATCAAGCAAGGCGTGTTAGGAGGATGCCGACCAGTTATGTCAAGTTTATTGCCGTATAAACATTACATATTAATGTTAAACTAAAGACGAATCGCCGGATACGAAAAACCAGGTTAAAACCTCACTTTGAGGAAAAAACTATTCTGGAAACGTATACTCCAACCCTATGCGAATTCGCCAAGACCCCTGGAGGTTAAGGATCATCAAAAAACTTACTTACATAAACAACCGCTGTATAAAGCCGGGATTACATAGTGTCTATAAATTTTGGCTCGGATAACCGACCGTGTAAACTGGCTGGCGTCAAGTGAAAGATATATGCAAATATCATCTTAAATAACAACTCCAAGTCCTTAGGGAAGAACACTAGGTGCTAATTACGAATGCCCAACAAAAATACATTAATTTTGGTGTAGGTCACAAGTATCTCTCAATCAAAACCAAAACACGCTATGATTTTAAATTGTAACCGGGCTTAATTTCATAACGTATCAGTGGCTTTGTAGATGGCCGTATATTTGTCATTTTTAGATACATCTCATGTTATACACCATACTATAGCTGTGAAAACAAGGAGTAAAATACCGAGTTAGAAAATTTAAGCCAAATGTATCGAACATTTAATGAAATCAAATTATAGTTCAGTTCCGGCCTTGGTCTTACGAGGCGAATCCGTCTGTGTTTATAATTCCACAGTATAATACTCTCAGTTTACTATAAAGAAATGAGTCATTATCTCCACTAGCCAGTGAACCACCTAAAGTTTAATACAGTATATATTTTAATTAACACTTACTTATTCAGACTGGCGTATCATAATCGAAGGCAGAGAATCCCAATTAGCATCCCCGAGACCACTCTTTTCGCCATAATGATCGAATCTCTCTCCAACCGCATCCACAGTGACCAAAGAGGTTAGGACTAGAATTAGCACCAGTGCTGAAACTTTGGAAGCCATTTCCCATGCTACAGTTTCTCAAAACCTTGACTTTTTATACCTCGAAATGCGCGAAATTTGTTAATCTTTTTGACCCTGGCGGTAAAATTGGTATTCAACCAACCATGCGTGATTGATTCGTGCCCATGCAGTTTCTTCAGCTAGCTGGTGCGAAAAAACGCGAGAAACGCCTTGTGAAATCTTTCCAATTGACTAAAGAAAAGCTTTATTTCCCAGACCTAGAATTTTGAAAATTGATTGGAAATGGGGCTGTGTGTGTATCTTATAAAATTATGATAAACTTTTTAATTCGGTAGGTAAAATGGAGGTCTGTCCTAATCCATTCGAGAACGAGAACGAAATGTCGGGAAAATCGTATTTTTCTTGATCTTTCCGAGGCGTTTGTTACTGTGAACCATGACATTTTGTTAGTCAAACTTGAGCATTACGGTATTCGCGGATTGGCCCTTGAATGGATCAAAAGCTATTTGTCCAATAGATTACAACAAGTTGAATACAATGCAATGGTACCTGTTCATCGTTCTGTGCCGCATCAAATGTGGTGTACCTCAAGGTGGGTCAATCCTCGGTCCGCTCCTTTTCCTAGTATACATAAATGACCTCTGTAATGCCACTAACGATTTTGAACTGGTCTTATTTGTTGACGATACAAATCAGGAGCCCATTAAATATATTCTTTTCTCACAAGGATTTACCCCTCTTGATAGATACAATTAATACTGAAATGGTGAAATTATCTAATTGGTTTGATGTTAACGAACTATCGATTAATATTAAAATGTCTAATTATATGATTTTTAAGCCACGGCAAAAAAGGCAAACAATTGATTTCACGATTGAGATTAATAATCATAGGATTGATCAGGTCAGTGAGGTGGTATTTCCTGGGTGGTTTATTTAGACGAACACAAGTCCTGGAAACCTCATATTTCTCAAGCTGCAGGCAAAATATCAGTAGGAATAAATATTAATCAAGTTTTTGCCTTTCTAAGCCGGCCCTACGAACACTATACTTTTCCCTAGTGTACCCGTACCTCCATTATTGCGTTACTGTTTGGGGGCTCAACGGTATCCATCCAACTTACACCGTATTATTTTATAGATAAGGAAGCATTTGACGCCCATACTAACCCAATATTCAAACAACAAAGGATTTTGAGATTTGAAGATATTTATTTACTCAACTTGGGAAAATTTATATATTCGTATCAGGAAAGCAATTTATTTCCTCGAGGTTTCGACAACTTATTGTTGAGGAATAATCAAATCCACAGTTACAATACCCGAAGTTCTGATTTATTTCATGTTCCTTTGTTTAGAACAAATATTAGACAGTTAATTCTCTGTTAGTTTCCAAGGTCCTAAATTTTACAATCCTTTGAGCCCAAATATACGTAACGCAATGTCCTTTTCTTCTTTCCAATTCAAACTTAAGAACTATCTTTTCTCCCGCAATTAATTAATTGTATTATCTTCCATGTGTGCATTTTAAAGTATTTGTTTAGTTTTGTTAGCGTGTTGCTCTTGCCGCCTCAATCAGTTCATTAACCAATTGTTACGAGAGGATTACGACCCGGGATCTTCACTTCTGGCTTCTTTTTACTTTCTTCTTGCACATAACATTACACTGCTACTACGGACTAACTACTGACTAACTACAGACTAACGATATACTAACTATAATTTACAGAACTTTTTGGCTTTCTTTTAGCTATCGGACCAGACAGTGTACCGGCGGGAGTCCTTAGATTGGGTAACTTTTGAGGAGCTATCTCCTTTTCTTTTCATAATTTTCTACCAAATAAGGTTGCATAGTTTTGATGTTTTGATAAAGTTGTCAATGATGCCAATTTAATGTAGGTACACACGCTGGTGTGATACTGCCTGTTCCTGAAACGGCCAAGGATACAATCCTGATGTCGAGGCCACAAACCCAAGTGTCAATCATTCATTTGTTTAACTAATCACGAGATTCCCAACTTTTTCATATTTTGTTTCATATAGACATAAAAAGCGTAACTAATTCATAAACGTTCCTAGTAATTCATGGTATCCCAAAATGACTCATCGAAGCGCTCAAAATCAACTGCGTAGCCAAAAGTGTAAATTAAGTACAACCTAAGCAGAGTCAGTAAGTTTTCTCGTAGTTCGAAAGGTTGCTCATTTTAAGACACTAGCACTTGAAGACTGTCTACAATTAATTAACATGATATTCATATTAGATTAAATTTAGGATATGACTTCAATGATAAAAATAATAAAAATATGTTGCGTGATTATTGTCGTGTCGCGCAACCTGCCCCTAATGCCAAAAAGAACAGAAGTCCGATTGTAATGAGGTGGCCCAGAACCTCACGAGCCTTTATGGTTTCTCTTGGGCTACCCCGCGACTTATTTTATTCTTTGTAAGATTACTATTTATAATTGTGGCAAATAAATTAAACTGAAATTAAACTGAAAATGAATGTTACGAATTCAAAATCCTTTCCATGCAGGGGAAGGTGTATGGATGTGCCCGGGGGTGGGGCATTTTCCTTACTTCTTTGACGTACTCGCCGTGGGGCATTTGAATACCATGCTTGTCCCCAGTGAGTGAAGAGTAAAAAGCTACACTCATCGATAAAAAAGCAGTTCTGGAAATTGACCACGGCTATTCGTTGTACGGAAGTCTGGTCTTAAATTTTCAATAAAATTAAATTCTACATTTTCACACAGAACTACAGCCCTGCCATTCTCTCCATAGTAAGACGAAGGACCACTGATCACGGCCTCAATAATGTGTGATACGTATACACCAGGGTCCAGACAAACCGGTTTGTCCAGGTTTATAGTAAACCCATAATATCCATCTGTTATCTCGCTATCCGTCGTGAACGTCAATGGGGAAGGGGTTTGGTAAAGAGTACATGCAGAGACATCTCCTTTGTAAATGGTACTGATGGTAAGGTTTACTGTGTATCGTGACCCAGAACTGCCGAATAATCTCACACCAGTGAGGTAAACCTGACTACTGACGGTGAATGCGAGGCAGTCGGTGATTGCGTTGCCAATGTATCCCCACCGAGGTGAACCAGGTAAGCCTCTAGGCAAATCACTGAACCTCTTACATGAGCCAATATTTTGGATAATTTTTCTATTCTTTGCATGAAATGTTTTAAGTGATGTTGGTTTCCCAACAGAATTAAGATAAGTAACCAATTCGATTACCTCTATCATATCTAGAATTTCGGTATGAAGAACATTTTCCACAAATTGTTGTGGTGACATCAGTGGAAACCTTATCAGGTGAATCGCTTTATGGCCGAGAACAGCTCTCTTTGATTTCCCATCTTCACTCAGTTCTTGTTCTTCAATCTTCTTACAAGCCCAGCTATGTACGGCCTGGAATAACTCCACCTCTGTTATACAGAGAGTGTCCCTCTCTAGAATGTCACAAAGTGTTTCTTGCGTGACAGCTAGAAACGGCTCAGATTTCACGGCTTGTTGGGTCTCACAATCAACAATATTCCAGCAGATTTCTTTCAGATTTTCGTCTTCTAGTTTTTCCGCCTGTGGTAGAACAGTGAACACATCCTCTGGTCCCAGCTCTTTCTCAAGATACTGTGTGCATTTCTTAACCAGTGAAGGAACAAAGTACTTCTTAGCGAGATACAAAACCTCCATAACATGACTTCCGGTCAACTGCACTTCATCGTAGTACATGTAGCGAAACAGTTCCAGTAATCCTTCAGCGGTACAGTCTGGTAGGTCAATAGTACGTCCAGTCTCGGCCAGTTCACCGTAGAACATGGCCTCGAATACAGGACTACTGATAGCCAGTACGTACTTATGGGCAGGAACGGTGACCGTGTCGCCTTTGGAGTCGACAACCGAGAACTTTACATCACTGAATATGCTGTTGTTGTACATGTACTGGTTACGTTCCTTGATAGTGTTGCGTACAGTTTGCCATTTGGTATCCATTGCTTAACTGTGACTGTGTTGATGTTGAGAAGTGTTTGTATATTAAAAGCAGGTTGTTTCTGTGTTCTTTATATGAAAGTGAAAGTGCAGAATTCGTACCCGAATTGCATGATGGTATACGAGTTTGTTTGGTATACGTAGTCCCCACCCCTTCGGCTGTTTTTGTCAACATCAATTTGGGGGAGGGTAGGCACCCAATTGTGCCGCCCTCTCGTCTCCCCCAAGGGGACGATGCTCGATCTCTTGCAGAAATACAAACACGCTTCCATTTATTTTAGTATACTTCATGAAAACAAAACAAAAATTGCTCACTTTTAGCACTGCAGCATTTTCTAATTTTTTAGAAGCATAAAAGACTGAGAAACGATTCAATTGTTAATTCACATCACGATGACAAAAAAGGGCCTATTTTCCTCCCTCTACGCAATAACTTTAGACAATAAAATGCAAATAACTTGAAAAGGAAATCTCAAAAAAGAAGGAAATCTCAAACATAGTAGTTTGGATGTAGTGATTGACAATGTGACGTCACTGTAACCGTGATACCTTGGCGCCAAAATTAGGATTTTAAATTCGATTTCGAAAATATTTTCAGTATGTTTTACCCTTTTTGTGAAGAAGTTCAGCGAAAACCAGATTTGAATCTGATAAAATGGAAAAAAGTTATGGCTGATTAAAAATTTCCAAATTTCTCGCGAAAGAGAATTTTTTTTGGGGGTATTTACCGATGAACACGTTTAAGAAAATCTGACGGATACAAAGTGGACAGAAAATTAAAACAAATTTGTACTTTTTGACCTTACAACATAGGGTATTAAGTTTCCTCTGACGTCATTGCATAATGATGAAACTGTGACGTATACATACGTCTATCTGACGTCATAGAATATTTGACCATATAGTCCCAAGTTGAAAAAAACTACAAATCATTATAATAGGCCCTTTGCAGGTAACAAATCACGTGGTTGTACTGGAGAGCAAAACATATCTGACTTCATTTATTCAAAGGCCTTGTACGAGATCGGTAGTGTTATTAACAAATCCTGTTTGTAAATGCTATTTGCCACCTCCAATCGATTGTCGATCTTTCTAAAACTGCGATTTTAAAGATAGCTTGCCATCCAGCATCCATGGCAACACCTTTCCCATGGGGATCACGAGCTCAATTCATTCGTTAATGAAGTATTATATCAGCACGTGACTGTTAGCTGCAAAGGGTCTATTGTTCAACTTCAAAGTCTTTTACATGTTTTTCCTTTATTGCCTTCAGTGGTAAATACCCCTAAAGTTTGACTTTATATGGTAATCGAACAATTACATTCCTTACATTTCGGCGAAAGCTGGCGGGAGATTCAAAACCAGGAGCGTCCATATAATATTATACTACATATATATCCGTGAGTCAGCGTATGACCGGTTTGAGCTATTTTTAGAACATGTTTCCCGGGTAACTGCCTTCTTACTCTGCTGCGATCGTGCATATCCTTGCCGTAATTATCGAGATTAAGAATGATCTATTGTTCTTTGAGGTGATTTTACTAACGCTGCATTGTCCTGACTATGGTTTGATTGGATTCTCAAAGTGTGGGCACGTGAACTCCCTTGAGATCTGTTCTAAATATAGCTCAATCCGGTCATACACTGACTCACAGACCTAGTATGGGAGATGGACGCTCCTGGTAATCAACTCCTGTCAAAACCTCTTATAATTTCCTCTTATAACCTTAGATCTGTAGTCATTGCATTCAGCGGTAAGTTTAGAATACGAAACAAAAGCGGAATGAATAAAAATATAAAATATGGTAAATTGCTGCTAATATCGATAATTATTAAGTAATAAGAAATCTGTCGAGCATACTTTTTTCCAGCTTCTTCTTAATAAAGCTATTAACTCTTTCGGGTCCGAGCCTGTAAATATAGGTCACCTGAGACCTATATGAGAAAAACAAATTGCATCACATCTAGACATGCCGGACAGACGATGTTTCGATATTATGTGAAGGGATGAATGGATTCAAAGTCAGAGCTATAACAGGGATCGCTTGACTTTTCACTATGGAGAAAAGCTCATTTGTTTTGGCGTTCGTTTTTGTTTCTTCGATTTTCACGAATTTTAAGGGGCTGAAAATCGGCTCAACAAACACAAAATCAGCACTCAGTCGTTACAGTACCTTGTTTAATCTTTCCAACCAGTAGGTTTTTTTGCACAAAACACACCAAGCGACTGTGAACCACGCCGATGTTTACACTGCATTTCTCTCCACCACGTTCTCCTGTACTCACCTCCAATTGCATGCTGGGTAATGGACAACAATTCCACAAGGGGTTCCCCCCTCTGGGACTCCGGTAGGGTTTTTTTTTAGAAGTCTTTTACCCCTACAGCCAAGAGCGGTGATTTGGACTCAAGCCGTTGCTTTAAAGTGACAAAAACACATCCTAATAGGTTGAGCAGGGATAAAAGACTGCCAACTGCAAGATTTCAAGGATTTCATTGAAGCACAAACACAACAAGAAAACCGTCCCTGTGAAATCCCCTCACAAAGCCTACTAGAAGCAAACCAAGTACTTTTCAGCCGTCCTCAGACTTAATGATGTCCTCAAGCTCTCTGACAGTGGCATTTTTCTCCAAAATTAGAGCATATTTCATTGGAAACCCTACCGAAGCAGCCATACCTACCGTCAACGAGTGCACAGACTTGTCCCAAATGGCATTGTGGGAAAGGTTTGAGCCCTCGGCTTAAAAAGTCAGCAGTATGCCCCGGGCTAGCCAAACTTCAACTGAGGGGGAGGGTTGAGTTAGCCCTCAGGATTTCACCAATTGAGCTCACACACGATCGGACCCGAAAGAGTTAAGGGAAGTTGTCTGTTTTTATCGCCAGCTTCTATTTGGCGCTAATCGGTGTGGAAGATATTGAACGCACTGATAACTTACCCACAAACATTAAACATGGCGGCGCTTCCAGTTGTCCAAAGAGAGGAGGAGAAGGAAATCTCTGTCTAGCAGGGTAAGTAGTTCCGTCAACTAAGCTCCGAAAACTTATAGCAAACGGCAACGTTTGGTAAAAAATACAGACCACTTTAAAGTAATTTAATTACAAATGCCGTGACTCAGGTATGATACTCAGATCATTGTTAAGAACTGTTACAGATTTTAAATAGCTTAGGTCCATTATGTCCATCTTCAGTTGTTGTTACGGTCACAACGTATTTGCTATCGTTTTTTTAATTTTCATTCTGGAAGGCCGTGAACGGTAAATTTATTCAAATTTAATTTTCGGCACAACCGATTCGCCAATTGCTATAGGATCGTCCGAGGAAAATGACTGGAAACGACGTTCATAAGATGACTTGACCTAGTTCCCTTTACGTCCTCATATCCGGTTTCTAAAATTAACTTGTGAGAGTAAGATAACCCAAGGGCCTAAGCAGGAGACTCCCTCTGTGTCCTCTATTTTCTCTCGATTGTACTTGCTGCGTGTCTCTGTGTGTGTATATATGTCATTGCATATCTATTTTGTCCTTTGCATTCTCACCTTCAACATGTGTTATAGGTGCAGTCCTTTCAGTGTATTCTCATGTAATAGCTATTTTACATAAGTTCCATAGCTAAGCTACCGAGGTTTTGGAACAAATGTAAAGAATAAATATTGTTTAAGGCCGGTGGACCCTATTGCTAGTGCGCACATTTTCTGCGCATAAGCCTCAGTACGGGTGTCCCGAGAGTTGACCCGTAGTCACGTAAGCTTGATTGTGGAAATAAAATAAAAATCGCAACATTTTGTCAATGGCTTGGAAAATGTGTTGACCTCATTTTTTTTCTTTCAAAGGACAGAAAACTGAGAAAGCGGAACGGTAAATTCTCTCGAACTTGGCTGAATCGACGTATTTTGGAGCCGGAGGCGGAATCAACTTGCGATCTGCGCGCAAATCCTGCGATTTTGAACGAATTCGCCGCCATGTTGAACATCCCAGCATGCAACACACAATAAGACACATGTTATACTCGCTAGGGAGGGCTTAGTATAAAATTGTCAAGGTCGTCCGAAATAGGCCACAAAAATAAGAAACCGGTCTTTGTAACTTTTTAAAACGCACGGTGACCCCTGTTATTTAAGATATAAAATTAAAGCAGAAAGACAGTAAAGCGTTTGGATATATTTTATTTTAGAGAGAAAACTGATTATCATAGTGAAATGTACAAGATGGTTCTAAACGAAAAAAGGACCAATGCGATGGTCATAGCGTCGTCAAGAAATGTGTCCGAGTTCTCCGAGGACATTGCCGTCACCATCAACAGATCTCTAATTCAAACGAGAAATTATTTGGTGTGCATCTGGACCAAACTTTGAGCTGGTCCCTTCATGTAGATAACATATGCAACAAGAGGCCCTGAGTGGCCTTAACTCGGGCCACCTACAATTAGTTAATTAATACATGGAGTTCTAGCATAGTTTTGCGTCATACATGGTTTGTGCTTGGGGACCAGGATAATTATTCACTACTCATGCTTGTGATAATTTACATATATTGGAATGGACCTTTTGCAGGAATGCAATCACATGGTTGTACTAGATGGCAAACAAATCTTTATTTAACAATCTATATCTACATTCAAAGGCACTTGTATGAGATCGGTAGTGTTATTAACAAAACCTGTTTGTAAATGCTATTTTCCACCTTCTTCCAATTCTCAAACCCCAAAGGTGGTCAAAGTCCCTTATGGTAGCTTCTAATTACCAAGTTTTATTGATAATAAAATTATGGTTTCACAAGGGTTGTCGTCGAAGGGAATGGTCAGAAATTAGCAGGGGGAGGGGGTTGAGATGGAGGGTCATATTTTTTTAATCCCCCAAAATGGAGGGTTATAAATCATGGGGAACTGAAAAAGGGGTGGTTATAGGGGAGAAAGATTCAAAATATTTCAAACTCATTGTCCAGGGAGGGTTATATATATTTTAGACTTATTGATTTCATTCTCGACCCCCCACCTCCGTTGCATCTAGCCTGCTAATTTTTGACTAGTCCCTAATGTTTAATAAAATATGGCATGCATTGATTTCATAAATAGAATGCAAGCAACCGTGGACGACGATCCTGCTGGTGTACGTTGGATCAGTGATTGATCTAATCGGCTGAACACCCGGGGGGGGGGGGGACTCTCCATAACAGTAGACGGGGGTGATCGTCCTATCCCTTAGGGTATAAAATTCTACCATCTGCTATCCCTCAGGGGTGTTCAAAGAGTCTGCTATCCCTTAGGGGGTCTCACGCTAATGGTGGCCCGGAACTTATGGATCATCCTATCCAAAAAAAAGCCGGACTTGAAGACTGGATGACAGCACTCTCAACAGTCACCAGAAAAGAGATGCGCTCGATGGCGGTGTCTTAAGGCCCGTAATAAAATTCAGGAAAACTGAAAATGTGTTTGTTTTATTGCTATCTCTTAGGGTTAAAAATTTCTTCGACCACACCCAATGTGCTATCTCTTAGGGGTAAATTTGCTGTTGACCACACCCAATGTGCTATCCCTTACGGTTAAAATTGATTTTGCCGACGATCACCCCCGTCTACTGTTATGGAGAGTCCCCCCCCCGGGGCTGAACACATAAAACTAAAAATAGCAAAGCCGACACAACGTAGATTTTAGAGGTTTATAACGATATTTCGGCTGGCCAAACCAGCCTTCTTCAGGTAATATGAAGAAATGTTGGATCACTTGAGGTATAGGGCCACTTGGTAAAATACCACATAATAAAGTGCTTTTGTATCTGGTATTCATGCCAACCTTAGCTCACGGAGGTTCGTATAACATGCCAGATAAAAGGCAATGCCAGATGAAATTACCAGATGAATTGGATGACATATAAGCATTACCATATAAGAATGCCAGATGAATTTGCCATATAAGAATTACCATATAATAATGCCATATGAAATTACCGGATGAATTTGCCATATAAGAATTACCATATACAAATGCCATATAAAATACCAGATGAATTTGCCATATAATTACCAAATAAGAATGCCAGATGAAATTACGGAAATTACCAGATGAATTTGCCATATAAGATTACCATATAAGAATGCCATATAAGAATGCCATATAAGAATGCCAGATGAATTTGCCATATAAGAATTACCATATAAGAATGCCAGATGAATTTGCCATATAAGAATGCCAGATGAAATTACCAGATAAAATTACCAGATGAATTTGCCATATAAGATTACAATATAAGAATGCCAGATGAAATTACCAGATGAATATTACCATATAAGAATGCCAGATGAAATTACCAGATGAATTTGCCATATAAGATTACCATATAAGAATGCCATATAAAATTACCAGATGAATTTGCCATATAAGATTACCATATAAGAATGCCATATAAAATTACCAGATGAATTTGCCATATAAGAATGCCAGATGAAATTACCATATACAAACGCCAGATAAAATTGCCAGATGAATTACCATATAAGAATGTCAGATAAAATTACCAGATGAATTACCATATAAGAATGCCAGATGAATACCATTACGTCACTTGGTAAGAATGCCAGATAAATACCAGATGAATTACCATATAAGAATGCCAGATAGAAATTACGTCACTTGGCAAACTCTGTCACTAGATGTGACGTCACTTGGTATCGGGATCACAGCGCGCAACAGGTAACCCAAATGAAGAAACTTAGTTCGAAAAAATACAGGAGAACAAGAAAAAGTACACAAACCGACGCAGAGAAGAATCTGAAGCCGCAGAGGTTTTGTTAGTTTTGCATCCGCTGCAATTCAGCCGAATGGCAAACAAGCCACAGTAAAAAAATATTAGGTTTACGCATTTTCACCATTACTCCAGTTTTACCGCACGCTCATATCAACATCGGTAAACTGCGTAGGAAAATTCACTGATGAGATGGCTGGCGCTACATAAATTTAAGTAAAACCACTCAAATAGCCCACTTCCGCGATATGCTTTACTTGTCACGCACTCTGTGAAAATAATAAATTTAATTTAGCACGGAGCTTTGTGCGTGACAAGTAAAGCATATCGCGGAAGTGGGCTATTATTATTAAATATTAACGTACCACAAATAGAACTACCACAGATTTTTATGGAATTTATTAAACTGTCAGTTATGCGGCCCACACTTTTTTACATGAACTAGTCACATCTAACCGTATATACAGTATAGTGTAGTTTGTGATTCGGGTAAGAATTTATCTTAAAATTATCATTATTTCGATCATGCCAGACTGATCCTTTTTACGGTTTTGATCTGGGAAAGGATATGGATTTTGATGTACTATTTCTCAAACGAGTTTTTATTTTTCATCAGGTGTTCCAAACACCTCGAAAGCAATGGATCCATTGTTTTCTCGGTACGAGTTTGAGAACTGGCTTCTCCAACAATACCTGTATTCATAGATCATTAGGAAGTATTGTTTGTCTGGTATTTTATTGCATGCAATTATCGACTACAAGGGTTGTGATTGTTATTTTCTCATTGTCGTTTCGATAAACGGACTGATAGTGTAGTCTGGGATAGGGTATAGTTTTTTTTCCTTGAGTATGGGATAGGGTAGGGTAAACGGCATTTTTAGGTCTTGGAAAGGGAAAAGTTGATGGTTTACCCCCTCCCCCCCCCCCCCCAAATGGGCTTACACTTTTCTCTCCCACGAACCGCAGCACAAGAGACATTTAAATTGCGCCGATTGAACGGTTGAAATCAGATTGTAACCGTAAAAATTAAACAACAAAATGATCCTGAAGAACTAGCTTAAACTGGTTAAATACGTCATCGTTTCCTCGCCAGTCTCTCCACATTTGCTCGTTGAGAAAGCACTGCAACTGATCGCTCTTGACACCTTTCCTTTCTTTGATCTTTGATTTCAGGTGATTCCAGCAAGACTCAATATTCTGTGTGTGCACCCCGGTCAGGGGGTCAACAAAATTGTACCGATGTACAACCACTCCATGAGCTGCGACATTACGCACGCGTACCTGCAGGTGTCTGTAGGCGGCCCAGTCGTCCGAGTGAACCGTTGATCCTGGTAACACAGACCTTTGGATGATGGGCAAAAGGGTTTCAGCATCTCTCCTCCTCACAACTTCGAAATATCCCCTGGATGGTTCAAATGCTGTCGTTATTATGCCGAAGACCCAGTTGTCTTGTCGATGCCTTCTACCTCTGTTTGCCTGGAAATAAAATTCAGCTATTTTATATTTTACGTATATTATTGTAATAAAAAAAACGTTCTTCAATTTGATAACTGAAGAGCACAGAACACTGAATCCCTGCAAAACGTTGGTCCGTATTATTGAAAACCGCTGTAAGTCGAGAAAGACTAAGCATTTGATTGACGTCCATTTCCAGACGTGGGGGTTTCGGTGAGCCCGCGGTCCTCTCACCACTCGCGGCTAGCTGGGCAATCAAATCAAAAATCAAATCAAAAATCAAATCAAAAACTTGCCACTAAAATCCACTAAAACTTGCCACTAAAATCCATAATTTATATTGTAAACTTGCTGTTCAAAAATGCGTTTAAATTTGATTTGGAAAAGTTTGCTTTCGAATAATTCAAGGATTCACACAAGGAAGCAGTAAGAGAGGGAGAGAGTTGATTCTGAGTGAAGACATGTCAATACGCACCGGACCGTCACTTGTACCAAGCTCGAAGGATGTTCTGTCATTTCTTTTCCTATGCAATACCAGCTGTCTTTATCGGAGAAGAAAAGACGGACGACTCCATATTAAAAGAGTTATAAGAGAGGAAATCTCTTAACTCTGCGATCACTTGAAAATCGCTGCATCAAACGAGTTATACAATTCTTTAAAGTTTGTGCATTTTTAAGGTCTCCAAAACATACTCTACACAAGTACTGAACGGGAATTATACTCTACTCTAGCTCAGAATAGTTCTGAGATAATATCTGAAATTTATTTCGGCTTTTAATTTCTGTCAGCGTGGTGTCTTGAGCGGCACTAGTATTTATACAGAGTAACAAATAATGCAGCCTAGTTTCTCAATAATTTTAAATGGCGTTTTTTCTTGAGAATTCATTTCACACTTTAGTTTTAGTTTAGAGTTCTAGTGTGTTTTGAAAGTTTAGAGCCTATGCTACAGTCGTGAAAGGGTAAACGGCTTTTCTTGTCAAAACACGCAAATTGAATAATATTGAATTTTAATCAGGTGACGTCACGGACACTGTGTGTTGAACGCGCGCCCAGCCGTTAGTTGGGGAGGCTTTTGAGAAACGACACCCCTACGGCTGAAACCGAGCCTACTTATTCCACTTTTCCACTCTAATGCTATTAGACTATGATCTGCCTTATGGGACGCCGTTTTGGACATTATTACGAACAGTATAAATAGATCCGTAACTTCAAATATTCATGGCAAACTTTTTATTGCGTGTAGTTAGATTACGTTTGTAATGCCAAACGTAAAGAAACGTGCTAAACTTTTTGTCGTATACTTAATTTTCTTGAATAACCATGGCAAACTTAAAACAAACGTGACACAATACAACTATACGTGGTCTTTCTCAAATATACATGCTAAACTTTTCATTCCGTATGGTATGATGCACCGCGCGCTTCACATGCAAACACACTAGTACCTAGGTCTCGCGCGGCTATCTCTCCTCGTGATCTTTCTTGTTCTGTGGCTGCTTCAAGTTGGCTGATCGTCCAGAGAATTTCAGAGAAGCACTAAGCAACATAGCCCGCCAAGCCAGATTGCTGCTGGCCGGAAATGTCAAGTACGCGTGCAGCAGAAAACTCACATCAGTTGTAAGCTTTCGTGTAACTATTTGTCCATAGCAGGACTTAACGAAATTGAACCCTGTACAGTACCCTGTAAATCAGGGAACAGCTCCCTCATCTTTGCTCCAAGATCTTCCTCATCCATTGACTTGTCCAGGGGAAATCAGTGGACAACAAACCCGTCATTTTCGAGGTGACAACGGGGTTGATGTGTCGGCATAGCTTTTGTGCAGGAAGAGGGAAGCAGCACACAATCTTTATATACTATAGACCCTATGCATAATTTCTGGTGACTTGTATGTCAACGAGGCTGGTAGTTCCTCTGGAATGTTGAAATTGAAGCGCTCAGGGAGATGTGTGAAATGCACTGAACATATGTTCAGTGAAACAATGCCATTATTTTGCTATGCTATACCAGCCTCGTTGACATGCAAGTCACCAGGAAGGCGGAATTTTTGTATTCGTAACAGTTCTAGTCGAGGCTATCCCGCTCAGTCGACAATTAAATGTCGGAAATGAGCGAACTAGCTCTGCAGCTGCTGCTCTAGCCGGTCATCAGTGGCGTTGTACATGGCTGATTCGTAGTTGTGTTTATTGTGCTGGTACTGCTAATACTGGAACGAAGTGATGGCTCACTAAGCCTCTGCTCGATCGGCAGTACACTCCTATTGTTATAATTACCCAGCAGCAATCTGGCTTGGTGGGCGACGTTGCTTAGTGCTTCTCTGAAATTCTCTGGACGATCAGCCACTTTGATCTTGAAGCAGCCACAGAACAAGAAAGATCACGAGGCGAGATAGCCGCACGAGACCTAGGTACTAGTGTGTTTGCATGTGAAGCGCGCGGTGCATCATACCATACGGAATGAAAAGTTTAGCATGTATATTTGAGAAAGACCACGTATATTTGTATTGTGTTCCGAATGTCTCATAGTTTAGTATAGCACGTTTGTTTTAAGTTTGCCATGGTTATACAAGAAAACTAAGTGTACGAAAAAAGTTTAGCATGTTTTTTTATATTTGGCATTAAAAACGTAATCTAACTACACGCAATAAAAAGTTTGCCATGAATATTTGAAGTTACGGATCTATTTATACTGTTCGTAATACTGTCCAAAACGGCGCCCCATACTGCCTGCCGTGATTCCCGCATGCTGTCACCGTCTGGGTGACATCGAATGTCACGTCCTGTCAAATTTTAGCCAAATTCAGATTTCACGTGTCTCCTCAACCCCCCGGGGGGGGGGGGGGACTCCCTTATGTGAAGGGTACATGGATGCTCGTCGTACCTTTTAGGGGTCAAAATCAGGAGTTTGGTACCACTTAGGGTATCCACCATCAAACACAGACATTTCTATGTAAAGCGCTACCTTTCAGGGGTCGGGTGTCAATTGAACAAAAAAGCAGTTATCAATTTACATTTTTATTATCCTTTAGGGGTCAAAATAAGCTTATATACTGTAAGAATCTAACATATATAGATATATAATATTTAATAGAAATAGATATCTAATATCTAATAGATGTTCTCTCAACGCATTCTCCCCAAATCCTAACCCGAACCACAAACCAAACCCTAACCATCGGACGAGTTCACAGGTAAACGACGGGTTCTCAATCGCCTAGAGCTAAGGTTCACAGGTAAACAATTGCAAGAAGAAAAGGTAAAGAGAGGAAAAATATTTTTTGAACGGTACAGTGCAGTGTAGTGCAGACGTCATCACTACTACACTAAGTCGGTCTACCGCTGTTCGGAATGTAACACATGTTTATCTTTATCCTTTATCCTTGTCCTTGTTTTAAGAATGTCATTAGAATTAAGGATTATCATTATTTCAAGCATGTTTTCCATTTAAGGATAGTTGTTAATTCAACGGGGAGGAGGATGTGTTGGTTCTCTCGACTTATTTTCGCAATATGAAAGCGGGGACTGTTTTACAGTGAGCTAGTTGGTAGTCGGTCAAATTAGTCTCGCAATGAAAACTGCTTTATTCGACACTGATAGCGATCTAATTAGCTTTACTTTGTTTGAACTGAATACAAAGGAAGTGTTATTGTGATCGCTGTTGCCGGTGAAGATGATGCCGTGGGAGGAAGTGTTACCGACTTGCAAGCTTTGTTCTATTTTCAATTGCCAAAGAAATATTGTGCCAGGAACTGTAGCCTGCATGCTACTGAGGTTAAACTTAATAACTTCCTTTTTAAACGACTGATTTTCCTTTATTATATTTTCTGTTATCTAAAAAAAGGTACGAGTCACGCAAATTGACACTTCGATAACAAACAGTCCTTTGTCATGTATTGGCCATTTCAGAGACATTCAATAGAGTTGATATTCATAACAACTAGGTCGAAGTACCATTTCAACTTCATTAAAAACATACGTTAACATACCGGTGCGGACAAGAAGTGAGAAGGTAATGTGTTGTTTTACATTAAAACTATTCCAGCAAAACATATTAGAGCAACAAAATTCTACATAAACCTGTTACACCATGTTTATAATAACATACGTGAAGTTTTGTTATTCTAAAATGTTTGATTTCTAATGTCTGAATATAAATGTTTGATTTCTATTCAGCACGTAACCTTTAATAGTAGCATTGGATCAATGTCTGAACTTTCTCTGTGTTTAGGGATTCTTTGAGTCGCCACTTGGCAAGCGAGTGCGGGAACCGGGTTCCCGGCTGCGAATTCACCAGCCGTGCATCAGAAATGCAGCAGCATAACGATGCCTCACAACGAACCCACATTTCTCTTCTTTGGTTATCTCTACAGAGAGGAGATGCGGTAAGTTCTAGTTCTTGACAAAGGAAAAAGTTTTTTTTTCAAACATCGATTCATTATTATACTGTTTGACAAAGCTTAATAGGCGGGTCCAAGTAGACCTATATAAAGTCTTAATTTCAGTTTGTGTGGCGCATTTTGTGGCCGTGGTAACACGGCTTTTTCAAAGAAGCCGAAGTATGGTTTCGAGCGTTGTTCCTTTAGGACATTAGACACTCAAAACGCCAATCAAGTGATCTACTGCAGTATATCACATTTCAGCGTTCGCTTCAAATTTATGCTTGCGCCGGGTAAAGTCACAACACGAATTCTCACATTCCTATAACATATATGTAGTTGTTTCCGGAGTAAATTAATAAACTTGAACTGCTCGCTTCTACAGCAAGTTTCTTGGAGTATTTCCTTTGTGCAGTCATTGATTTTACCTGGCATTAATTGGCTCAGGCTTTGTAATTTAATTCGACAATAGTCCATTACGACGGTGACCTATTTTCTAGGCATCCTTGAACGCATCGGGTAGAATCCGGCGACATTTTCTGGGTCACGTGATACGGTTTCAAATTTCTGCTCGAGCGCACATGCCAAATTACAAAGAAAACTGGCGAAAACTGGCGAAAACTCGGCTACATGCCGAAAATATTGTCGATTTTTAGTTAAAACAAAAACTAAAACAAAAAATGTAACAGCGGGATTTTAAAGAAGAGATATTACGCTGTAAATACAGCTAATTTGGAGGTAAATTAAGTGAATTTCTGTGCCATGAAAAACAGGTTGAAGTTTGAGTCTTTTCATACAGAAAACATATGGAAAGTGTTTCATTAGCTATTCAACACTTATTTTCTCGCGAAATCTTAAGTATCCAAAATTTGTAACATCGGGAAAAGATTATTTGATTATTCATCTGTTATCGGGTGTTTTCTTATCGAAATCGTATAAATATTTCTACCATGAAAGTTGAATGTTTTTGCATCAGTCAAATCGTCTTCGATGCTTGCATATTTATTAACTTTCTGGACTCCCGCGGACAATCCTAAGGTCCGTCTCCTGAATTATAACAGAAGATACCGAAACAAAGGACGGCAATGAAAAGAGTAATTGGGTTAGGTACTTGTGAAAATTTAAACATAATAAGTCTAATGAGACGGTTAACTATGTTAGGGTAGCGCCGGGTTTTGAAAGTTATTATCTGCGCGGAAGGAGTGAACAAAGATAAATGCATGGCCATTGGAGCTGCATCAGAAAATAAACACGCACTAAAAGCGACTTTGCAGTCGAATTTCTGATAGTTTAAAAGTTGATCGAATCCGTGTTTTTCGAGCGAACTGGTTTTTTTTGCGAGCGAATTTTTGTTTTGCGAGCGAATCTTCAGGTTGTGAACGAGTCCGTGCCCCGAAAGCATACACGGTTATGTGTGGCCTAGAATCAGAGTTATCCGAAAATGAATATTTTGCTTTACTGAGGACCGGCTTCTGATCAGTATTATAGTTAAGCGGCACTTTGCCTTTGGTATAAAACCAACGCGCTTTGTGAAATGACAAAACCTTAAACGAAGAAAACAAGTTCAGAAATCAAGAGCGCATCACAAGCGATTAAACAGACGGATTGTTTATGTCTTAAGCTTTAAAACGAGACCTTTCCCATGATTATGTGTGGCCTAGAAGCGAACAAAGATACATAACAAAGAAGGTCGCTGGGTTTATAACTATTCCACTCTTCATATGACGTCATCAAAAAAACTAAAATATATTGGAATGCATTTCTTAGAACGACCCAGCGTGTTTTTCGGAAGGCATAAAAATCCATGTAATTGTGTCAAATTTTTTTAATCGATAAATCTTTAAACATTGCATTCAAAGAGTTTTTAAGTGAAACCCAATGATTTTGATGGGAAATTTGGTTTATAATCGTATTTTTGGTAGTTCTACGAGGACTAGGATGTTTTATTTGATTTTATCATGCAAACTAATTTTGCGATCGCGTGTCTTGATGATGAAAAAAAACAATTGGAGGAGAGAATAATAATGGCATATCAGATTATGGAAAGCTTTATATACACCACGTAACTATGTTGTTGCTTTTTTTAACTTGATTTACAGAGGATACCAGGAGAAATAGAATCCTACGTTCGAAACTTTGTTTGGACCATAGAGAGTGCTAGAGAGCGAGACGAGGAGGCAATCAGAAGTCCATCCATCGTGATTGGTCACGAATTGGAGATGCGTGTTATTCTTATTCGAAGGGAGAGAGTTGGAATATTTCTCGAAATTTCAGGGAATATCACTCTTACGGCCGACCTACTTGCAGCAAGGTAATTTTACTAACGATTTATACGATAACGCTAATTCTATGGAGCCGAGAAAATGGTATGTTATTTTAAAGAAAACAGAATATTTACTCTGACTGTTTCTTATTAATTTCATTTTTGTCGGGGGAGTTTGTGAACTGTTGTGTTTTGATTGACTATGAAATCCATTTTTATAGTTTTATATACTATTTCACTACATAGGTAACAATAATAATAGTAACAAAAAACATCAATAATAAAAAATATAACAATGTTGTTGTGGTTATTATTATTTTAGACAGGGCTCACAAGATCTCGGAAAATAACGTTTATTATAGATTTAAAATAAGCCAAACTTGGCGAATCCTTTTACGTTTTTCTTCATTAGCATACATTGAACTTCGAATTCAAGCGACGTGAATACAAACAAACTAGAGTCCATAAATCGAAAGAGATTGTCACACTTGATAATCACCGAAAAATTGAGAGTGATAAATATATTTTGAGGAATGAGCGCGTTTAGAAATCTCGAAATTTACAAAGAATGTAACTCTTGCCCTCAGCTCATTTTATATCTTCTCCTTAATTATAGTATTTAACATACCAATCTCAAGTTTTCCCGATTACTAATTCTCTTTCAACTGATGTAGTCTGATTGTTTGTAGCTTGAAGTTTAATTTATGCCAATGAGGAAAAAATGTAAACAAGACGTTACAAGGATTCGCTTACATTTGTATTGTAATTATTGGTATGTTATTATATTATTGTTGTTGTTATTATTATAAAGACTCATTGTTTCACTGTTTCTATTTTCAGCGTTATGCTATATTCACAGGACCATGATCACACATACACACAGAGCCTGCGACATTCTGTGCCGATGAATGGTCTCGGTGGAAGTAGACATGTGGGCTGGGACAACTTTATCAATCGAGAAACCCTCCTCACGTGGATAAACAACGATGGATGCATCCGAATAAAAATATACTTTCAAATTAACAACTATATGTAGGATAACAGGTCAGCCTCAATTTTTTAATGCTCTTCAATGTAAATCACGGAGGAGCCAACCACACCCCCCCCCCCAAATTAGGACTGCGAACATATTATTTGGTAAAATCTTTTCACTATTATTCACGAAACTTTTTGGGGGAATTTTTGTTATGACGTCACAATTGGTAACGTCATCACATAACCATGTTACAAATTTCAATGAGTCCTTAATTAGGGACGAGGTCAAAACAATGGTACTCGATAGGGACCCAATTTTAGGGGGTGGGGTATGACCCGCCACCACCAACCTTTTTGGACAGTGAGGAAGGGAGGTTGTACCCGAGACCCACCACCTTTTTGGCTGGTGAGAGATGGGGGTTGTACCCGAGACCCACCACCTTTCTGGCTGGTGAGAGACGGGATTGTACCCGAGACCCACCACCGCTTTGGGGCTGGTGAGAGAGGGAGTTGTACCCGAGACCCACCACCTTTTTGGCTGGTGAGGGCCTAGGGAGGGCAGGACTGTTTTGACTGGCTGGCTGGCTGGCTAGGACGACCAACATATGTTATTAAACTACGACGACCGCTCAGATTTAAGATCCAAGGACGCGGGCAACGCTGATGATGACGTGATTGGAATTAATGGTGGTAAATGGGAGTTATTACATTAACGAATTTCGTCTGTAATTGTATATACATATGAAGCGAATATTTCGTCATTATCCGCATCGGTAAATACTATAAAAATAATAGTTCAGTATAGTAAACATATTTACTATATATACTACCGATACTTTAACGGCCATTATGTAATGACGAAATTCAGCATCTGTATATATATAAGGGAACATGAAAACGGCCGTTATGTAATGACGAAATTCAGCATCTGTATATATATAAGGGAAACATGAAAACGAACGGCAACTCCGGCGAGAGGCGTTTGTTTACTTGACCCAACGAACTCATTTTACAGCCGCCATGGCAGTTATTTGCATTTGTTAAAAAATTAATCCACTTTGACGTCACTGAACGGCATTATTAGACGTCCGGATCGTGAAACTTCTCAAAACCTCTGGCACCCAGGGTAGGGCCGGTGAGGATATGGCTGAAATTTAGGCTAAGTATTGCCCAAATATGATGAAAACATGCTTGGAGATATTCATCAAAGTTTTGTGTGCCATTTTCGATTATGTCATGTGTAGGTAGGTACACAAAACTTTGATGAATATACAGTTTAACGTCAGAGTTTGTTTTGTTATCAGTGTGTTGATTGACTAGTCTCTATGGGTTAATATCCGACAGAAGCTGTCACTTTTATCACCCTCGGTTGAACATTTCCAGAAACGTTTTCCTCAGAGAGAGAAACGGTCGACGCTCAGTATGTATTTGCAAATTACAACTTTGCAAACTACAACTACAACTTCGCTCGAAGTTGTAATTTGCGAAGTTCTAGCATGACTATTTCCGCGTATCCGATATAACACCCAAGGAATTAGTCTGCGTAGCCAGGGATTTACTGTACCGCTGCCGGCTAGGAACAATTTGTGTAGGATATGGCAAACTTCAGAGCTGACCGTGCCGTGTAGCTTTCAACTTTGAAGGACTACAAATTTCTTTAGACCTGAAAATTTCATATTCTCGGAAAACTTATTAAAATTTGTTTTCTATCTCTCTTTCTCGCTTTGCTGCCCTCGTTTGTTTTTTTGCTGTGTCTCCTCACTACTTTCATCTCACTACAAAGTAGTGGAATACTGAGTTTTACAACCTCTGTTCTCGTACCGCGAATTTCTGGATCATTCATATATAAAAAGCCACAGGGATCATTGGCTGGTTGGCGACTGTTGACAGAAGCTTTCACGAGGTGTGAAGTTCTTACGAAACAGCCTCAAAACTCTCGGACCGGCGATTACTGCGCAATGGATATGATGATTTTTTGGGATTTTGACAGAAACTTCGACAAAATAAGTATTACTTATTAAGGAACAAACAAAAGCGTCACTCGTAAATGTTTCAAAGTCAAACTTAAAGGATGACTTATGTACAAGCAAAGTAAAAGATCTGCAAACCACGTACACTTTTGTAGGTTGTCATTATCTGATTAATATAGCGCTGTTGAATCAGTCAGAATAACCGCAAAATGTGAGTATATTTTTTTATGATGGACACCCGCGAAGGTATACGGTAACCTTAAAGCCTATTTTGGATAGTATTGGGTATTGAAAATGCTTGACTTTGCCTAAGAGAAAGTAGAAGAAACTACAAAGTAACCGAATTACTCTCACGCGTACTCATCATCGGTGAACTACCCATGCAAATAACTGATCTAAACAGCGATGCACGCTTACCCAGTGACTAAGCGAGTTCGACTTGGAGCAAGTCTAGGAACAACAGAACGAAGCTGTCAAAAAACTGGCAATTTGATTCACAGATAGCCCAAGCTTGGGATCTGTATAATATTTAACAGCATTTGTATGGGATTTTTTAGTTTTTCATGTACATGAATAAAACTAGCCTGAATTTCAGCCGGGAGGAACGAACCGGAGGAGACGGCTGAAATTCAGGCTAGAATAAAACTCGACAAAAACCTATACAGTGTCTTCTTGTGTTCCTTAACTATGTCTGTGCCATGTTACTACTGAAAATTCACACTGATATTGAACGTCGACCGTTTCTCCCAAGGAGAACGTTTCTGGAAATTTTCAGCCTAGGGTGATAAAAGTGACAGCTTCTGTCGGATATTCATCCGTACCGATGGGACTTGTCATCGAGATGTGCACGCTTCAGCATCGCAGCATCTCATGTCAAAGAGTATCGGTACTTTTCGTGTAGTCCAGTGTAGTGCGAGTTTAATGTTTGTAGTCAAACCGATCATTCGGAACCCTGCTGGCAGAGGTTCTTTTCCCTTACCCTCTCTTCTCCAGGAGAAAATAACTTTTCTCCCTCGTTAGTGGAGCTGGAGAGAGGGTCTCTGCTAGAAAAAGAGAAATTCCTGAGTTGTTGTCAATCAAAATGACCTACCGAAATGAATATATCGGTGGCAACCCATAACAATAGACCTGCAAACATGGCCCGAAATACGGTGTTTGTATGGGAATACGATGCCAAATAATTTCCGTAAAATCAAATTTCTGAAATCTTCACTGTCTACAAACTTAAGGTACCAAGTAAAAGATTAACTGATCAAAATACGAGGGATCAGTAGCTGTGCTGGGAAGCGTGTAATCGTGGACCCTCAAATTTAGATCAGTTAATCTTTTACCTGGTATCTTAAGTTTGCAGACAGTGAATATTACGGAAATTATTTGGCATCGGATTCACATACAAACACTCTAATTCGGGCCATGCCGGTTTGAACCCCTTTCAAAATGTCGAAATTAACCGCGAACTGGAATGAATGGCCCAACATCAAATTTACCAGTGGCCCGTACGGCCGGTACACTTTATTCAGCATAGTATTAAACTTTGTATCAGTCCTGGCAAAGATCATATTTTTGAAGGTTTCCCGGCTAGTTCATCAGCGTACAATGAAGGGGTTTTAAGTTACCCGACATGGTGTCATATAATTTATTTCAACACCTTCACAAAAAGTTCCTATAAGCTGTCGGCGTGGGAAGTTAATTCATGCATGGACTATTTGTTTGTGGTAGAAATAAAGTCGCGCGGCTAGAACATGTGGTGATGTGGACATATGCGGGTGATAGTTACACGGCGCAAGCTGTCACTTTCACGACCGTCAATGTTCTCCAGGAACGTTCTCCTCAGTAGAGCCGGAAACGGTATGACTGAATGCGGTCTATGTTTTCTCTGCTAGAAGTCTCCATTTTGAGTTACTACTTGAATACATTGATACACGGAGAAAGAGCCGAGAAACGAGACGATCAACGCTACCTAATTATAAGTTAACTTTCCTCTGCTAGCGAGCAGTCTCCATTTTAGCAGTTATAGAGATCTCTGCTGGGAATCTAGTAAAATAAAGTAAGCTGCTTTTCAGCCGGTTAAAACAGCAAAATTTACAAAGAATGATGTATGGCTATGTGGCAAGATTGATGGAGTCAATATACAATAACTTTATTAGCATTCCCATATACATAAATGGTATTGCTTTACAAGTAAATGAGCTTTCACTAAGCGAACGATTTTAAATCTCTGTGGTACGTGTAAGCGATCGGTTTTTCCGATCAAATGCTTCAAAGATGAAGTATCCTACTTTTTTACATACAAATGGCTCAACATTGTTGAATAAGAACAAAATCTTGTGATCATTATCTAACTGTAGAAAATTGTGATAATGTGTACTGATCTCATCAATTAGTGCCTTCCTGATGTCAGCATATGAAGCACAGTTGAACATGTCTGATGACGAACAATGGTGACAAATTCTTAGTTCTCTTGGTAATTTAGGATGAGCATGTCTACCAACTTCTATATTCAAGTTATGATTTCCTGATCGTAATTTCGCTATGTGCTTCATATTCTTAATCATGTCAAGGTAATCGGAACTATTGGTATCATGTTTAAATGTAGAATAAAAGACGAGCTTCTTGTTCAATCGAATGAGTTTCATTTGATGTACCTTTGATTCTTTTATAATATTCATTTCAATATCAGATAAAAACTTTTTAATTGGATTAAATCTATCATTAGGAGAGTAAGAGCTTTCTTGTCTTGGTGTTTCGAAAAGCTCTAAAAGTTTATTAATTGAGGTCATGAAGCTCGTTTTATTGGACGATGGCTAGATCGTTTGAAATAAGAAAACATTGTTTGGCGATACTATTTTCAGGAAGATTCTGAAGGTGCATCCAAAAATGTAACATGTTGCGATATATCAAAGACTTTAAAGAAATCCTTCCAACTTCATTACGAGCAGCTACATTAGGGGCTCTTTTGTTAAGCCCAAGATAATACTTGAAGAATTTGCGAATGAAGTCTTTCTATTGAATCTGTTTCCCACTTTTGAAAATTAAGTTTATCGTAAGCACCCCATACTTCTGAATTGTATAATAGAATTGGTGAAACTGATAGGGTATCAAATAGCTTATTGCACATATTTATAGGCATTTTAGAAAAGTTAAGATATCGTTTTGCTCCAAAAATAGAACGTCTTGTTTTCTCGGTGCGGGAAGTTAATTTTCACTTTGTAAAACTACCATTACTCGAAATCGTATGTGTACTCAGGAACATTAGTAATTCGTGAATTGTTCAAGAAGAAAGCATGCTTCTCAAGAGTAGACTTGCGACTTTGTTTTTGAAAAATGACAACTTTAGTCTTCTTATCACTGACTGACATCATCCAGTCCTTACAGTACTGCTGGCTGCTTTAGAATCGATGTACGAGGAAAGTCTATCAAAGGACTACGTAATAGATCCTACGTAGGCACAAACTCTCATAATTTTCGACGTTGTTTATTAAATCAGTGGTGATCGATACCTGAGATTATGGTTACTAGCTTACTCTACTCCGATTCTGGTATCTTTACAGGATCTCCCGACCCCCCATCTTCTTCTCTTACAGTCCAGACCGGCTGTTCACAGGCTACGAATTAATTTACACCTACTAGTAGCCTGAGAAAGAAAGCTGACTTCTTTGCGCTCGCAGGCAACTGTTTTTATTGTCGGAATAAGAGGAAGAAAATGGAATGTTGAACTACCCTGGTTCCAGAGGTTTTCTTAAGAGAGACTCAACAGCCCGCGGCGAAGCGGCGATCAGCGAGTCTCGCAGCTCGCCACTTCGCGGCTCTTTCTCCGCGGCTGTTCTCTCTAATGAAACCTCTGGAAAATGTGGGTAAATGGGTAAATGTTGGGTTTCCTGGCTCGCAAATTGCAAATAAGTCGGCTGTCTGTCGCAGGCTAATACATTACTTACACCACGAAAGTACGAGCACGTCGACAGAACTACTGTAGAACCGTTAGGCCTACCCCGGGCCCTAAAGTTGCCGTAATTTTGGGTAACTTAAGGCGACTTTAGGCGACTTAAGCAAAATCGAGGTAAAAAATGTGGAAACTTAAGGCGACTTGATGCGATTTAAGGCAACTTCAGGCAATTTTGGGCGACTTAAGGCGACTTAAGGCGACTTAAGGCAACTTAAGGCAACTTAAGGCGACTTAAGGCGACTTAAGGCCAACTTAAGGCAACTTAAGGCGACTTAAGGCCAACTTAAGGCAACTTAAGGCAACTTAAGGCAACTTAAGGCAACTTAAGGCCAACTTAAGGCAACTTAAGTCAACTTAAGGCGACTTAAGGCCAACTTAAGGCAACTTAAGGCAACTTAAGGCAACTTAACGCGACTTAAGGCCAACTTAAGGCAACTTAAGGCCACTTAAGGCCACTTAAGGCCACTTAAGGCAACTTAAGGCCAACTTAAGGCAACTTAAGGCCAACTTAAGGCAACTTAAGGCAACTTAAGGCGACTTAAGGCAACTTAAGGCAACTTAAGGCAACTTAAGGCAACTTAAGGCAACTTAAGGCGACTTAAGGCAACTTAAGGCAACTTAAGGCAACTTAAGGCGACTTAAGGCCAACTTAAGGCAACTTAAGGCCAACTTAAGGCAACTTAAGGAAACTTAAGGCAACTTAAGGAAACTTAAGGCAACTTAAGGCAACTTAAGGCCAACTTAAGGCAACTTAAGGCCAACTTAAGGCAACTTAAGGCCAACTTAAGGCAACTTAAGGCCAACTTAAGGCCAACTTAAGGCAACTTAAGGCCAACTTAAGGCAACTTAAGGCAACTTAAGGCGACTTAAGGCGACTTAAGGCAACTTAAGGCAACTTAAGGCAACTTAAGGCGACTTAAGGCCAACTTAAGGCAACTTAAGGCCAACTTAAGGCAACTTAAGGCCAGCTTAAGGCAACTTAAGGCCAACTTAAGGCAACTTAAGGAAACTTAAGGAAACTTAAGGAAACTTAAGGCAACTTAAGGCCAACTTAAGGCAACTTAAGGCCAACTTAAGGCAACTTAAGGCAACTTAAGGCAACTTAAGGCAACTTAAGGCAACTTAAGGCAACTTAAGGCGACTTAAGGCGACTTAAGGCAACTTTAGGACCCGGGGTAGGCCTAACCGTTCACTTGTGATTTTTTTAGCATGTAAACCACAGTGCTGTTTGTATAACTTCCGGTTTGAGTTCGGTACAGTGCCTTTTACTGACAGCCTGTGGCAACTGATAGAATAATTAGATTGTATACACGCAAATTAACTAGTGCCGGATTCAACAGACTAATCTGTACTACAGTTTATTCTACTGTCTAGTAATTGTTTGATGTATTACACACAAACGTTTAGATCGAACTGAACGTTTTTCTTCGATTATAAATTTTGTGTGCTAGCTGTTAACATGATGCGGCACATTTTGTTCCGTTATGACGTGACAAGTCGAATAGCTGGTCTCAGTGAATTATCTGACCGCTAAAAAATAACTGAAAGTGTGCTATGGACATATGAGTGTAACTATTAATTTAAAAGACTACTTCTTCTCAAGACTTTGGAGTTGTCTGATAACACCATGTCCATAATTTCCCACTTTGGGTTTGAACGTAAAAATCCAACATCTTGAACTTTACCCACTCGTTTCGCCACAGGAAGCCACACAACGTGTTTGCAACTGATGAATTTTATAGGAAATGAGGATTACCGAAAGGTTTGAAGTGTGGCAAAATATCGCGAAGAACATGCATATTTGAATACGAAATAAACATAAATTTATCTTACCTGGTGTGTTACGTCATTCATGTGGCCTGAAACGCCAAATCTTAGCGATTTTAAAGGGTTTGCCTTTGCTGTTCACTCAAGAGTTAACTGACCCTCTAAAATCGCTAAGTCCACATGAATGACAAAACACAGCAGCTAATAATTGCATGTTTATTTCATATTCCAATATGCATGTTCTTCGCGATATTTCGCCATACTTCAAACGTGCTTGAGTCATCAATGTGAATATGATTCAATTTACATAGCCTGAAATACAGTTGACTCCTCAGCTCGTTCCAGGGCCCACCCAACGAGTTGAGGAGGCGGCTGTATGCCAGCCTACTGAATTTACCACCATCGCTTTGTTTTTGTGTGTTTGTGGCCGGAGGGGGGGGGGGGGGGGGGGGTGCTGCCGCCACCACCACCACTGTTAAAAAAAGGGTCCCTAGACGATTTTTTTGGAGGGGGGTCACCGCCGGCGCCGCCACCACTGGTAAAAAATGGGTCCCTAGACGAATTGGGTAGGGGGGGGGGGGGTAACCCGCCACCACCGCCAACAATGTGCGTGTGTGGAGGGGGGTATCACCCGGAACCCACCAACCTTTTGAAAAAAAGTGGGTCCCTATCGAGTACCATTGTTTTGACCTCGTCCCTTAGAGCAGATTTGAGAGATATTGCCAAAAGGAGATAAATGCCGAAAACCGTTTCTCGATATAGCGAAAAGTCATCTGGATATCACATGTAACCTGAACCCAGACTTAAGGGAACTATTTTGCTATTTTTGTTTAAATTAAGCCAACTTTTGAGAAAATATTTGGTTAGATATGGTTTGATTTTTGAATTTCAACTTCATAGTGAAATTATTAGCGATTGTTTAAATTATGACGTCACAGGGAAGACGTCACTAAACAGCATTTTAGAGAATAATTTTGGATTAGAAAAAGTTAAAACATTTTTTTTGTGTGTACTCTTTCACCGATTACCTGGTGATATTCCCGACAAAGCATTGGTACATTTTGGCAGGAAACATGAACATATTTATTATTGTATTTGATTCGTGAAATGCGGGGGTAACTGTTGCGTCATCGATTATGACGTCATAAAGTACAATAATGGCAATACCACTATTTTTTTGTATTGTTTCTGCCATGTGATATACGAATTTTCATGAAGAATGGTGAAAAGGATGTGTCATCAAAACGTGGAAAAATATATTGGATAGGAATGTTTCTTTGCTCCACCCAGTGTTGTAACATCGGGGGGGGGGGGGGGGGGGGGAGGGGTTGGTGGTTGGCCCCACCGCCCGTGATATTGTAAATTATACCTTAACATACATTATTTTTCAAATATGTAATGCTAATGAAAGCTAGAAAAAACCTTATACGAAAATACTGTCGGTGCTACGTATTACTATTAATTTTTTATTCATTACAATGTTGTACTAATTATAAGCATGTTTGAAAAAACGATTTCGCAATATGTCGGCAATTTATGGTTTTTTAAATAGCTGATTTTCACTAATATTTTCTAAAAAAAAAAATACAAGACTATTTTGAATATTGAAAAGTAGGAATCTGACGCCATGGTGTAAAATTACAAACATGGTGACTACGTGAGTCATGACCGTGATGATAGACGGAGGGCTAATAAAGAAACTTAGGAATATGATATACAGTAGAACGCTGGTTTGTCCAGCCGAAATATTGTAATATTCAATATAAAATCCTACGTTGTGTCAGCTTTGCCGTATTCATTTCATTTTGGCCGATTAGATCTGTATTAGAGGTCTATTGATTAGATCCAAGTACGTAGCAACCAGCAGGATTTTCGTCAACGTTTCTTTGCTTTCTCAAGTTTTGACCTATATCAATAAGATGTGCTTCACGAGCTTTGCGTAGAATGAATTAGTTCTAAACGGGAATTAATTGCCTGTCATTAGGAGATTGATTATTGGTGAGGAAATGGTTTTAGACGGCAGTGGCAGTGGTTTTAGACTGGTTAGAAGGTTTATCAACGGGGGACGGGGTTCGTTACAGCGATCTTTAAGGCGACGTTTAGTTTCTTTATGATATTTTTTTGAGTTACAGTTAATGTGATCTTTAATGCATCTGGTTTCACCAGTAGAGTTAAATGTGTAATTAGTTTGGCCGTTGTTATGTATTTACAGGTTACGCAATTGTTACCACAGCGAAATGAATTATTATGTTTGTTTATAGTGCGGAGTTATGATCTAACCTTAAGATGTCGAGTAATGTTATGACTGGTGTTTGTCAGTGGGCTTAGTATAGAGGTCTGTGTCGATGTTACCGTTATTGATAGAAATATTAATGTATAAAAAGTGTACTGAAGTGACGGAGTGAAATGAAGTGAATTTGATGGTAGGATTAATTTGATCATAGTTAATAGAGTGGAATGGTTATGAAACCCGGCAAACTTCAAAGGGGCTAACAAAGGCGCTGCGATTTATGTTGGAAGGTGGCAAGACAAAAGATTGTGCAGGGTCATAGTTCATTAGCGTCCCCTGAACGACTGAACTCACACGTTTCTATTGGCTGATTGATTAACACATTGGAATTTCTATTGTGTTTTGTGCAGGGTAGTGGTTGAAAAAAGCTAACAAAGACATATAACAAAGAAGGTCGCTGGGTTTCATAACCATTCCACTCTATTAACTATGATTTGATTAAGATAAGAGGTGAATGTCAGGAGTTCGTTTTCTATATGAGTCCAGATCATGATAATGTAGCGCCACCAAGTGTGTGGTGGCATGGGGCGTGAGCGATACATCAGCTTCAAATTCATTTAGGAACAGGTTGGCAAATGAAGGTGCCATTCTAGTATCCATGGCAGTACCGTGTACTTGTAAATACTGTTCGTTATTAAATACGAAGTGGAAGTTTCTTATTTTTCACTCTGGTTTGTGTTTTGTTGTTAAACTTTATAAATGTTTCACTGCGTGCTGCATTGTGATTGACAATAAATGAAAAAGTGGTTGCATTTATTGTATAGCGTTTGATCGATTGCGGCATTCTTAATTAGATTTGTCAAAGTACTCTGGGTACCAAAGGTTCTTCTAGTATCCCCCTTTTAAGTTTATCTCTAAGCCCCGATCAGCGAGAGAAGTGAAACTTCAAAGTAACTCCATGGTTTCAGTGCATACCAGAACAAATCCTAAATAGCGGCTGAGAGGGCGGGCCAGTTGTGGCGGCAGTTAAATTCTCGTGATCACCCGTACTCGCTGTCGAGGAATTAAGTCGCATTGACAAGAAATAATCGATTTATAGACTTTAAAAATGAAAACGCTGACCCTAACCTAACCAAACCAAACCCATACTACCCTCGACCAAAAGGCAGACTCGACCAAAAGGCAGACTCGAGTTTTCAATCAAATGGCATGGCGGCCATGTTGGTGTACCTAACGCAGCTCCCGCAAAGTTAAAACACTGATTATATGAAACATAACAAAGCGTGTTTCGCAGGCTAATTAATCTTAACAATGAACCATATTTATGTAGCGCCAGTGTGAATTTTACACCGGCGCTAACGGCTATACGCAGTTTACCGATGGGTTAGTGAAATGGACTGTTGAAGTCAAGCAAACTAATTGTGTAAACTCAACGAGCAAACACATTCGCATTCAATAGGAACTACTAAAGGAACTACTAAAGGAACTACTAAAAGAACTACTAAAAGAAAAACTGGAATCCTAATCTTTTAAAGAGCTTTTTCACTGGGATTTGTCTACTAAAAGAAAAACTGGAATCCTAATCTTTTATAGAGCTTTTTCACAGTTAAAACAAGACGTCTACTTCAGATTCTCCTCTGCCGGATTATGTACTTTTTCTCGTTCAACAATCCTAATCTTTTATAGAGCTTTTTCACAGTTAAAACAAGACGTCTACTTCAGATTCTCCTCTGCCGGATTATGTACTTTTTCTTGTTCAACAATCCTAATCTTTTATAGAGCTTTTTCACAGTTAAAACAAGGACCTCTACTTCATATATATACGTTAATAATAGCCCACTTCCGCGATATGCTTGTCACTCACAAAGGTTTCAATACGAGGCTCCGTGCTAAATTAAATTTATTATTTTCACAGAGTGCGTGACAAGTAAAGCATATCGCGGAAGTGGGCTATTAGAGTGGTTTTACTTAAATTTATGTAGCGCCAGCCATCTCATCAGTGAATTATATTTTCCTGGTGTTATGCCGGCGCTAACGGCTGCACGCAGTTTACCGATGTTTATATGAGCGTGCGGTAAAACTGGAGCAATGGTGAAATGGAGGGAGTACAATCAAGTCAAGCAAAATGCGTAAACAACTCGAAATACTGTGGCTTGTTTGCCATTCGGCTGAATTGCAGCGGATGCAAAACTAAAAAAAACCTCTGCGGCTTCAGATTCTCCTCTTCGTCGGATTGTGTACTTTTTCTTGTTCTCCAATATTTTTTCGAACTAAGTTTCTTCATTTGGGTTACCTGTTGCGCGCTGTGATCCCGATACCAAGTGACGTCACATCTAGTGACAGAGTTTGCCAAGTGACGTAATTTCTATCTGGCATTCTTATATGGTAATTCATCTGGTATTTATCTGGCATTCTTACCAAGTGACGTAATGGTATTCATCTGGCATTCTTATATGGTAATTCATCTGGTAATTTTATCTGACATTCTTATATGGTAATTCATCTGGCATGGCGTTTGTATATGGTAATTTCATCTGGCATTCTTATATGGTAATTCTTATATGGCAAATTCATCTGGTAATTTTATCTGGCATTCTTTTCTGGCATCCTTCTTATATGGCAAATTCATCTGGTAATTTCATCTGGCATTCTTATATGGCAAATTCATCTGGTAATTTTATCTGGCATTTGTATATGGTAATTTCATCTGGCATTGTTATATGGTTCCAATCTTATATGGCAAATTCATCTGGTAATTTTATATGGCATTTGTATATGGTAATTCTTATATGGCAAATTCATCTGGTAATGGGGTTCCGGTAATGGTAATTCTTATATGGCAAATTCATTTGGTAATTTTATATGGCATTTGTATATGGTAATTCTTATATGGCAAATTCATCTGGTAATGGGGTTCCGGTAATGGTAATTCTTATATGGCAAATTCATTTGGTAATTTTATCTGGCATTATTATATGGTAATTCTTATATGGCAAATTCATCTGGCATTCTTATATGGTAATTCTTATATGGCAAATTCATATGGCATTATTATATGGTAATTCTTATATGGCAAATTCATCTGGCATTCTTATATGGTAATGCTTATATGGCATCCAATTCATCTGGTAATTTCATCTGGCATTGCCTTTTATCTGGCATGTTATACGAACCTCCGTGAGTTTTTGTGTTGGAGCGGGTATTCGCACCCAGACATCAAATAGGGAGGGTGAGGGAGTAGGGATGGGAGAGGGTGTTTTTGTGTCAGTGTGTGTATTCGCATAGGGAGGGTGGGGGTGAAGGAATAGGGATGAGAGGGAAGGGGTAGATAGGGTAAAATTGTGTCAGTTGTTGTTTTTGTGTTTAAGTGTCGGTATAGTTTGGGTGTCAAGGGGGTGGGTGAAGGGATGGGGGGTGTGTGAAAATATCACAAATGGGATTCGGTAGGATCTGGTAAGTGGTTGTAGGGATATTTGTGGGTATTAGTAATAAAAAAACAGACTAGGGTCTGATGTGTGTATCTGTGTATACATACGGATGCAAACATGTACAGTCACACTGACATGTGAATTATGTCAAGCCAGCAATAATAAACGTAAATACAAACATATAAACACACACAGATAAAAAGTGTATACCTGAACGTGAAGATATATACATACATACATGTACATGTAAAAGTATGGATGTGTATCAACATAAATGGTGCTCGGATTGGGGTTTGATGTCTAGAGATCTAGGAGATCTTGGATAGCTTTCCCCGTATTGTAGAACAGATACGTCGTAAACGGAGGGCTAAGCTAAAAGGGATGGCTTTCATGCATGTACAACACTTGGAATAACTAGTATACACAGAGGAATGTATGGCCCTCCTACCCTGCGAGCAGAGGTTTCTCATCTCCGAGTAGCATGGAACCTCTCGAGACCTGTATTCTGATTGCACCCATAATGCTATACTTCTATGCTTTTTGTAGTGCACTTTCTAAAGGTTAGGGTGTTTTCTCAGTATTGTTGGGTAGGCCAATACTATCGCTCGTTTCGAGAAGTTTCACCGACCCCTTCATGGTTGCCACCCATCAGGCAAAAATAAATCCCTGACTTTTCACTGACCAGAAATCAATTCCCTCGTCCAAAACAAAAGTCATTATCAAAACCTGTAACCTCCATTCACAGATGTTTTGAGGCAAAGGATCCCTCGTGGCAACCGGAAAAAAAATTCCCCTGACTTTGATAAGAAATTAAAAATTTCCCTGACCAGATGCAAAATTCCCTGACTTTTCCCTGACCTTGAAAAAAATATTTTTCCCTGACTTTCCCTTTCCTGCCGCCGAGAGAAACCTTTGCCCACGAAACGATTACATGCGCCTGGGACGGCCGGGTATATCGATTGCCATTGGCCGAGAAAAACGAGACGGTAAACATTGTAGATTTCAGATTGTCCATTTCCTATTGTTACGGCGAAGTGGAGAACATAAAATAAATTTCCTTCTTCGAGGGTATAAATCTAAGCTTTCTTTACGATAAATTACGGTAATTTCAAGGTCTTCTGTGCAGTTCGGCAAAATAATGAGACAAAGCCGGAGTTTGAAGCTCGTTCGTATCAATCGTCGGCAAACAATTAACAACTGCGTGACGACATAAATATAAACGGCTGCGAAGGATATTGTGGGCAGAGCCATATTTTATACAGGAACACCCAACGAACTGTTCTTCAAAATAACTGTTCTTCTGGGCCACTCGGCTGGCAAATTCTGCACTTTGGAATTTCTTGGCTGGCAAATTCTGCAGTCTGATACTAAATAATAATATAACGGAGCGATATTTGTCAGCTGGTAAATCCTGCAGTCCGATATAATTACATAATAATAAGGCCAGATAAAAAAAATTACTTGTTTAGCGTCCACCCGTTTCAATTTTTCCAGGTAGGGAGGGAGGTTTTTTTTATTTTTATTTTTTTATGTGAAGCTTATTTTGTCTTGACTAGACATTATTCACTCACCTCGTGTTCATGACCTCGTGTTGTAGAAACAAAATGGCGTCGATGTTAAAATATTTAATGCGCCGGCGCATATTTTAAGTGGTACATGTAGGGGTCTGGGTACAAGAATTGGTATTCGCGGGCGCATTTACACTTTCTAAAGTTTTTTATGAAAAATAAAAAATAAAATAAATTAGAGGTCGGGGACATTTCTCAGGTCGGGCGGGGACGCTAAACAAGCAATTTTTATTATCTGGCCTAATATAACAGAGCGATATTTCTCAGCTGGCAAATTCTGCACGTACCTGCAGGTTAGCTCAGGTTTTTATTCTTAAAACTAGAATCATATTTTGAAGTAATATAAATTTCATTCAGATTTTAGAAATGTATTTGTTTGGTGAAACCAAGGAAAGTACCGAAAAATATACCTCTTCTTATTTACTTTTTTACATCATACCCTTTTGTCTGATTGCGTCTAGAGGAAATGGACTAGTAAACACAAATGAATAATGAATATATTTATTCTCATTGTTTACAATTATCGTATGAATATCAATTCAACTGGTTACCCTTGTGCTAGACTTATCTGCTATATGTACACATGCAATTCTTACTTGGAAGATTTGCCTCTGGCTCCCTGGGTATAAAACTATATAGTAACATAACTAATATATTTTAACTGTTTTTAACGGTAACGGGCATTAATGTGTAGCAATGTTTTCATTTAAATGGTCTACTACGGGCATATAGCATCATAACCATGTTTAAGTTTACTTTCTTCACTATTTTGTAAAAGTCATTGCATAAAGTTTTCAAGTAAATTCGGACCATGCAGTTATCGAAATATCGTGAGCCGTAAAATAAACAAAACGGCTGCTCGCTTAGTTCCCAGACCGGTGGTACGTGGCCCGCCTTAAAGCTTGACTCACTCGCTGAGCGCAAAGCATAACACTAAATAAACTTTTGCTTCAGTGTAGTTTCACGTTTACGGCAGACCTTGTCTTGTCACTAGTATTAAAAGGTTTCGGCAGAAATCATTGTAGATGTTTGCGTATTAAAATCTCAACTCTTCTTGTAGTCTGAATTTCCACGTGCATGCAATCAGTCAGGCGTGAACGTCAGTCTGATTTTTTTACAGAACATCAACAGAGTTTTGAAGGAACGTTTGTCATATTTGAAAGACGTGCAAAAACTTCTATACTCTTACCAGAAAACTTCTACTGGGAAAGTGCTTTAATGCATCGGATCCGATCAGTCAGTTCGCGATGTCTCCCCAGCCGAAATTAGAGGCGTCAGAGAACAACGATAACGATAGCTGAATGTGTTTCTCGTCTTTCCGCTCCAGCAGCAAGAATATTGACCGAGAAGAGACGATCTGTGGTTAAGTTTAGAATTTGATCAGTCACCACGCTTTGATGAGCAACACTTATGAATTTCTTCAGCATATTACCGAGATAAATCACTAACCACGAGGCGAACCGTATATCGTAATGCATCATGGACATGCTGAGTTAATTTATGCGCAAAGGTACAAACCCACGTTTTTCGTGTTTGGTTGCGCCTGGGGACCACAGGTAGCCCGCGTTAAGATTAGTATGCGTTCTCGCTCTCGCTCGAACGCAATTAGTATGCGTTCTCGCTCTCGCTCGAACGCAATAAAAATATAGCGTTCTATATTTCAGTTAAGCCCTGTACAAACCGTTTCAACATCGGAACAATATTTAGTGTTGGAGCCGATCTTGAAACAGGTTTAAAATGTTGAAAGGTGTTGAGATATAGAAATCATTTAAAAACAGTTTTCGGTCTCTACAAGTCCCCAGGGGAGGGGTATGTACCGCCCTGGTCATCAAATGTGGACCCCGTTTAAGAGTAGTTTCGTGTTAATTTTGATACCCCGTTTTAGAGTTAGGGTTAGGAATATATTAAAAAAAATATTTTTGCTGCTGGCAAATTCTGCACTTAAATATTTCAGCTGGGAAATTTAGAAATTCTTCATGAACTTTAGGCTGGCTGGCGCTGCAGAACAGCTGTTCGTCTGCCAGCTGAAAAACAATTCCCTTAAATATGTTTAAATACATCTGATTTGTTATAAAAACATCAGAATGTTTGTTTTTATGAAGTTTTACCGTTGGGTGTTCCTGTTTTATACTCTCCAGTTCTAGTTTTATGACAGTTCGTAGTTACGGCTTTCCACGACAAATCCTGCTATTCTTTTGACAGTTTCAACTAGCTCGGTTTCCTAAATGACGATTTCTAGTTTTCCTCCTTGGTCTCTATAAAGTCACATACAGTTCAATTTACGGTCGCTTTCATTTACAGTTCGAATTACAGTCACCATTACACTTAATTTTAAAAGTAGGGAACAAATAAGATTCGTGTGCGTATTCATATAAACACATAATTTCAACCTCACCAGCGGTTCAGATAATTACGTGCTCAAAGACCAGGGTCAATCACTGTTCAGTTCCAGCTTTTGCGACTCTTCAGTCGAAGTCTTAGGGCGCGTTCGATTGACCGTATTCCGGAATAAGAATATATTTGGAATAATCTCTGGAAATCACTAGTTCAGGCACATTTTTCACTGTAAGCTACTAAAGTTTGCTGAAATATGATATTCAGGATACATCTTGTATTCCATGGACTCAAAATTCCCGAAATAAGCGATTTGTAGTTATCATTCTGTGTATTCTTATTCCGGAATACGATCAATCGAACGCACCCTTAGTATAAAAGCATAAATGGAACTCTTTGGACTGTAGTATTAGAAACGTATTAGAAACGACATATACCTAGTTGTAATGTTTGTGTAGTAATATTCAAGTTTTAGCTATAGTGTTATTTTAGTTTTACTTGGCTTGTATTATCTTTTGTTACAGTTTAAGCAGATTTTAGTATAGTGTTTTAAACCAGTATTATTATATTATATTAGTATTCTAGGGCCTAGATGAAAATTACTTTTGTAATTCTGACTAGCTACCCTGTTTAAATAAAGTAAAACAAAAATCATTGAATTTTTAACCAAAAATTGGATACCTGTCAAAGTCGATTATGGCACCGATACAATTAACATTTATTGAAATAATCCATTAACGTGGCCTTAGGTAATTAAGTTGTTACTGTAGTGAAGCACCCCATTACGAGTCTTCTTACTCATATTTAGATAAATCACGATTCATTCTTGGAAAATAAAAACAATTTTCATGTGTTTTAAACATTTAAACGACATTTAAACTTGATTATCTCTGAAAAATGCACGGTTATCCCCCAATTTTTTTTTTTGGGGGGGGGATTTTGATAGCCCTATATGTGACCTAAAATGTCCACTTGGTCATAAAAAGAAAAAAAATTCCTTGTATTAGGGGCCACAGTCCTTAAATTAAAAAAAGAGACTGCTAATCTCCACAAAAGAAACCTCGGATTTTAATGAATGTGTACCACCATGGTCTTGTATTCATATCATCTTCACTCCGTGTACAGTATACAGCCCTACTGCATGGTACTAATGCATCAGTCAATTCCACAAATACCCATTAGCTCCACTGCTCCACCCCCCGGGACAGTATGGTGGGCATTGGACACTAGGGAAACAAATTGTGGGAAAGGGACTAGCCCATTGGTTTCCCTCGTTGTTGACTGTGTACTTGCAGCAAACATTCTAAATGCAAGCGTTTAATTTATTGACAAAAGCGAGGGTCGACTTAGTTTGTGGCTGACTTGGCTTATCTAGCAATGCCAGCTGCAAACGTTTGTGGTCATATCAAAAGGTATAACGTTCCCTATACTTTATAAAGTCAAGCCCGACTCTTATTCATTTCACTCTGATTCAAATTGATTCGTAGTCGTTCATTCATGTATACGAATTCAAGATTATTTCCATGCAGGAGAAGGTATATAGATATGCCCTGGGGTGGGGAATTTTCCTTTACTTCTTTCGCTACACCGTGGGGCATTTGAACAAATTGCTTGTCCCCACGGTGGGGAATTTACAAAAAAAATCAAAATAACGACTAATGACCGGGAGTTGGCCTGTGAAGGGATGGGCATTGCTGGAATTGACTGGTACGTAAAAACTACATTCGTCGATAAAAAAACAGTTCTGGAAATTGTCCACGGCTATTTGTTGTACGGGAATTTGAATTTCCAATAAATTTAAATTCTACATTTTCACATTGAACTACAGCCCTGCCATTCACTCCACAGTAAGACGAAGGGCCACTGATCACAGCCTCAATCGTTTGTGAGATACAAGGGTCCAGACAAACAGGTTTTTCCAGGTTTATAGTAAACCCATAATATCCATCTGTCATCTCGCTATCCGTCGTAAACGTTGATGAGGAATGGTAGAGCGTAGATATAGAGTCTTTATTCACTCCTTTGTAAATGGTAAAGTCTACTGTGTACTGTGAACCAGGCCATCCGTATAATCTCACACCAGTGAGGTGAACCTGACTACTGACGGTGAACGTGATGCAGTCGGGGGTACCATGGTTTGGCCAACGACCCCCATAAATAGATCCATTTAGGAACCTTTCACACGAACCACTCTTTGTAATACCGTCTCTATTCTTTGCATTAAATGTTTTGAGTGCTTTTGGTTCTTCTCCGACTGATCCAAAATATGTAACTAATTCAGTGACTTCTTTCATATCGAGAAGTTCGGTTCGAAGAACAAATTCTGAAAATTGCTTCAGTGACATTAGTGGAAACCTTATCAGGTGAATTGCTTTATCGCCGAGCACAGCTCTCTTTGATTTTCCATCTTCACTCAGTTCTTGTTCTTCAATTTTCTTACAAGCCCATCGATGTACGGCCTGGAATAACACTACCTCTGTTATGCAGAGAGTGTCCCTCTCTAGAATGTCACAGAGTGTTTCTTGTGTGACAGTTAGAAACGGCTCAGATGTCACGGCTCGTTGGGTCTCACAATCAACAATCTTCCAACAGATTTCTTCCAGCTTTTCATCCTGAAGTTTCGCGACCTGTGGTAGAACTGTGAACACATCCTCTGGTCCCAGCTCTTTCTCAAGATACTGTGTGCATTTCTTAACCAGTGAAGGAACAAAGTACTTCTTAGCGAGGTACAAAACCTCCATAACATGACTTCCGGTCAACTGCACTTCATCGCAGTACATGCAGCGAAACAGTTCCAGTAATCCTTCAGCGGTACAGTCTGGTAGGTCGATAGTACGTCGAGTCTCGGCCAGTTCACTGTAGAACATGGCTTCGAATACAGGACTACTGATAGCCAGTACGTACTTATGGGCAGGAACGGTGATCGTGTCGCCTTTGGAGTCGACAACCGAGAACTGTACATCACTGAACATGCTGTTGTTGTACATGTACTGGTTACGTTCCTTGATAGTGTCGCGTACAGTTTGCCATTTGGTATCCATTGCTTAACTGTGTTGATGTTGAGAAGTGTTTGTATAAAGCGGTTGCTTCCGTTTTCTCAGGAAAGTGAAAGCGCAGGATTCGTAGCCGAATTGCATGCTGGTATACGAGTTGGTTTGGTATACGCACTCCCCACCCCTCCGGCTGTTTTTGTCAACATCAAGTTGTGGAAGGGTAGGCACCCAATTATCATCCAAGTGCCGCCCCCTCCTCTCCCCCCGGGGGCGATGCTCTCTTACAGAAATACAAACACGTAATTTATGGGGCACTGTGTAAGCGGGAGCTAGCTATATATATATATGGTTAGGTGTGATGGCCCTTATCGGCGATTAATCTTGCTTGCATTTATTTTGGCCAGGAGCTCCTGTTTTGGCATACTTTTGCAAAACTTTTTTTTCTCTCTTTGAGCACTGCAGCATTTCTCTTTTTTTTAGAAGCATAAAACACTGAGAAACGATTCAATTGTTAATTCACATTTTCCGCTTCAATGGAAAAGCTGGAAATTTGCGGAAAGTTTCGTATAACTAGATGGATTGGGGCCGGGCAAACTGGGTAAGACCGGAAGTTTAGTAACAACTCGGTTATATTCTGCCTGCATTACAAGGGTGCCGCATGTAATAATTATTAAAGTTGATTATAATCGCTCACTCTGGAAATTGTGGCAATTTAGTATTCATTCATGTTAATTATTTATTTATAAACGTCGCCACAAGTGGCAGGGAAGGCCCACAGAGCGTGGTACCATTACGGGGTATCATTAAAAAAAACAAAGATGAAAACTATAAAAAGTACATCAAATATGCTGACAACACAGACTGTTAATTAAACTTGAAAGGAGACGATACGAGTGACATTTTACACGTTTGAAGAATTTCAACGACATAAACATCTTCCATAATATATATATCGGTTTGAGGAGCTCCTTAAACTGCCCTGATGAGCAGTTAGTTCCTCTCAAATTTGGTGACAGAGTGTTCCATATCCTCGGTCTGAAACTGTTATGTACAGTATTAACCGTTTTGGGATATTTAGTAGCATGCCTCTGGATGGATCAGGCTCTCGTAGAAGACTTTACAGAAATATATGGATTACATGAAACAACTAAATAATGATTAAAAATTGCATGGTGTTTGTTGGATACAACACTTACAGGTTTTATTTAGTATATAAGATTGTCGTAATGCAAAGTTTTGTGCATCAGAATTGCATGCTTTCGTAATTGTATGTTGGTGGTTTAGTTTGTAAGTACGTCGCGTTTTTTTTTTAAGTTTCTGGCAAAGGTCCCCCCGAGTTGGGGGTGGGGGGGGGGGGGGAGGGGTATTCCTGTTTGTGACGTATTATGTATGTGCTGCGGGGGTGGGTCAGGGTTTTGAGCTCAGTTTGGGCAGGTAGTATCAGGGTTTTGACCGGCTGATTTGGGCAGATCAGGGTCAGGATTTGAGTATAATTTGGGTCCAGTCAGGGTCGGGGTTCAGTATTTTTAGGCAGTTAGGGTTCAGTTTTTTTAGCTACTATGTCAAAAAAAGATATTCTGTTGCCGCATTTTGATAGCCTGACCACATGCAAGCACTGAGGTTCCCATACATCGTGACGCCGCTAATTCGTACTTCAGTACTTATCTATGTACTTCATCTGCTGATTTGTTTACCCAATTCCACGTCCCGACTTGAAATGTTCCGTATTTTACGTGCAATCCCGGTACGCGGTATACCGGCCGGGATATATATATATCCGACCGTGTTTTGAAAACAATTTAAAGAAGGGGCAATCAGGGTTTTTTCCCACAAAAAGGGGGACAATCAGGGTTTTGGAGCTCGTATTGGGTCAAACAGGGTCAGGATTTGAGCCTCTTGACCTCACATACATACCCATTTTTCATGTAAGTACCCCCCCCCCCCCCCCGGGAAAGGCCTTTGTTATAGTTTCTCGGTCATACCACACTGAAGTAATTAACATGCGGTTGTACCAAAGCGTTGTAGATGGTAAGTAGTGTTTCACGAGAAACGAAATACTTAAAGCATTTGATTGCACTAATGCTAGGAACGATCATTCAGTTGAGAATATGGCTTTCCCAGTTTGGGTTTGATCTAGAAAAAAATAAAGGCGAGAAAGAAGATAAGATAAGAAAAAGAAGAGCCTCTGGTATCCGTTGAGAATCTCACTTCCATGCGCTGAAAACATGTCAAACCGGTTTTGTTGAGCCGTTGGTAATTATAAGCGAATGAAAATTACCGTTACATCCAGCACTCACGGTTGGGCCTGGTAATGAGTAGATTATCCAATCAGGGATGATGTTCAAATTCTGAATAGAATGTTCGCATGGAAGTGAGATTCTCAACGGATAACACCAGAGACTCTTCGTTTCCTCGCCTTTTTATTTGTTCGAGCTTCTGTCACCCAGGGTACATGCCGAGAGATCTAGTGGTAGAAGTGTTTGAAGTCAAATCCAGACTTTCAGCTACAACCACAATTCATTTCGGTCTGAGCATGTCGCTTGTTGTTTGTTCGGGACAACCTTTTTTAACTAGCTGTATCACCTACTGCATGGCACTCACCACTCCACTAGAAAACAGCAATTCTGGAAATTGTCCATCGCGATACCATGTACGGCCGTTTGGTATAAAGTTTTCATTAAATTTAAATTCTACATGTTCACATTGAACTTCATCTCTTCCACTGTACCCATACGAAGACGACGGACCACTGATCACGGCCGCAATCGTGTATGGTATACCAGGGTCAAGACAAACCGGTTTGTCCAGGTTTATAGTAAACCCATAATATCCATATGTCATCTCGCTATCTGTCATAAACATTGCTGGGTAAGGGGTGTGGTAGATAATTGAGTTCGGGTGTTTGTTAATAGTACGTTCTATATAATACAGGTATACAAGTGATCTACAAAATAAATACAATGGTGTAAGTCAGCGACCAAGTTAAGTATGTTAAATTGGATTTCGAAAGAAGAATCTAGAAGGTGTTTTTCGTTTTCTAAATAAACTAAGAGAAGTCGATTGTTTTTAGTTAAGGGTATTTCATTCCAAATTTGTACTGCACCAAATTTTATTGACAATTTTTCCATAATTAGTATTTTGTCTTGGTAAAAACAAATTCATATTTGTTCTAGACCGAGTGTTATGAGTGTGGACTTCAGCTATACTAGTCAATGGCTGTCAAAACTGGTTGGGAAAAGATTATTAGAATGTTTATAAACAAGTTCACCTAGCTGTAGTTTAGTAATTTCATAAACGTTAAGAAGGTTAAGACGATAGAATAACGGTCGACTATGATCTTGGTATTTTGAGAATGTTATTACTCGAACAGCACGTTTTTGCAAAATGTAAAGGGCTTTAAGTTTGTTTTATAATTACTACCCCAGATTATGGTACAATAGGATATGAATGAATAGATAAGAATATAATACAGATTGAGTAAGATCTGGTGATTTAAACATGAGCGACACTTATAAATTATACCAACTGATTTTGCTATTTTATTTGTAACTAGATCGATTTGATGACTCCAATTTAAATATTTATTAATTACCACTCCTAATAGTTATCAATTACCACTCCTTACTACTCCTGTAACTTGTAGCCCCTCTGCAGGCCAAACCCTTGACTTTGGACGCAAAGCATTGCTTAGCGGGTTGTATTTACGAACGAAGGAGACAGCATCCAAATAAAAGGCCATTTCCTTTGTCCAAAAATCGTTATCAACAGTTCGCAACATGGTTTTCGCATACCTTGCCCGTTTTTGTCTGTCCGTTTCACTTAGCAACCCTTTCTTTCCTGGTTTGGAGAAACCTAAACCCATGCTCATTCAAAATTCTTGAAAATGTCCGTTGACTTGCAATGCCAGACAAACCACTTTCCTGTACTAGTTGTTTGACTGTAAAGTTCGGGTGAGTTCTCTTAATTTTCGACAACGTGTGAAGCAGTGCACGCACATTTCGATCTGAAACTTTCCTCAATTTGTGCCCTCCGTGGCGCTTTGGCTCATTCGATTGCTCAGTGCAGATTCTTATAACTGTGGTCTTAGAGATCCCGCGGGCATTTTTTGGCAATTCGGCTAAAAGACTGCGAAGTTGTCTCCCTTAAACACAAAGCCAATGCTTTTTTCTCGAGTGGTATATAGCTTTTCATTGTAATCGATTAAAAAAGAAACTAGACGCCTGACTTTATAACCTTGTTTATATGATACCAGCAGTCGATTCACAGAAACACGCAAGGCCGATCATGGTGTTTTTGGATCTTATCGCAGGTAAACATATACACATGCACGCACAAGAACATGATATTCAGCAGTACTTGTCGAGGTTAGCACGAACTGGTTTGTGAAACAGGTACGTGAAAGTTAATCACGCATGCTTCTAGAAGAGTCGATCAGCGCAATGATATAAAACTCTATAATGCACCAGAATTAATACTGAAAACAGTGTAAATGCTGGAAACTGAAAACAGTGGAAATGCACCAGAATTGATACTGAAAACAGTGGAAATGGATATATCTACAGCATAAACGAAGCCCCTTTATCCACTTTTTTGAGCATTGAGTATGATCATGCAGTGAGGCTAATTGTGCGGGGAAAAAAGATTTGGACACGCCCTCGGAATTTGTTTTCACACAGGGTATCGGTTTTTTTCATAAAATTTGCATTGACAAGCCCACCCGTATTCCCAACATGTGCTAACTACCACCTCCCATTTTGAGCTGTTTTCGTTACATTCCCTGGACGTTATCAACAATTATACATGTGAGCTACCTAGAATCTCGCCTCAGACAACCTTCGCCATTTAAGTACGGACCGCCCGACATAATAAGGCTATTCAGAATACTGAACAAACTCATTTGACACATAGCGGGTATTTTTTATGACTTCACTTCTCCCCCTCCCCCTTCACAATGTTGGGATAGAAAGTCAACATTTCGGTCTTCTCGAAAAACAACATTGAAATGGGGGAGGGGGGCTGTGTTAAAAATAGCCGGAAATTGCTGAAGCGGTCCGACTTAAATGACAAGGGTTGTAGCTGTACTGGGAAGCGTGCAATTGTGTTTTCAGTTTTCCATACATTGTCTGTAAAAACGAGTCAAATTCCGCGTAAAAATTTGGTCTGAAACGGGGTAGGGGTTTTGAGCTTCCAGCGGACCATCCCCAACTAAACCATATTCAAGTATCCCCCCCTCCCCCTCCCCCCCAAGTATTCAAGTAATTGGCGGGAAATAAATAGCATAAAACCAATATCGCTTGTTTTAACTTTTTCAGTTCGAAATACTGGTGCATCATTTTGCACAATAATAGATCTCTTTAGTAATAACGTGTTCTTTTGTAATAACGTGTTCTTTTCAGAATTTTGAATTTTTTTTTTGAGCGTGATAACAGCTTAGCATTGAAGCCCCATGTTTGGTATACGTCATTATGACGTCACAAGAGACCATCACCTAGGTGATGGCCTCTTGGACGTCATAAATGTATTTGTGTAACCAGTTCAATTGTTTTGGAATTTTATCGATGAAATGCATTTGGCTGACACTCGCAAGTCATAGTATTCTCTTTAATAATATTTTTATAGTCGGCAATCTGATTTAAGCTTGAAGTATGACGTCACTTACAACTTTGAATATATTTATCGTAGAAAGTTCAAATTTTCGCCTAATGAATATATTTCGTAAAGGCATTCTGATGACGTAATATTTTTGGAAAGTGTTTTCGTATTGCTTATGACGTCACAACAACGTCAGAATACAGAAACAATTGCACCCAAAATTTTAGTTTTACTTTGTTACCTAGCCTGCTTGCAGGCGGTGGAGGGTGTTTTTTCGCGCAGCAAACGGATCATCGAAGCGGCCGCTATATTGGCCGAGCGTGATTGAGACCTGGGATCGAATGACAAATGGAGGGGGGTTGGGGAAAAGTAGCAGATCTGAAAGACCGCCTGCACGAAAACCCCTGGTGTTAGATCCCGTCCACCAGCAGACGGGGTATATGATTGGCTGAAACGGTGTCAATCAAAGCTTATCGCGGCAAGTGTTGAAAGAAAGAACTGAAAGGAATATAGAGTGTAGCCTGCGAAGCGGCGTAACTAGAATAAGAGTTGTGTAGTGAGCTTGCAGTTGATAAAATATGGCGAGTAATACAAAAGGCTTTGTCTTTTTTTAAGACTAAGGTAAAGTACCCTAATTGCAGAGGTTTTCTACTCAGAGAACAGCCACGGAGAAAGAGCCCACGAAGGCGGCGATCGGCGAACTGCCAGAGGTTTGTTGTCGAGTTCTCTTTTCGCAAGTTCGTAAACCGCGTAAGTATCAGGCTCCTCCTGCTCCGTTTCCAAAGTTATCTCCTTCGCCTTAACCCTGGTTCCAGAGGTTTTCTAGAGAGAACACAGCTGCTCGCTTCTTTCTCCGCGGATGGGTAAAGGTACTTTGAAAACAGAGCAGGAGGAAGCTATACAGAGCCTTTATTTTGTCTTAGAATTTAACAACCTGACCTGTGAATTGTGACCGGTACTTTAGACCTGCCGTTCTGGCTGTGCTTTCGACAGGCTTTGGAAAGAGTATGATATTTACGGTAAAGAGAACTCCACAACGAATCGTGATTTAATTCGCCACTGAAAAGTATTGTTGTCGACCAAATTGCAGAGATGCAATCCGGCTATTGACTTCACGGCCGTTGAACTACGAAATAATCAGAAATCCGCCTCAATACATTTATGCAACGGTCGTCCATTTCTTTCGGCAAACATTCACTAAGATGGACTTCGACTTGTCAGAGAAAGACGATCACAACATTTACCTGCATGTGTACTTTGCACTCGTAGTTTGTTTGTCCACGAGTTCTTCAATATCATATCGAGTTCTGACAAAACAGTCTCCATCGGAGTTTTCTTTGAAGTTTAGAGATTTTCTCGATCCTGTATTTATCTTTATGCGAGCTTAATTCTTTTAAGAAAGGAAGCAGCCGCTTGTATGGCACCTCTTCTGGTTCGCCAGACTGCGGTGCTGGACGGCTTTTTGAAGCAGCTTGTATTAAATAATAATCTTTAATCCATTAAACACCAACTTTGGCACATTAGGATACAAATTCATATACATCAATGTATTTAAAAATATATATATATGAAAGTACGATCTGAATATTAAATTCAAATATAGTAAATCAAGTATTATTACAATTATTAAATAAATCCAATACCTCCTTACAATATCTTAAAACCAATTTCACAATAGAATCGTCATGCATACTAAAAATATATAAAAATAGCTCTTTTGGATCAAGCATAGCAAACGAACTGTTGATATTGTATAAATCGTTCATAAATAAACTTCTAACTTGTTCAATTTTCCCATGAACGCACGACATTAAAATATGATATTCATCACCAATTTCATTCGAATTGCATAGTGTGCACTTACGATCATCGTATTGTATATTGCTGTAGCGACCAGACTCAACAGGAAGTCGATGTGCTGACAGTCGTAACCTGGTTACAGCCTGACGACACTTAACATTTGCATCGGTAAGGTATCTCTCAAAACCGAAATTGATCTTAACTTTACTGAGAGTACGCAATTTACCACCTGATCGACTTTGTTGAGTGTGTTCCCTCCAGTAAAGAGAAAATAGATTATATAATTTTGTTTTTAAATATCTGCCTAAATTAGGTAATTGTTTATTCGAAACGTTGAACTCATGTAACGATTTTAACTCACACATACGTAACAAGTAATTGGTAAAAACGACTGACTGTTGATTAGAACAGATACAAACTCTCGCAGCTAAACCGACGAGAGTGTTTTGATAAGACGCATCCTTAATACGAAACCAAAACTTCGCCACCAGGGTAGAAACTTGTACAATCAAGGGTACTCTTCCTAATTCACCATACACCGCCAAGTTGGTAGTTTTGGAATGAACTCCCAAAATACGTTTTAAAAACTTCAACTGAAGTTTTTCCATATCATTTATCACCTTGAATATTTTTGATTTAAACACGCCGAAAGAGGGTATTCTCCCCAGCAAATTCACACCCCAAATCTCACAGCCGTACAACAAAACCGGGGAAACGAGAGAAGAGAACAATTTTAGTAACACTTTAACTGGAACATTCTCCACATTTGAAAGATTTCTCATCATACCATGGTAAGCGCGTAAAGCCTTATTGTATAGAGATTTCATAGCAATCTTAAAATTCCCCGAAAAGTGAAAGGTTAAGCCCAAGTACATATACTCGTCTACACATTCCAGTTGGTCATCACCAAAAAACCACTTAGATGTTGCATATAATCGTCTTTGAGACTGCGTTCCGAAAATCAATACTTTAGATTTTTTCAAATTTACTTTTAGTTTCCATTTTCTAGAATAGGCCTTTAGCTTTCGAAGACAATTTTGTAACCCAGATTCTGATTCCGACAACAATACTAAATCATCGGCATAAAGAAGGCAGTTTAGTCTAGAATCACCTAGCCTCACCGGATCACACGAAGAAGAGAATATACTAGGTATATCATTAATAAAAATATTGAATAATGTCGGACTAAGATTGCACCCTTGTTTTACACCAACAAATGACTGAAAATAAGGAGTAATACCCTGTTCAAGCTTTACCGCTGACTTAACCGAAGAGTACATACTTAAAAGAATACCAACAAATTTTCTACTGCATCCATATCTAATCAATTTAAAAAACAGCCCTTCCCTCCAAACACTATCATAAGCTTTCCTGAAATCAACAAAACAAGCAAACAACGGATTACGTTTCGACTTATAGTAATCGATCAGCGTTTTTAGTACTAACAAATGATCAGACGTTCGAAAACCATGTCTAAAACCAATCTGGTACTTATTTAAAATGTGGTTTTCGTTTAAGAAAGAGTTCAAACGTGAATTGAGAATCAAAGTGAAAAATTTTCCTAAACAACTACCAATGCAAATGCCTCGGTAATTACCGGGATCCGCTTTGTCTCCTGACTTATGGAGCGGCACGATAAGGCCTTCCGACCAAACACGCGGGAACACTCCACAGGATAACACGATATTAAAAAGTTTCACAAAATATGGACCCAAAACGCCAATTGAAATCTTAATTATTTCGTTTGTCAACGAGTCACCAGCACTAGCCTTCTTGTTTTTAAGTTTTTTTGACAATTCACAAATTTCCTCCAAAGTCACAGGCTCATCAAGAATTTCATCACTCTTGACGGCCCAAAAATTATAATCTTTCACAATACGAGCTTCGCTACTGGTATTTTCAGAAGAAAAATTTACTTTGTTGAGATTGCAGAAATAATTAAACCATTCTACAGGAGAAACATTACTTGTACCTCCAGCAGTATTATTCGATTTAATTGAATTTACCAGATTCCAAAACTCTTTAGGATTAGAATCTGCTGCGTCTTTAATTTTATCCAAAAGATCGCTATGAAACTTTCTCTTTAACTTCTTTGTCAGTTTTTTATACTCTTTTTTCGTAGCAAAAAAATTGTGTCTTAAGAAGGGGTCATTAGGATATTTCGAAAGCAACTTGGCTACATTCCGCAATTCTTTTTTAAGGTCATGACAACTCTTGTCAAACCATCTTTGCTTTTGCACTGTTCTCGTTTTAAAATTACCAGCTCTCTTCCTCCTAAATGGAATTACTTTTTTGGCCGCGTTTAGAATCACTCCCGTAAAATTACCAATTGTAGAATCAACGTCAACATCGACACTACTAACACTCAAAGACGAAAACACACCTTCCATATCATTAAGAACATTCTCAGAACTAATAGCATCGTGTAATGCTTCTTTAAGGTTCTCATTCCACCGGAAAGCCATAGGATGGGGTGTTAATTCTAATTGACTAACAGATCCCTCTGGAATTTTAGTTTTCATAGCAAATGATAAGAAAGAGTGATGAGAAAATTCCGTAACTGTCGAAACTGAAAAATGAGTAATTAACGAAAAAAGATAATGAGAGACAATAGCATAATCTACTACACTGGCACCGTTGTAAGTGAAGCAAGTGAATTGACCAAGGAAATCCCCTTTAGATCTTCCATTTAAAGCTATTAAGTCATTTCCACAACATAGCTCGGCTAATGATCTACCGTACGCGTTCACGTGATCATCTCTCGAATTCCGTCTATCAATCGGGAAAGGAATATTATTAAAAATATCAAAACTCTCAGTAAAATCATCCAAATCACCCATCCTAGCATTGAAGTCGCCACACAACATCACCTCGCCTAAACGAGAAAATTTGTAGATACTAGTCTGAAGAGTTTCAAAGTAATCCACGTCTATTCTCCGCTCTCTAGTGGAGTTTTGTGGCGGGATATACGCGGTACAGACAAATATATCCCGTGCGACGTTGAAAAAAACCCTATCTAACTTGTACCAAATAAAATCTTCACAACTATCATTGTCCAGAAATTTTACACCTTTACGAAGTGAAGACTTTACTAGTATAGACACACCACCGGAATTTCTACGAGCATTCTTCGGCATTTTTCTGCACTTAGAAAAGGAACAAAACCCGTCAATATTAATATCACTACTATCAGGTTGTAACCACGTTTCAACGAGGGAAATTAAATCGAATTGTTCAATTGTTGAAAGAAAGTCCGAATCATTGAGTTTTCCCGATAAACCTTCAACATTCCAGGAACAAAACCTCAAAAAGTTACAACTACCCGGCATTTGACGAGAACATAATGCCCTATACAGTCTAAAAAAAAAAATGTATATATATAAATATATATAAAAGATATAACAAAAAGCAGTTCAGCAAGAAATAAATGTACGTATTTCGGAGGATTTGCAAACTCTTTGAGAGACTGATGGGGCGAATGCAACAAGCTAAAACCGAACTGTCTACATATATATATAAAGTGGTACTGTCGCAGTCCTTTCCATGGATAACTTTGAACAAAAATAGCTGGATTTATTGAAATTTCCGTATCTGAGAACCAATTGACAATTTTACCAACATTTTGCATTGCGAGCGAAGTTTGTTTTGAATATTGCACGCATTTCAATCAAACCAAATCAAAATTTTACCAACATTTTGCATTGCATTTGACAGCGAGCGAAGTTTGTTTTGAATATTGCACGCATTTCAATCAAACCAAATCAAAATTGGCAGGCTGTCACACGTCGACTCCTATTGGTCAATTAAGAATGGGTTACAAGTTAACGGAAATCATGTGCGTGGTGGGCGGATATTCAGAAACCAGGGGTTTTCGTGCAGGCGGTCTTTCAGATCTGCTTCTTCTCCCCCACCCCCCTCCCCCCTCCATTTGTCATTCGATTCCAGGTCTCAATCACGCTCGGCCAACATGGCGGCCGCTTCGATGATCCGTTTGCTGCGCGAAAAAACACCCTCCACCGCCTGCAAGCAGGCTACTTTGTTACCAACCTGCCAACATTTCCTCAAATTTAGAGTAGAAGTAAAGAAATGGCATTACTTTTACATTTTATGTCACACTCAACCCCGCAGTTTTTACAGTTATTCGCGATCGTGTCCGGCGTGATATGCCACTGTATGTATTTTGTTCTTTACATAGAACCTTGAATGTGTGTTATTTGTGCAATCCTTTTAGTGTATTCTCGTGTAATAGCTATTATACATAAGTTCCGTAGCTAAGCTACCCAGCTTTTCAATTGACTTTTGGAACAAATGAAAAAAAAATATTGTTTACATAAAAAAAGACTGCTAATCTCCACAAAAGAAACCTCGGTTTTTAATGAAAGTGTATCACCGTGTTCTTGTATTCATATCATACGGCTTCACTCCCGTATACAGTATACAGCCCTACTGCATGGTACTAATGCATCAGTCAATTCCAGAAATACCCAGCCATCAGCCCCCCTGCTCCACCCCCCAGGACAATATGGTGGGGCATTGGACACTACCAAAAATAATTATGGGAAAGGGACTAGCCTAGTAGTTTCCCTCGTTGTTGACTGTGTACTTGCAGCAAACACTCTAAATGGAACTGAGCCGTTTATTGACAAAAGCGAGGATCGACTTTGTGGCTGACTTGAATTGGCTTATCCAACAATGCCAGCTGCAAACGTTTGTGGTGTATCTAAAGGTATAACGTTCCCTTTACTTTATAAAGTCAAGCCCGACTCTTATTCATTTCACTCTGATGCAAATTGACTCGTAGTCGTTCATTTATACGAATTCAAAATTCTTTCCATGCAGGAGAAGGTATATATATATAGATATGCCCGGGGTGGGGCATTTTCCTTACTTCTTTGGCTCCACCGTGGGGCATTTGAACACATTGCTTGTCCCCACCGTGGGGAATTTGCAACAAAATTCAAAATCATGACTAATGCCCGGGGATTGGCCTGGGGAAGGGATGGGCATTGCTGGAATTGACTGGTACGTAAAAACCTACATTCGTCGATTAAAAAACAGTTCTGGAAATTGTCCACAGCTATTTGTTGTACGGGTATTTGAATTTGCAATACATTTAAATTCTACATTTTCACATTGAACTACAGCCCTGCCATAAATTCCATAGGAAGACAGAGAGCCACTGATCGCAGCCTCGATCGTATGTGAGATACCAGGGTCCAGACAAACCGGTTTGTCCATTTTTATAGTAAACCCATAATATTCATCTGCCATCTCGCTATCCGTCGTAAACGTTGATGAGGAATGGTAGAGCGTAGATGTAGAGTCTTTATTCCCTCCTTTGTAAATGGTAAGGTCCACTGTGTACTGTGACCCACGACTGCCGAACAATCTCACACCAGTGAGGTGAACCTGACTACTGACGGTGAACGTGATGCAATCTGGGGTACCATCGTATTGGGTACCCCATACATAAAAAGAACCATTTGGGAACCTTTTACACGAACCAGTCTTTGTAATACCGTCTCTATTCTTTGCATTAAATGTTTTGAGTGATTTTGGTTCTTCTCCGACTGATCCAAAATATGTAACTAATTCAATGACTTCCTTCGTGTCTAGAATTTCGGCTCGAAGAACAAATTCTGCAAATTGCTTCAGTGACATTAGTGGAAACCTTATCAGGTGAATCGCTTTTTCGCCGAGAACAGCTCTCTTTGATTTTCCATCTTCACTCAGTTCTTGTTCTTCAATTTTCTTACAAGCCCATCGATGTACGGCCTGGAATAACTCTACCTCTGTTATCCTCAGACTGTCCCTCTCTAGAATGTCACAGAGTGTTTGCTGCGTGACAGTTAGAAACGGCTCAGATGTCACGGCTCGTTGGGTCTCACAATCAACAATTTTCCAACAGATTTCTTCCAGCTTCTCATCCTCAAGTTTCGCGACCTGTGGTAGAACAGTGAACACATCCTCTGGTCCCAGCTCTTTCTCAAGATACTGTGTGCATTTCTTAACCAGTGAAGGAACAAAGTACTTCTTAGCGAGGTACAAAACCTCCATAACATGGCTTCCGATCAACTGCACTTCATCGTAGTACATGCAGCGAAACAGTTCCAGTAATCCTTCAGCGGTACAGTCTGGTAAATCGATAGTACGTCGAGTCTCGGCCAGTTCACTGTAGAACATGGCCTCGAATACAGGACTACTGATAGCCAGTACGTACTTATGGGCAGGAACGGTGATCGTGTTGCCTTTGGAGTCGACAACCGAGAACTGTACATCACTGAACATGCTGTTATTGTACATGTACTGGTTACGTTCCTTGATAGTATCGCGTACGGTTTGCCATTTGGTATCCATTTCGTAACTGTGTTGATGTTGAGAAGTGTTTGTATAAAGCAGGTTGCTTCCGTGTTCTCAGGAAAGTGAAAGCGCAGGATTCGTAGCCGAATTGCATGCTGGTATACGAGTTGGTTTGGTATACGTACTCCCCACCCCTCCGGCTGATTTTGGCAACATCAAGTTGTGGAAGGGTAGGCACCCAATAGGCCTTTTGCAACAGATGGTCACGTGACTTGTTGGCCCATAGCAACGCCATACTGCAGGGTAGCTCTCCCTTGACAACCAACATGCTTGACTGACCCGTGGTATCATAGCTGGACTTCGAAGCGTTTTTCTTTCCTTCTTACTAAATTGATCTCGAAATACGTCTGATACAGAACAACAGAAAAGGTTTATCTTTACTTTTGATCCGCTATTGTGTCAAATATGCTGGGCAAAATAGAGTTTATACGCTCAAACGAATTCACCTCGAATGTCGGGCTTTTCGTAAACATGGCAGCCGCTAAACACAACTATGGTGAACTCTTTCGATTGCTTGTTTTAATGCTAGTGAATAATGAGACAAATACAATAAGCTTTTGCTCAGAATTCAAAAGAATATTGGGATGAATATTGTTTACTCTAAACGCTCGTACTAAAATAATCCTGTTTAACTTTAACTTTCAGGTCCAGCTTGACTAAAATATTCATAAATGGTACGGTGGAACATGGTGTATTATTATTTTTAATGTTCGTAATTTCCTTTGCCTGAACTATTAGAAAAGGACAGGCTATGGCTAGCTACATGTACTGTACTTGTGGAGATGCAGAAATTATCTTAGAATATTAATTTTGTTTGATACTGAATCAGTGGGTGTTGAAAAAGCAAAAAGTACAGCAGATGCAAATGATCACTGCAGTCATGTCATTTTATATATGTAATGTAATTATTAAAGCTTACCTGAAGTTACATATCAGGTTTCATAAGATTTATATTATATATTTTGTTTCTGATTTTGCTATTATGATAGCCAGTAACAGGGATACATTATTAATCACTCACTGTAAAATTAATATTATTAAATAAAGGTACACTATCAACCCAAAAATTATAAACGTTCTCATGACTAAAGACCAAAATATCTACTCAGATTACCAGTCAGAGTATGCAGTGTACTGGTCGAGAAAATTTGAGACAATTTTGATAAAGGATGGCAAAGATTTGAGTGGATGACAAATACTGCTTTCAAGAGAAATTTAGGGTGACTTAATTAATTAATAATTGAAATATGTTCACTGTAACCGAAATCAAGTTTATAGAATTAGCTTTTTTAATCCACTTTGCCAAACCTTTATCGACAAAAATTGAAAACCATATCAGGGTATTCACATAGTATTACTCTTCAGCTTCAGGGTGTTATTTTTGTAGTTTTGTTTAAAGAAACCCGAATATCCAATTCCAATGACAGCGCCCCTTTGACATCCACTAGACCATGTAAAATATATATACTAGATTAAGTAGTCATGATAGACACACACAGAAAACTAATTACAAGACAGGACAAAAAATGGACTAATTCAAGGACAAGGGTCCCATAATATGTTCACCCTAATAAAAAATACAAATAAAAACATTTAAAAAGGTAAACATTGTATTGAACATGGCATAACCTATCATGCCATGAGAAGTAATAACGAAGGAGTGGGAGTTTATAAATATAGCAGTATTTTTGCCAAGTGTTAGTAAATCTGGGAAATTATTTTCATTTTTAAAAGAATAATATATATGGTTTTCCAAGTGTTAGTAAATCTGGGAAATTATTTTCATTTTTAAAAGAAAAAATAAATATGGTTGGATGCTATTTTGTGAATTGTAAGAAGCTTAATTCAGGTGAATAAATATATTTCTCCTTTGCTTCGTTTGTGTGATATAAAGGCATTCTCAACTATATAAAACTGATCAGTATTTCTAAACCAAATATTTTCCTCTAATTATTTTATTTATTTCAAGTTTCGTCAAAAGGCTGGGGACGTGAGAAAACAATAGGACACAAAATCCCCTACAAGACTTTCACACCCAACCAAACTCTCAGGAATAAGAACGAAAAACCCAACCCCATTACACCATTGATAACTAATTAATAACTAATTAATACTAAGTTAAATATACTAAATAATAATTATTATAAGGGAAGGTACATTTAATGTGGAAAGGGGGGTATGAAGTTGTTGAAATTGAAACTGAAACATTTTCAGCACCCCCCTGGTAACACTAACTTCAGTATTTTTCGACCCTCCCCCTACATTCCCTAAAATATTTTCGGACCCCCCTCAACATTTTCATACCCCCCTTTCCATATTTGTATAAGATAGATAATTACGTTGAAGCAACAGTATACTAGGAAAGAAGAATGGTATCTTTAGTTAGAGAAAAGTATTACTTATCATTAATGATTTACTCAACATGGACATGCCAACGTAAGGCTGATGCAGCGACATTAAATTACTTTATATTTCATCTAATATTGTTGCCATCAAAAACATTATGTAAGCGCATCAAATAAAATGATTTCAGTTGCCATTTGAAGGAAGTGAGAGACTGAGCAGCTTTAATATTCTATTGAAAAAAGAGTCACAAAAAGGGGAGGTTCTTGCATACTGAGTATTAAGGTAATGGTCCGGTTTGGCTACGGTGGGAATGCCCCTGACTGTATGAAGTATAATGATTGATATCCAGATTAAGGATACCTAATTTGCACTTAGGGACGGACCATTAGAAAAGTGATGGGGGGGGGGGGGGGGGGAGTTTCGAAGATGAAATCCTTTTTTTTTTTGGCCACTTTAAGTGGAATAATTTTTTTTTTTTTATTTGATCGCTGGGAATATATTTTTTTTTAAGGTGATACATTAATTAGCATAGACTAAAACAAAAGAGAACGAAAATTGAACCAAGGATAAAATTGAACCGCAACATATATATGCTACTGTATATATATTATCTTTATTTATCTGATTTTAAAGTTGCATTTCTAGAAGAAGAAAAAACATCATTACAATAACATGCTACATACATAAGATAGCAAAAAGTTAGATTCCTTATTTATTCAAAGTTGATAGATAGGTTCTCGTCATTGAAGCCTGTTTAATATTCAAGGTTGGTTTAAGGTTACCGTATACCTTTGCGGCATGTTTTCTTTAAAAAAATATTTTTGTGAATCTTTTGAAATTGATGGATTGATCTTCATCTTTCCGAAAAAAAATTTTTAAACATGCAAAAGTTTGCGAGATATTAGAAAAAAACGTAATTTGAAGGAAAGTAAATAAATCGCTTAGGCGTAATAAATCCCTCTGATCCCATTACGTGCCACAGGCACCCCGCTGAATTTTTGCGGGAAACATCCGGAGCTTCAGACTCACAGTGATCCGTCACTCGTGAGTTCAGTGATTTTATAGCGTTTAATTTACCGGTATATCGATCGTGGATATGTCCAGAAGATAAAAGAATAATCCTTGGATAAAAGGTAAAAAGAGAAGACAGGCCCCAAGAAGATTCAAGAGAATGAGCTCGAGAAGGACCAAAGTTTCAATACGGAGAAGAAAGTGATGCTCGCGGAAAGCGACAAAGGCTCGTGGTTCGAACAGCCTTCATGTTCGACGACTCCCATTTCGAGTTCTATTAGTACTGCTACAACTCTGACGGAAAGCTGCTCAGCTAGTAGGCTTAAACTTTTGCCAGGTACAAGTAAAGAGACGGAAGATTCAGAGAGTAGCAGCGAGTCCGCATCCGACTCCGATTCTAATGTCTTGGGTGACTCGCAGTTTCCAATCTGGGCCGTGGGCAATCCAGGAGTTCTAAAACGTGAACTTGAGCGAAGTTCAGCCGGTCGATTTTGCGGAACTGAAGGAATCATCGCAGCTAACATAGCAGGTTTAGGATCAACATCAATGTTCGGAGCACGAGGTTGCCTGCAACTCGCTTTTCCCTTCGCTCTAGTTTGCGGCGTTGCCTTTCGACGCGATTTAGGTTTCGATATCCGGCCCTCTCCCTTCTTGGTACAACCCGTTGATTTACCTTTCTTGTTCCCCTTTTGCGCATTATCTCTAGTTTTGGCCATAACACAACGCTCTTTTGAATATTTGTGTTAAAATGTATTGATTGCATGCCTCAAATAGGCAATATGGCTAATGCAGGTCAATTTGAGCAAAGATATTAAGCATATATTTAATATTTGCATATTACTCTGATAATTATGGAGGAATGCTGCTGTACTGTGATAATAAAATAATATATGACACACCAATCTTCAGCTGGCAAAATTTTTTTTTTTTTTTAGGTAACACGAAGAATATTTTTTTTTAACACATTTTCTCTGGAAATAATTTTTGTTTTTGCTTTTGCCCCACCCCACCCCCCCCCCCCCCCCCATCACTTTTCTAATGGTCCGTCCCTTAAAGAAAAACACTAAGTCTAAGTATTCCAGCCAGTAATTTAATAAGAGAAAGCATATTAAGCTAAGATAAAAACAAATTAATTCTTACTTCTTTAGCATTTTCTAGCATGTCACTTTTTGAAACATTGGAGTTGGACATGTTTGCTGCAGGAAGCTTACAAGGTGTTTAATAAGTTCTCAATATTTCATGTCACCACATCAATCATAGGAAAAAATATAGTTGAGAAAAACTGACTCCCTCTTTATTAAGAAAAAGAGCTAGCCGAGAAAACATACTATTACAGGTGTCAGAGCACTAAGATTGCGATATGGTTACTTAAAGACACATGATAATACAAGACAAGTTCTTCAAAGTTAACTTTTTTATTTATTTTCCATTTTCTTCTTCTAGATAGCTTGGCCTTCCTTTGGTCATATCGACCATATTTGCATCACTGACACTCAGACACTGACACTGGCCGGGTGAAGTTCGTCAATGTTTCGTGTACTCTCCGAAGTTATAAACCTGAGAAATTAACTCCGTAATTACTGGTTTATATAATATAGTATAAAATAAAGAATGAATCTGCTCAACTATTACAATACTATTCGTTTAATTATGCGGAATACTTTACCTTGTTGAGCGACCGCCATGTTTGGCAAATTATGCCAGGGTGAATTCGTTTGACTTTGAGCGTCCAAACTCTATTTTGCCCAACATATTTGTCGAAAGTAAAGAGAAACCTTTTCTGTTGTTCTGTATCAGACTTATTTCGAGATCAATTTAGTAAGAAGGAAAGAAAAACGCTTCGAAGTCCAGCTATGATACCACGGGTCAGTCAATATCTGTTGGTTGTCAAGGGAGAGCTGGTTAGCTTGCAACCCAGTATGGCGTTGCTATGGGCCAACAAGTCACGTGACCAACTGTTGCAAAAGGCCTATTCTATCCCGTCACGCGTCACCGCACTGATAGCCTGATTTTCAGACGGTACGAGGTCGTCCGCTCACTTCCTCCCCTTCCCCGTCTGACGGACTTCATAGACTTTCGTGTTCCTGACGTCATAATGTCAACCAATCAGAGCGAACTTTACACTTTTGGCAAAGTCTGGAATTTAAGGAATGTGCTCGCATATTTTTCTGAATGAGGCGTTGGGGAAGAACTTGAGCAGTGTGTCGACCGAAGTTGTAAAGTTTTCAGGTTTTCGAAGCCATATCCAGAGCAGAAGAAAACATTGGAATCGTTCATTCATCGGAACGATGTGTTTGTGAATCTATGTAAATCACTAATCTTCCTCCGCTTATAAATCTCATGCATTTAATAGATCTCAAACATTCTCCTAGCTTTTTGGCTTTTAGAAGACCAAATCTTTCATGAAATATTATGATTTTTCTGCAAGAGTGAACACACATACTGAGTATGTTATGGAAAAAGTTTCATGGCACTTGGGTGAATATTTTTGTTTTCAGAATTATGAACACACTTCCGTAAGTTCACGTATGGCAATGGCATCTAAACTTTGCACAAAAAGTCCGGTTAAAACAATCTCTGATACCAAAAAACCTACACTAGGACAACTTTAGGGTCTTGTGTGACTAATCGGCATACATATAAAGCTTCAAAACGTTTTAAAAATAAAAGTAAAAGCGTAAAAGTTCTAAGATTACAGTAACAAACTTTACGGCATAGAATCGAGGCTGATATTTCTTGTATACATTCTCATACATTGTCCTGAAAATACTGCACGCAAACGTCCGTTTAAAAAGTTCCTGCTCTCCAAAGAACCACAGCAGCTCAAACAGGATACCATTCTGAGAAATCGACAGAAGTTTGAAGCTGTAGAATGTTATTTTCAGTGCATGGAAGCTGATAGATCCAACTAGTAAAAGCCACGACTGTTCTACACTTCACGCTTCAATTCTTACGCGTGTTCGTATTGGCTTATTGTAAAAACAAAGGTTGATGACGTCAGGAACACGAAAATCTATGAAGTCCATCAGACGGGGAGGGGGAGGAAGTGAGCGGACGACCTCGTACCGTCTGAAAATCAGGCTACCGCACTGAGGGCTCACGTGAGATAGCATTGCGCCTGCGCGAACTCAGTGTATTAATTGCCGCCTTTTTAGCCGACAGATGTGGAGTTTTGATTAGCGATAATTTGCTTCTAAAAATGTCTGTAAACAGCACAAAAGAAGACCTTAAAGAACCAAAACGTGGTAAAGATGTTGTAGGAAAGAAAAGGAAACAGGGGGCACAAGAGGAAGCCGAACACATTGAAGTTCAAGTCGTAGAGAATGGCGCCAAAATTGGCCCATCTCTTTCCACAGTTGGAAGTCGTGAAACACAACCTCTCTCGGCAGTAATGCAAGAAGGATTTGCCCAACTCTCCAGTAGCATGGCTAATGCCATCTCGGAGGCTTTTCAGACACTCAAGTCTGATTTAGAAGTCGCTTATGATGAGGAAAGCGGCACAGGCTCTGAAACCGGAGACCACGAGGTCGAGCCCCCCGCGAAGAAGCGCCGTGAATCGCAAACAGCGAAAGACAGCGGGGAACAACCGGATAAATCCCTGGACGTGGACGCGTCTTTGGGACAATTACTCGATAGGTCCACTGAAAACAAATCTGCCTCTAATGAGGGAAAGAGCGAAGTGCTTAATAGTTTAAAACAGGACCTTCAGAAAGAGGAAACGGGTCCAGATGTGGACATCGAGCTGGCGAGCATTATAAATTCGTTGATCAAAGATGGACTGCCTGAAGAAAAGCTCCAGGATAAGATGAATAAATATCATCGCCCTGGAAATTGTGAAAGTTTGACGAAAGTAAGAGTCAATCAGGAAGTGTGGGATAATTTGAGCCCAGCCGTGCGCTCCCAGGACGTGAAACTGCAGAAAGTGCAAACTTCTATGTTCAAAGCATGTGTGCTTTGACAGGCATGGTAAACAAACTACTCGATAAAATAGATTCGATCCTATCGGGAAACGAACTACTTCAAGAGGCTACAGATGTCTTTGCTCTGATTGCTAATGCAAATATCGAGCTCAACCACAGGCGAAGAGAATTGATAAAGCCTGACTTGCATATATAATGATTATAAGCATTTTATGCTCCTCGAGTTCATATTCCCTCACAATAACCGACCAGTTATTTGGGGATGATTTACCGAAGTAGGTGAAAGAGTTGACTGAAGTCAACCGTGTCGGTAAGAAGGTTACCACAAGTACTGGTTCATCTTCCAGGCCTCGTTATCACGGTTATGATTCTAGAAATTCTAAAAACTACACTTACAGCTCAAATCGGGGGTGCGCGGATACCGCAATACCCGAAGGCCTTTTTTAGGCTGGCGATACAACGACCGGCAAACAAACAACCCAAGCCAGAGAAAAACAAAACAGGGAAAGATGAAGTAAAGGTTGATGATCCAGGCCATGTTAATACTGTTAATGTTGAGGTAAGAAACAGTTCACAATCAGTGTCTAATGACAAAATAGGTGGACGACTGAAACAGTTTTCCCTTCAGTGGCAGTGTATTACTTCTGATCAGTTTATCCTCAATAGTGTAAAACACTACAAAATAGAATTCCTTGCTGGTTTCCCTCAGCAAGAGTTTGTGCCAAGGGAGATAGTTTTCACTCCTCAACAGCAATGCATTATAGAGGAGGAAGTTATCAAACTATTGCAAAAAGATGTGATTATGGAAACAAGCCACTGCACAGGGGAATATATTTCCACTATATTTATACGACCTAAAATAGATGGCAATCACAGGTTAATACTGAATTTTAAAAAACTTAAATGAACATGTAGAGTACCACCATTTCAAGATGGACACTTTTCCATCAGCCATAAGGCTAATGAAGCAAAATTGTTACATGGCATCTGTAGATTTACGTGATGCATACTTCTCAGTACCTATTGATGTGGAATACCAAAAAGTTCTCAGATTCTATTGGAGAGGAAAACTGTTTCAGTTCACATGTTTACCAAATGGCCTTTCATGTGCACCACAACTGTTCACAAAAAAATAAAACCTGTTTATGCTACACTTAGGCACGTGCAAGGGACATCTAAATGTGGGATACATAGATGACTCGTATCTCCAAGGAGGTACAGTATAGGAATGTAAAGCTAATATTGCAGATACATGTGGTTTATTAAAAAAAATGGGATTTATTATCCACCCTTTGAAATCACTGTTAAAACCAGTACAATCTCTGTTTTTTACTTGGATTTGTCCTCAACTCCATCAATATGACAGTGAGTCTAACACCTGAAAAGATCAGGCGAGTCAAAGAAAAATGCCTTAAGCTTATCAGCAGTGTCAACATGTCAATTCAAGACCTAGCAGAGGTAATTGGACTGCTAGTGCATGTCTAGTTTTCCTGAGGTGTATTACATGGTCCACTTTTTTATAGATATCTGGAAAATGACAAAACCATTATTTATGTCTTTCCCTGAATATAGTGCCTATGATGGACTTGCTGTCAATGTTGAGCTCGGTTTGTGGGCAGAAAATACAAGACTACTGAGTTGGATTAATCTGGCTATGTGCAAGTTTTGAGCACATAGCCGCTTTAATAACTCATTAATATTTATATCATTCCAGATATTAATAACTTCTGAATTTGCCCAGCAAAGGTGGGGACTTAGAGCGCCAAAAAACGTACTTGGGATAAAGGAGGTAACCCCACCCCAACATGACAGCATTTCCAAAGTGAAAAATACATAGTGGTGCAGAACAGTGCCCCTGCTACTGTCTGACATTGAATATTAGCTATGATGTAATATGCAATTGATATATATTTTTTGTTTCAAATAAAGTGGTCCAGAATAGTGCCCCTGCTACTGTCTGATTATGAATCATTATATGTAGTGAACTACGTAATTGCTAAATTACAAATAAAATGGTGCAGAACAATGCCCCTGCTACTGTCTGACTATGAATAATTAAGTCAAGTGGTGCAGAACAGCGCCCTTGCTACTGTCTGACTATGAATAATTAAGTAAAGTGGTGCAGAACAGTGCCCTTGCTACTGTCTGACTACGCCAATAATTCAGTAAGTGGTACAGAACAGTGCCCCTGCTACTGTCTGACTATGAAATGACAGCTTAACCCTAGATGCTCAATTACAGCCATAATCCATACCTAAAAACAATTCAGGATGTGAAACTGGAAATGCGAAGATATTTCTTAAAGGCATCAGACTTCCAGCGCCCCAAAAGACGAATCTGGGTGTCTGAAAGACCACGATCAGCTGCATATGATGCTGCACCGATGCGAAAACTATGACCCTTGTATTTGGTAGGATACAGACCACAGCTTCTAATAGCGAGAGACAACTGTTCAGAAAATGCAGTCCTAGACACTGGTGTATCATCTGGAGACTGAAATAATGGTCCCTCAACAGGACCGCGTAAAGAAATATACTCCAAAAGTGCTTCCACAGGACAGGCAGGATGTTGGTTGTAATTATGTTTAAAATTACGAAAGGTCACCTTCAAGGACACAACAGCACCGGATGCATTAGTCAGCTTGTCAACTTGGCTAAGCTGAATATTATTTTGTGACTGACAAGTTGCTGTCATTTCACCTATTCGCAGAAACGCGAAAAATGCCATTGATCACATATCTTTAAACATGCAACCTTTGTATGTCGTGCGAGAGATAGAGTCAGAGACCCTCATATTTTTTTGCAAAATAGGTAATGTAATGGGTAAACGTGTATCAAGACGCGAGCCTATCTTGCCATACCCTTTTTGCATTTCCAGAATGAAAACAATTTTAGTTGGATCCGTAACACCCGCCAGCCTGTGTGAGTAACCCAAAGCTGAGATATAAGTATTTGCTGTGAAACTGCGTAATTCTGTTGATACAAATAAGCGATAAACAATGCAAGATTGGCTGATGGGAGTGGTAGCGTTGGGACTGCATTATCCAATATGGTATCTGCAAATTGTTTGTATAGCTTCCATGCCCTCCTGTAAGTAGGTATGGAAGATGGCTGTAAACTAGACTGTAATAAAGTGCTACTCAAATCTGGGATGACAGTTGGTGATGAGTGCATACAAGCTGGTGCCAGCCGTCTGAATCTCTGGACCTGCAAGCGTGATAAAGAGTCTGCCAGTTCATTGTGAATTCCTGGAACATGTTTTTCACGAAAAAGAATGTTGTACTGTAGACAGGCAAGCACCAGTCTGCGTACAAATACCATGAGGGTGGCATCCTTACACGTAGCCTTGTTGATAGCGTGTACTAAGGCCTCATTGTCAGTAAAAAAGGTAATCCGCTTATTGCACATGCTCCCACCCCATATTAAAATGCTTAGAAGTATAGGAAAAAACTCTAAAACCGCAATGTTTAAGCCCTTCCAACTGTCAGGCCATTCACCATAGCACCAGTTATTACCAAAAATGGCTCCAAAGCCCAAAACACCGGATGCATCAGTATAGAGTTGGAGTGTCCCCGAATCGAGCCATCCATCATGCAAGAATAGAGAGCGGCCATTAAACCCTTTCAAAAAACTGAACCAAGTGGTAAGATCAGCTTTGGCTGCTCGATTGAGGCGAATATAATGATGTGATTGCTTAGTTCCTTTTGTGAGATCAATAAGGCGACGAAGGAAGGCACGACTGGGGACCACTACAGAGCAAGCAAAATTCAAAAGACCTAGGAGAGACTGAAGCTCTTTCAGTGTAACCTTTTTCCTCCTACAAAAATCGGTAATTAACAAAAGGCATTTATCCAGCTTATCTTTGGGTAGTCGGGCCTCCATACAATCTAAGTCAAGTTCTATACCAGTAAATGATAGAACACGGGATGGTCCAATGGTCTTATCTGTTGCTATGGGTATCCCCAAATACTTACAGATGCTCAGAAAGTTGCTGAGGTGAGCTTTGAATTTATCTAAGGTATTGGCAACTATAAGGTAGTCGTCCAACAAATGAATTATAAGGGGAATGTGCAATAGTGTTTTTTGCAATCCACTCTATAGCAGTGCTGAAAACCTCGAACGTTTTGCAAGAACTGGAACAGCCCATAGGCATACACCGGTCATAGTAATATTTACCCTTCTAACACATACCAAGAAGATTGTAATCTGCTGGATTTATGGGAATAATTCTGAAGGCATTTTGAATATCTGTCTTAGCCAGGAAACAACCCCTGCCAGCCTGTTTGACAAGCTTGATATCATCATCAAACGAGGCATATGAAACAGTAGAATGCTCGAATGCGATCCCATCAGTGATTGATAGAAAAACCTGGGGGTGCAGTTATATGGGCACTGAGAAAACGGGGGGCAGATGGAATGATGTGGAATTGAAGAATCACATTAACTGTACTTTTTTTTTAATGGCTGTACTTTTTGGTTTGAAGGCTTTTTGTAGTAGTATGCAATCCCAGCATATTCGCATTTATTCTGACAATACCACTACTGTAAATTACATTAACTCTATGGATGGTACACACTCCATAGAATGCAATTCTGTTGCCAAAACTATTTGGCTGTTCTGCATGGAGAGAAAGATATGGGTGTCAGCAGCTTATATCCAGGACAAGAAAATATTCATGCAGACAAGGAGTCTAGGGTTTTTAATGACAACAAGGAGTGGATGCTTTCTCCCCACATATTTCAACAAATTACTTATACATGGGGGGAGCCCACTATAGACCTGTTTGCTTCAAGGATGAATAAACGGGTTTCTTGCTATTCATCCTTGAAACCCGATCCAGAAGCAACCTATGTGGATGCTTTTTCAATCAGTTGGGATAACCAAATTTTCTATGGTTTTCCTCCATTCAGTTTGATTGCGCGTTGTCTTCAGAAGATAGTGATGGAAAAAGCAGAGGGTATTATAATTGTTCCAATATGGCCAACCCAGCCTTGGTACTCACAGCTGTTACGCATGATAATAGATGTTCCAAAGACTCTTCCACAACAAGCAACCACACTGACAATGCCAGCGAGAGAGGATATGACTCATCCGCTCATCAAGAAAATGGTTCTGATCGATGGCCTGCAGATTATCCGGAAGTCCCTCGAAGCACAAGGCATTTCTAAGAAAGCTGGAGATATCATTTTGCAGTCAGGGAACTCGAAAACAGTATTCCTCCTATATCAAGAGGTGGATTACATACTGTCATACAAAACAGATTGATTGTGTTTTCCCCTCTATTTGCCAGACTTTATATTTCTTAGTTGAATTATTTGAACATGGTATTGGCTACAGTGGCATAAATACTGCCAGGTCAGCTCTCTCATGTGTCTTAAAACCAGTGAATGGGGTTTCGTTTGGTGCTCATCCAACAGTCACAAGATTCCTTAAAGGGGTATTTGAATCTAGACCTACAGTACCAAGATACACAGAAACATGGGATGTTGGAAAGGTACTCAGCTACCTTTTAAAGACAATCCCTAATACAGAGGATGTTGACTAAACCCATTAAGCAAACCAAACTAGGGGTTAAATCACTGGCAGTCAAATTCACCACATATCCAGTTGACCCTAATATTTGTGTGGTCACTACGTTGAAGAAGTACTTAGCCCGCACTGAAAGTTTACGCGGTGATTATACACAGTTGTTTATTAGTTATTTGAAGCCATTTCACCCGGTGTCCAGGAGCACGATCAGCCGATGGATTAAAGTTGTTATGGAAAGTTCGGGATTAATGCTGAAAATTTTAAGCCTCATAGTATAAGGGCTGCATCTACATCTAGAGCAAGTATGAGTTCAGTACCATTAGATCAGATTTTGACCACAGCTGGGTGGAGTTCAGCCACCACATTCGCTAGGTTTTATAACAAACCAATTGATGTTAACAATGGCTTTGCCAATAAAATTTTGCAGTCAGTGGATCAATAAACCGTATTGTTTATGACTATATTGAGACTGCTTCATGTGTGCAGTGAGCTTTGAAGTCTCACGTGAGCCCTCAGTGCGGTGAAGGGATAGAATTCAAAAATTAAACGAGACTTACTGTAAATTGAAGTTTGATTGGAATTCTATCCGTCACCAGGCACTGAGGGATTACGTGCCCACCCTGCTCATGCCCTTCCCTATATTAGATTGGGTTTTTCTACTGCACACATGGTAAGAGCTTTAAAAACTGAGTTCGCGCAGGCGTAATGCTATCTCACGTAATCCCTCAGTGCCTGGTGACGGATAGAATTCCAATCAAACTTCAACTTACATGTAAGTCTCGCTTAATTTTTGAATTATCATCCTAATGCCGCCCCCCTCCTCTCCCCTCGGGGGCGATGTTCTCTTGCAGAAATACAAACACGTGATTTATTGGGCACTGTGTAAGCAGGAGCTAGCTATATATATATGGTTAGGTGTGGTGGCACTTAGGCCCTTATCGATTAATCTTACTAGCATTTATTTTGGCATACTTTTGCAAAACGTTTTTTCTCTCTCTTTGAGCACTACAGCATTTCTCGTATTTTTTAGAAGCATAAAACACTGAGAAACGATTCAATTGTTAATTCATATTTTCCGCCTCAACGAAAAAGCTTGAAATTTGTGGAAAGTGTCGTTATAACTAAATGGATTGGGGCTGCGCAAACTGGGTAAGATCGGAACTTAGTTGAGTAACAACCCGCAATCATTCTGGGTGTCGCGTGTAATAATTATTAAAGTTGATTATAATCGTTCACTCTGGAAATTGTGGCAATTTAGTATTCATTCAATTATTTATTTATTATAAACTTCGTCACAAGTGGTAGGGAAGCCTCACAGAGCGTGTCACCATTACGGGGTTCCATTAACAAAAAAAACAAAGATGAAAACTATAAAAAGTACATAAATATGCTGACAATATAGCCTGTTAATTAAACTTGAAAGGGGACGATAAGAGTGATATTTTACACGTTTGAGGAATTTCAACGTCATAAACATATTCAGTAATATAAATTAAAATAATGTTTGAGGTTCTCCTTAAACTGTCCTAATGAGCAGTCAGTAGTGCCTTTCAAATTTGGTGTTCCATATCCTCTGTCTGAAAAGTTACAGTATTAACCGGTTTGGGATATTTAGTAGCATTATTCTGGGTGGATCTGTGCGCCTGGTTCAGGCTCTCGTAGAAGACTTTACAGAAATATATGTATCACATGAAACCGGCAACTAAAGATTTAAAATTGCATGGTGTTTGTTGTATACAACACTTACAGATTTTATTTAGTATATAAGATTCTCGTAATGCAAAGTTTTGTGCATCACAATGGATTTCGTAATTGTATGTTGATGGTTTAGTTTGTTCCCTCTTAATATACGGAACAGTTCAGCGTTACGTCGCATTTTTATTAAGTTTCTGCGAAAGGCGGGGGGTACTCCTGTTTGTGACGTGTTATGTATGTACCGCCAGGGTGGGTCAGGGTTTTGAGCTCAGTTTGGGCAGGTAGGGTCAGGGTTTTGACCTGATTTGGGCAGATCAGGGTCAGGATTTGAGTACAATTTGGGTGCAGTCAGGGTCGGGCATCAGTATTTTAATTTTAGGCAGTTAGGGTTCAGTTTTTAGCTACTATGTCAAAAAAAGACATTGTGTTGCCGCATTTTGATCGCCTGCCCACATGCAAGCACTGAGGTTCTCAAACATCGTGACGCCGCTAATTCGTACTTCAGTACTTATCTATGTACTTCATCTGCTGATTTGTTTACCCAATGCCACGTCTCGACTTGAAATGTTCTGTATTTTGCATGCAATCCCGGTACGCGGTATACCGGCCGGGGTATATATCTGACAGTGTTTTGAAAACAGTTTAAAGAAGGGGCAATCAGGTTTTTTTTTCCCAAAAAGGGGGCAATCAGGGTTTTGGAGCTCGGATTGGGTCAAACAGGGTCAGGGTTTGAGCCTCTTGGCCTCACATACATACCCATTTTTCATGTAAGCACCCACCCACCGGGGAAAGGCCTTTGTTATAGTTTCTCGGTCATACGGCACTGAAGTAATTAACATGCGGTTGTACCAAAGCGTTGTAGATGGTAAGTAGTGTTTCACGAGAAACGAAATACTTAAAGCATTTGATTGCACTAATGCTAGGAACGATCATGCATTCAGTTGAGAATATGGCTTTCCCAGTTTGGGTTTGATCTTGAAAAAAATAAAGGCGAGAAAGAAGATAATAGGGCGATAAGAAAAAGAAGAGCCTCTGGTATCCGTTGAGAATCTCACTTCCATGCGCTGAAAACATGTCAAACCGGTTTTGTTGAGCCGTTGGTAAGCGAATGAAAATTACCGTTACATCCAGCACTCACGGTTGGGCCTGGTAATGAGTAGATTATCCAATCAGAGATGATGTACAAATTCTGAATAGAATGTTCGCATGGAAGTGAGATTCTCAACGGATAACACCAGGGGCTCTTCGTTTCCTCGCCTTTTTATTTGTTCGAGCTTCTGGTACCCAGGGTACATGCCGAGAGATTTAGTGGTAGAATTTTTTGAGGTCAAAACCAGACTTTCAGCTACAACCACAATTCATTTCGGTCTGAGCATGTCGCTTGTTGTTTGTTCGGGACAACCTATTTTAACTAGCTGTATCACCTACTGCATGACAATAACCACTCGACTATATAAAACAGCAATTCTGGAAATTGTCCATCGCGATACCATGTGCCGCCGTTTGGTCTTAAGTTTTCATTAAATTTAAATTCTACATTTTCACATTGAACCTCATCTCTTCCACTGTACCCATAGGAAGACGACGGACCACTGATCACGGCCGCTATCGTGTATGGTATACCAGGGTCCAGACAAACCGGTTTGTACACGTTTATAGAAAACCCATAATATCCATATGTCATCGCGCTATCTGTCCTAAACGTCGATGGGTAAGGGGTGTGGTAGATAATTGAGTTCGAGTGTTTGTTAATAGTAATTTCCACTCTGTATTGTGACCCAGGACATTCGCACAGCCTTAACCCAGTCAGGTAAACTTGATTACTGACGGTACGAGGTCTCCAAGATGGCGACTTGGTTAGTTAGTTCATAACATAACACCAGGATCCCATTACCAGGAGCGTCCATCGTCCCCATTGGTTCTGTTCCCAGCATAGGAGTAGACGTGGCTATATATTTAGAATTGCATTTCGCGCGAAATAAACAAAAGCCATGTACATGTTGTCTTAGCCAATCAGATAGCTATACGTCACTTCTCATTATTATTCATTATCGTTCTTCTCACTTTCAACGCGGGAATTTGAATTCTAAATATAGCCACATCTACTCCTGTGACAATAGAAGACGAAGAAATATCTTCGACGAAAGACCCGAAAGATAAACAACAGACACAGAGTTCTTCAACTTCAGGGCTTGATGTAGAGGAGCCGTACAGCGATGAGCCTATAGCTGACGAAGAGTGGCTGTTAGAATACAATCACGAACAAGAATTGCAATAATTATTATAGAATTTCGAACACCAGCTACAGTTACTTACATACTTATGTGAGGCCAAGAGGCTCAAACCCTGACCCTGTTTGACCCAAAATCCGAGCTCCAAAACCCTGATTACCCCCTTTTTAATTGGGAAAAAAACTGATGCCTAAAAAATACTGAACCCCGACCCTGACTGCACCCAAATTAAACTCAAATCCTGCCCCTGATATGCCCAAATCAGGTCCAAACCCTGACCCTACTCCCGAGGCACATAGTACATAATACAGTGGATATAACGATACTCGATATAACGATGTTCCCGGTATAACGATCAACATTTGACAGCCCGGCAAATGTTACAGTAAATCTATGGAAAAAAATCCCGATTTAACGATACTCGATATAACGATATTCCCGATATAACGATCATAAACTGGCAGCCCAAACGTAAAATTTACTCCGATATAACGATAAAATCAATCATCGCGCGATGAAAAAGGATAAACACTTGAAAAATGACAATACTTTAATCAGTGACAAATGGAACTCAGAAATGAACATCATGAACACTTATTTCAAATGTTTAAGTTTTGTTATGCGTGCACACACATTAGTAAAAGTACACAGCATCACTAATCAAAGTTTATCAAATGGTCAAATGCGTGAACTCAAAAAGGAACATTATATGGACAATGACCAAGTTGTTATTTCAAATGTTAAAGTTTTATAGTTTTACAGCTAGTATGTGTGTACACACAATACTGAAGTTTATCCTTGGAAAGATGGAAACCAAGAACAACGTGCAATAATAAATTACACAACGGACACTACATGAAAAATCAATTATTAACAATACCCCGATATAACGATATGTTTGGCTCTGTTCCCTATGCTGTCCTTCATAGGCTGGTGTATGGTCCAGCAATGGAATCGACAAAGGTATCAGAAGGGAAACGTGGCCAGGGGCTAAGGACTGTTCAAGAAAGCTTATTTAAATGTATGGAGAAGGCTATTTATTATTTAACGAAGCCTATAAAATGTACTCGTCTTTTTTCATATTTTTCCCAGACAGACACGCTTTTAGGGACAAACTCCTGGACCCTTACTATACCGGCCTGAATGTTGTTATTGTTACACATCAATCACATCAGAAGTCTTTGTTGTCATCATTCTCCAAAGGAGTTCGCTTTCACAGCTTTCCTTGAACTCCGTAGTATATTCCATACCTTGAATATTTAAGGCACCCAACGAGTACTTTTTGAAATTCGTTTGAAACCAGTTGTCTGCAGCTTATCTAGCCATTTTAAGGCGCCTACGATGTCTTTTGACGTATTCTAGAAAGCTATTAGCTGTTCGGATTTTCTAGGTGGAAATCGCGTCAACCGAAAATACTATGGCAAAATATTCCCGGCCTACGAATTTGTTAGTCCAAGTAACTTCATGTTGCAAAGTTTTGTGGAGGTATGATATTTTTCCTTTAGGCAATAAATGTGTTGTTTTGACTCTATTGATCAGACGAATTGGGACGTGCGAATATTTTAGGGGAAACCTTTTAGTCTCCCTTTTCTTCTATAATTCACTATGGATTGAAAACAAATTTTCTAGCCAGTATTTATTTTTTCAAATCCGAAAGGTTTAGGCTAACTTACTAGTACTATACTTTACTATAGATTATAGTAAAGTGTTTTAATTTATTAAAACCAGTATTATTATATTATATTAGTATTCTAGGGCCTAGATGAAAATTACTTTGTAATTCTAGTTACCCTGTTTACATAAAGTAAAAAAAAACATTGAATTTTTAACCAAAAATTGGATAACTGTCAAAGTCGATTATGGCACCGACACAATTAATATTTATTTAAATAAACCATTAACGTGGCCTTAGGTAATTAAGCTGTTACTGTAGTGAGGCACCCCCATTACGAGTCTTCTTACTCATATTTAGATAAATCACGCTTCATTTTCATATTTTAAAAAGTGCCGAGTCAGCATTTTTTTACGAAATCGTACCTTGATTATCTTTGAAAATTGCACGGTTATCTCAATTATTTGGGGGGCGGGTGTTGATAGCCCTATATGTGACCTAAAATGTCCACTTGGTCATAAAAAGAAAAAAATATCGTTGTATTAGGGGCCACTGTCCTTAAATAAAAAACGAGACTGCTAAACTCTAGATTTTAATGAATGTGTACCACCGTGGTCTTGTATTCATATCATCTTCACTCCCGTGTACAGTATACAGCCCTACTGCATGGTACTAATGCATCAGTCAATTCCACAAATACCGATCAGTCCCCCTCCCCCACCCCCCAGGACAGTATGGTGGGGCATTGGACACTACCGAAAATTATTACGGGAAAGGGACTAGCCTAGTAGTTTCCCTCGTTGTTGACTGTGTACTTGCAGCAAACATTCTAAATGCAAGCGTTTATTGACAAAAGCGAGGATCGACTTTGTGGCTGACTTGGCTTATCCAGCAATGCCAGCTGCAAACGTTTGTGGTCTATCTAAAGGTATAACGTTCCCTTTACTTTATAAAGTCAAGCCAGACTCTTATTCATTTCACTCTGATTCAAACTGACTCGTAGTCGTTCATTTATATGAATTAAAAACGCTTTCCATGCAGGAGAAGGTATATAGATATGCCCGGGGATAGGGCATTTTCCTTACTTCTTTAGCTTTGGCTCCACCGTGGGGCATTTCAACACATTGCTTGTCTCCATCGTGGGGAATTTCAACAAAATTTAAAATCATGACTAATGCCCGGGTGTTGGCCTGGGGAAGGGATGGGCATTGCTGGAATTGACTGGTACGTAAAAGCTACATTGGTCGATAAAAAAACAGTTCTGGAAATTGTCCACGGCTATTTGTTGTACGGGTATTTGAATTTCCAATAAATTTAAATTCTACATTTTCACATTGAACTACAGCCGTGCCTTTCACTCCATAATAAAACGGAGGGCCACTGATCACAGCCTCGATCGTATGTGAGATACCAGGATCAAGACAAACGGGTTTGTCCAGGTTTATAGTAAACCCATAATATTTATCTGTCATATCGCTATCCGTCGTAAACGTTGATGATGAATGGTAGAGCGTAGAGGTAGAGTCTTTATTCACTCCTTTGTAAATGGTAAGGTCCACTGCGTACTGTGACCCACGACTACCGTACAATCTCACACCAGTGAGGTGAACCTGACTACTGACGGTGAACGTGATGCAGTCTGGCCTACCATCGTATTGGTTAGTGCTCCATATATAAAAAGATATATTTGGGAACCTTTTACAGGAACCAGTCTTTGTAATACCGTCTCTATTTATTGCATTAAATGTTTTGAGTGATTTTGGTTCTTCTCCGACTGATCCAAAATATGTAACTAATTCAGTGACTTCCTTCGTGTCTAGAATTCCGGCTGGAAGAACAAATTCTGCAAATTGCTTCAGTGACATTAGTGGAAACCTTATCAGGTGAATCGCTTTTTCGCCGAGAACAGCTCTCTTTGATTTTCCATCTTCACTCAGTTCTTGTTCTTCAATTTTCTTACAAGCCCATCGATGTATGGCCTGGAATAACTCTACCTCTGTTATCCTCAGACTGTCCCTCTCTAGAATGTCACAGAGTGTTTCCTGCGTGACAGTTAGAAACGGCTCAGATGTCACGGCTCGTTGGGTCTCACAATCAACAATTTTCCAACAGATTTCTTCCAGCTTTTCATCCTGAAGTTTCGCGACCTGTGGTAGAACAGTGAACACATCCTCTGGTCCCAGCTCTTTCTCAAGATACTGTGTGCATTTCGTAACCAGTGAAGGAACAAAGTACTTCTTAGCGAGGTACAAAACCTCCATAACATGGCTTCCGGTCAACTGCACTACATCGTAGTACATGTAGCGAAACAGTTCTAGTAATCCTTCAGCGGTACAGTCTGGTAGGTCGATAGTACGTCGAGTCTCGGCCAGTTCACCGTAGAACATGGCCTCGAATACAGGACTACTGATAGCCAGTACGTACTTATGGGCAGGAACGGTGACCGTGTCGCCTTGGGAGTCGAAAACCGAGAACTGTACATCACTGAACATGCTGTTGTTGTACATGTACTGGTTACGTTCCTTGATAGTATCGCGTACGGTTTGCCATTTGGTACCCATTTCGTAACTGTGTTGATGTTGAGAAGTGTTTGTATAAAGCAGGTTGCTTACGTGTTTTCAGGAAAGCGAAAGCGAAGGATACGTAGGCAAATTGCATGCTGGTATACGAGTTGTTTTGGTATACGTACTCCCCACCCCTGCGGCTGATTTAGTCAACATCAAGTTGTGGAAGGGTAAGCACCCAATTGCCGCCCCCTCCTCTCCCCCCGGGGGCGATGCTCTCTTAACAGAAATACAAACACGTGATTACGTTGGGCTAGGATGGGTGTAAAATGTGTCATTTGAGCACATCTTCACCGTCTTTAAGTCATTCGTCGTGAAAATTGGCATCTGGGCTGGGACAATTAAGGCAAATATTTTGATATTCATTTTGTGATAAAATTTAAATTGATGACGTCACAATCGACGATGTCATAATATTGATGTTTCTTAAATGTCGTATTTCTTAAATATCGACTTCCTTTACATAGGGGCATTGATAGATATACTCGAGACGTCTTCAACACTGAAAACCGGTTGTCGCTACGACGTAAATTAGCTGAGATGTGATTTTTTGAATATATTATATATAATTCTGCCAAAAACCTGCTGTCGAAGGGTAAGTTCCCCCGGATTTCAGTAAATTAAATCTAATCAATAATTGTCACATGTGTGGTACCAAATTGTACCGATACCTTGTCAGAAATATCACCAAGCTATCGGAGAATAAGGAGAATCAATTTCTTTCACTCAAACCTTTTTCAATCCTAAGTTAATGCACAAAACTTGTCTGTGACGTCATCCAATGTGTGACGTCATCAAAGATAGAACAAAGTGTACCAACGGGTATTTCGATTCCATGTCTGTTTGTACTATAATTCTGGTTCAGGGGGGCATGTATAATTCACTCAACATGTGATATCTCGATGAATTTTGCTCGTATCAATAAACGGTTTGCGGCTTTCATCATCTCTTGAGAAGCTCCTTCAAACCAGCTATAGAAATTATACATATGTTAAACGTTTTAATACGGTGATGTATTAGGTTAATTGTCCCAGCCTAGATGCCAATCTTCAAGACGAATGACTTAAAGACGGTGAAGATATGCTCAAATGACACATTTTACACCCATCCTAGCCCAACGTGAATTTATGGGGCACTGTGTAAGTTGGAGCTAGCTATATATATGGTTAGGTGTGGGGCACTTAGGCCCTTATCGAATAATCTTGCTAACATTTATTTTGGCATACTTTTGCAAAACGTTTTTTCTCTCTTTGAGCACTGCAGCATTTCTCTTTTTTTAGAAGCATAAAACACTGAGAAACGATTCAATTGTTAATTCACATTTTCCGCCTCAATGGAAAAGCTGGAAATTTGCGGAAAGTGTCGTATAACTAGATGGATTGGGGCCGCGCAAACTGGGTAAGACCGGACGTTTAGTAACAACCCGGTTATTCTGCCTGCATTACAAGGGTACCGCGTTTAATAATTAATAAAGTTGATTATAATCGCTCACTCTGGAAATTGTGGCAATTTAGTATTCATTCATTTATTTATTTATAAACTTCGCCACAAGTGGCAGGGAAGCCCCACAGAGCGTGGTACCATTACAGGGTCCCATTAACAAAAAAAAAAGGTGAAAACTATAAAAAGTACATAAATATGCTAATAACACAGAATGTTAATTAAACTTGAAAGGGGACGATACGAGTCATGACATTTTACACTTTTGAAGAATTTCAACGACATAAACATCTTCAGTAATATAAACATAATGTTTGAGGAACTCCTTAGACTGCCCTAATGAGCAGTTAGTGCCTCTCAAATTTGGTGACAGTGTGTTCCATATCCTCAGTCTGAAAAGTTACAGTATTAACCATTTTGGGATATTTAGTAGCATGCCTCTGGATGGATCTGTGCTCCTGGTTCAGGCTCTCGTAGAAGACTTTACAGAAATATATGGATCACATGAAACAACTAAAGATTTAAAATTGGATGGTGTTTGTTGTATACAACACAAAGCAAAGTTTTGTGCATCAGAATGGCTTTCGTGATTGTATGTTGATGGTTTAGTTTGTTCCCTCTTAATATACGGAACAGTTCAGCGTTAAGTCGCGTTTATATTAAGTTTCTGGGAAAGGCTTCCCCTGGGGGAAGGGGATACTCCTGTTTGTGACGTATTATGTATGTGCCGCCGGGGTGGGTCAGGGTTTTGAGCTCAGTTTGGGCAGGTAGGGTCAGGATTTTGACCTGATTTGGGCAGATCAGGGTCAGGATTTGAGTATAATTTGGGTGCAGTCAGGGTCGGGGTTCAGTATTTTTAGGCAGTTAGGGTTCAGTTTTTTTAGCTATTATGTCAAAAATAGACATTCTGTTGCAGCATTTTGATCGCCTGCCCACATGCAAGCACTGAGGTTCCCATACATCGTGACGCCGCTAATTTGTACTTCAGTACTTATCTATGTACTTCATCTGCTGATTTGTTTACCCAATGCCACGTCCCGACTTGAAATGTTCCGTATTTTGCATGCAATCCCTGTATACGCGGTTTACCGGCCGGGGTATATATCCGACCGTGTTTTGAAAACAATTTAAAGAAGGGGCAATCAGGGTTTTTTTTCCTAAAAAAGGGGGCAATCAGGGTTTTGGAGCTCGGATTGGGTCAAACAGGGTCAGGGTTTGAGCCTCTTGGCCTCACATACATACCCATTTACACATACCTCACATACATACCCCCCCCCCCCCCCCCCCCCCCCCCCGACGGGGGGGAAAGGCCTTTGTTATAGTTTCTCGGTCATACGACACTGAAGTAATTAACATGCGGTTGTACCAAAGCGTTGTAGATGGTAAGTAGTGTTTCACGAGAAACGAAATACTTAAAAGTATTTGATTGCACTAATGCTAGGAATGATCATTCAGTTGAGAATATGGCTTTCCCAGTTTGGGTTTGATCTAGAAAAAATAAAGGCGAGAAAGAAGATAAGATAAGAAAAAGAAGAGCCTCTGGTATCCGTTGAGAATCTCACTTCCATGCGCTGAAAAGACGTCAAACCGGTTTTGTTGAGCCGTTGGTAAGCGAATGAAAATTACCGTTACATCCAGCACTCACGGTTGGGCCTGGTAATGAGTGCATTATCCAATCAGGGATGATGTTCAAATTCTGAATAGAATGTTCGCATGGAAGTGAGATTCTCAACTGATAACACCAGAGACTCTTCGTTTCCTCGCCTTTTTATTTGTTCGAGCTTCTGTCACCCAGGGTACATGCCGAGAGATTTAGTGGTAGAAATGTTTAAGGCCAAAACCAGACTTTCAGCTACAACCACAATTCATTTCGGTCTGAGCACTTTAAAATATTTACCGTCCTGCCACACAAGCAAACTTCAATATTTTAGTCTGAGTGAAGTGAAAGGAAAATATTGTGGCTTGTCGTCCTCCATATGCAGAGTTACGTCACGTGTGACGTCACATACGACTTAGTGGAAACAGGAGACCAAAGAGCCAAAAGTACAGTGACAGCCACTCAAGTGGTTATGGGTAACTGGCCATGTATATTTAATTGGTAAATGTCTTAAAGACCCTCTGTCCAAGCCTATGGTGCTTTGCGCGTGCAAATGATTTTCGTAGGCTACGAAAATCAGTGTTGTTATTGTGTGACTCTCGAATCTTTCGACATCCATCTCTAGTTTGGGCAATCGTGTAATTATTTATAGTTTTTTTTTTTTTATGTTTGTGACTTTTTTTTTGCTCTGACGAAGGGCTAGCGATCGAAACGTCAGCTGCTACTCGCTTCCCACGGCGGTTAGCATACCTTAATCGACTTTAGTGTTGTTTATAGAGTGTGAATATTTATCCTCCAGCAGACCACATTTTGCTTTCTCTAGGTCTCAAGAGAACACTACGCGAGTTTTCTGGGGATTTGCAGCACTTTGGACTGGCGGGCTTTGTTGGAAAGACAAAGTAACCAAGGCGTTGCGAAGGCTTTATTAGATCACAGGTAGTCCAAGCTTCATAACCTTCCCCCCCCCTCCCCCCCCCCCCCCTCCCCCCCCCTCCCCCCCCCCCCGCTTGGGCTACCTGTGATTACATGACAAGACAAGACAAGACAAGACAATACATATTTTATTAGAGTGCCAAGCGACAGACTGTACATAGGCATGCTTCTCCAATATTCTATACAAGGATGGTTTGCCTAACTTTAAAACATTCATAGATGTATTTTGCTATTTCTGGCTTATGTTTTTTTGGTGCGATTAAATCTTTATAGTTTGTTATTTTTTGTTTATATCTTGAAAAAGAGAGTTTCTCAGATCAGAATATAATTGACATTTAGATAAAAAATGTTCTTCATTTTCCATAATTTGACAATGTGGGCATATTCTCAATTCAGGACTCACATAAACTCTGTTATAACGGCCTCTTTCAATTTGTAAAATATGGTCGCTTATTCTTAACTTAGTTAGTGCTCTGCGATGATCTATGTTTTTAACTTCCAATAAATAATCTTCGAGTTTATATTCTGTTTTGAACTCACGAAATGTTCTTAATTTGTTTCCTCCCACTGATCTGGATTCATCATCGAAGATGCTTGATCTCCAGTCTTGAGTTTCAATATCCTCTAGTCTTTGTTTGGTATATTTCTAAAACCGCTTGATCTCGTTTTCATCAATAACGGCATCTTGTTGGGATTCCCAGCAATAGCCAAAGCCATTCTGAAATAATATAGCTTTAATTTGCATTGCCCAGTTCTTCGAATTTGTGTGACTTAGCATATCTAAGTAGGCTTGCTTTGCGATTCTATTTTCGTCTAATGTTAGAAGGCGGGCCCAGAATGATAATACCTTAGATTTTACTTCAATAATGATGGGGAAACGGCCTAATTCTGCACGGCAAGCTTTGTTCACCGCTCTTTTGCTTACGCCTAGGATTTGTTTACAGAACTTTGTGTGAACTTGTTCTATTGGGTCACGTGATTCATTATATTTAACAGTATCAAGACCCCAAATTTCAGAGCCATATGTGAGAATGGGTTTTATTAGGGTATCGAATAGATGTAAGGTAAGTGACAGGTCTCTTCTAAATGAGATTCCCATGTTCTTGCGGAGTGAGATTCCCATGTTCTGGCATCACAGGAAACCCAAGCTCTGTGTTTTAGATTGTAAAGTTTGTATGAGATTTTTAACGAGGATTTGGTTATATCCGTTAGGCCAGAAATACTGAAAGTAAAATCAATGCAAACTTACCTGAAGTCTTTATCTGTTCTTTATAGGGCTCTGTATGCAATTTCACCGGAGTTTCCAAGATCCGGTTTCGCACGGCTCAGCTCCACTAAAGTGAAACTTCAGATTTGCATTTTTATTAGCAGAGAGTGCAATGCCCTTAACCTTATTTTCCTGCTCCAGTACTCCAGAAAGGCCTGCTACCAAAACTACGACCGCGGGATCAAACTCCGAACGGCCGAGTTCAACTGTTTCTTTCGCTGCCGGAGTGTGACTCGAGTACCGTGATATGGAGTACGACATTTGCACTCAAAATATATCATTCGCAATTTGAATCTATTTATAAAATAAAGGCATATAACTGGTTTCCTTCCGAATCATATTCGATGCATATCCGGGGAAAATTCATTAGCCCTATTGTTTTAACTGTAGTAGAAATTATGAAATTCGTTACCCAAAGCGTATATACCTCACTCATAATGGCTGCCACCTAATTTGCATGAATTGGAAGATTAATGTGTACAGAGAAACTATTGCTACCACATGAAAGATCGTGTCTAAATTAGTAATTGACCACAGTTTGAAAGCAATGTTTCAAATTGCTGTCGAGTTATGTAGAAAATACATGAAACCGAGGCTGTAGAGGCGTACATGGTTTTTCTCATACAAATCTCTCTAAATTCAAATCGCTATAACTTTACAGCCTTTTATGCTACAACACTCAAATTCTACAGAATCATGACTAATGTTGGTATGCTCTTTCGCATGGCAAGGATGTTGTTTTTCATACATTGAACATGCAGCTAAACTGTTAAAATACAGAGACCACGCCCTTATGAACGAGGTGTATGTCTACTTCTTTTATAGCCTGCTAGCGGCTCTTATGGGTGTTTGTTTGCTAATTTGATTCGCATTGGAAATAAGGAAATAAGAGCCGGCAGTCAAGGCATACCTTTTACATATCCCCCCAAAAAATTCGAAATCGAAATCATTGCACACAGAAGAGGACATTTGGTATTGGTCATCGCTTTGAAGTAAATGCGATTTTATTTGAGAGAGATAACTCCAGTCACATTACAAGTTTATAATGTGGCTTACCTGTTGATACCGGAACTATACGAAGGAGAATTCTATGCTTTCGTTTTTACCGCTCCAAAATCTCTTCTACTGCAGCTCCCGCCATTACAAAGGTCACACAAGAAAAAAATAGCACGAAATGGAACTTTAACAGCGATTTGTAGCACTGAATTTTTTTTATCCTATCTGAATTCAGCGGTAGAAAGTCAGTTTAGACATGGGTATTCAAGCTAAACCCAGTTTTCCTCTGCTTGGTCGTCCATAAACGAGTAAAGCCTTGTAAAAATTCACTTCATTCGCGAAAGCAAATTCAAATTTGTTCAGTCGAAATCTTAACATAATCACTCCAAACAGTTACCAGCTGCAGGTTAGATGTTACTTAACTTTGAATTGCAGGTAGAAATGTGTCATATTTTTTTAAATTTGTTTTAGAAGGCAAAATAGCTCCCCCAAACCATGTATGTTTCAGTGATATGACTGGGCCGATACCGGAAGTGAGTCACCGGATTTCGATATGTAGGCTTTTGTACGCAATGACTTTGATATGCGTTCCGGCCGCGTGCGTCCGCGAACGCAGTTCTCCCATTGGCTAAAAGTGACAAATGTCAATCAAGTGATCAATCTTGCATGGATCAGGCGGCGGCCGGTATGGCTGAAATTGGGATTTTCAGTGGCAGATATTTTCACATCAGCTTGAAATCATAAGAAGAAGCGGCGAACTGTTTAATTAATCATAAAGATGTTTCTTCCCTTCCCCTCCCCCTCCTTCCCTTTTCTCCTCGCCCCATTTTGACCGCGTGTCACAGGTGACCCAATTGGAAAAGAACGACCGAAAAACCCCAATCCGAAAAAAAACGACCGAAAAAGAGCCGGCAAGCAGGCTATTTATGCGGCCGTTGATAAACAAACTAATCAAAACATTGCATATTGGCGCAAAGCACCATGGGCTCGGTCTCTAGAGTTTCCCAAAATGTGTTTTGTCCCTGCGCGCGCAGCATTTGTTGCGATGTTGCTTCCGCACAAATGTTTCTCGTTTGCTCGCCGAAGCACCAAAACAATGTTCTTGTTTCTCGGCGCTTGTTTGCTCCCCCACGAAACATTACCAGCAACATTATCATGCTTCCGCAACAATATTTCGGCCTCGTTTATCCATGGAGGCCTTGTTTTCTGTTGCTAGAAAGAAAATGATCTTTTTCAAGAAATAAAATATTTACTACCACGTTTCTTCCTTATTTATGGTTTAATTGTTATATTTTTAGAGAGTATTCAGTAGAAAAATTAAGAGAGAAAATATTTTTTTAGCATAGTGCAGATTCTGTCGCATACTGAAATTTATCAAATATGAGAATCACCAAATATCCCATTATGATCTTGGTCAAATTAGTTGCAAAATGTATTGAACTTTATTTCATCAAGTCAAACCCGACTCGTATTCATTTAACTCTGATTCAAACTGACTCGTTGTCGTTCATTTATACAAATTAAAAATGCTTTGCAGGTAATGTATAAAGATGTTCCAGGGGAGGGAAAATTCCTTACTTCTTTGGCTCCACCGTGGGGCATTTGAACACCTTGCTTGGCTTTGGAAAACGAAATTAAAAATCATGACTAATGCCCGGAGTTTGGCCTGGGGAAGGGATGGGCATTGTTGGAATTCACTGGTGCAAAACCTGGACAGGATCCTGGGCAGGATCCTTGAGGATCCTATTCAGGATCCTACATAGGATCCTGTACAAGATCTTAAATATGATCCTAACAGGATCCTGTGAAGGATCCTGGACCTTCCTACACTGAGGATCCTGGACTATTCCTGTAGGATCCTGGACCATTCCTGCAGGATCCTGGACCATTCCTGCAGGATCCTGGACCATTCCTGTAGGATCCTGGACCATTCCTGTAGGATCCTGGGCTATTCCTGTAGGATCCTGGGCTATTCCTGTAGGATCCTGGGCTATTCCTGTAGGATCCTGGGCTTATTCCCTGTAGGATCCTGGGCTATTCCTGTAGGATCCTAACACCCAAATTGTACCATACATGTAGTTGTCATATAAACATGAAAATAACACAGTAATTGTTTTAAACTCTATGTATAGTTTAATAGAAACATGCATGTAAGTGAGTTACATGTATCAAATGTTACAATCACCAGACAGTAAAATACTCCTATTTCTATAAATAAGTTAAAACTATTCATTTACAAACTGTACATGTACGTGTAGTTCAACTTTATACATGAATATACAATACACGTGTAGTCCAATTCAAAAATGTCATATTCTACTAGTCTAAGGGTCTTAATGGTCTGACTATTTACTAATCAAAGTTAATGTCATCTAAATTAGAGGGCAAGACCTCATCTCTAAAAATCTTACATTTTATTGGACTCCCTTTGGGCCACACTATAAAGAAGTTATTGCTTAGTGAATCAAAATTACAGAGTTGAGACTTAATATGTAACAAAAACTGCATCTCATGGAAAATGTAGGAATTCCATCACCTTAACTGGGCTTCAGTGACTTCTAAGATGAAATTTGAGCTTTTGAATGACTAGATAGATTCTTAAAACAATATGCTCAAATTGCTGTCAAAAATAAATTAAAACTGATAGATTTATAATACCTGCATAAGTACAGACTTCTAATGGTTTTATGTGAAAAATAATATGTATACTAAAGGTTAGAGTTTAAAGGGGTTGTGTCATGGTGGTCATGAGAGGCATTTGTAATGATCTCCTTTTTTTGTGAAAAATATTAGATTTTGGAGAAAATCTAAAAACCACTGAATGTACTTGGAATGCACAGTTATTTTCAGCGATTTTGAAATGAACTGAGGAACCTTGCACATAGATGTATGTGGAGTGGTTAAAATGAAAGCAAAAATGACAAACAAATTGTATGTAAAGAGAATGACTATATTACAGGTGTAACACCTTAACATAGCCCCTTTAAAACCTGTAGGTTTAGGCAAAAAGTAACAGAGTTAATAATGAATGTTCCATGCCTTTCTAACTTTTTAACTTTTAGTTTATTACGTCATATAGCTATAGGTTTTACAAACTACATGTATACAGTTTTAATAACAAATGATTCTGATCTTCACTCACTACTTGGCAAGGGTGATCAAAGGGAAGCAGGCAGATCATGAGTATTTGGAGTTGATCAAAATGTATCCAAATGTATAGAGAAAAGAATTTGGATGTCACTTTTGGGGCAGAAAGGGTTAAAAACTTTGGTCCTTCATCTTTAATCCAAAGCCTGTAAAAACAATTAACCACAATAAGAATTACGATTTCAGATGAGTACTGTGGTGCATAAGTCCCGTGCGGTTTGCCAACCGGAAACTGACAAATATTTTTCTACATCCCACTTCTGTTTCTACCAAAATGACTTCGGTTTTGTGGGTGATTGTGTTGAATAGGGTAATATTGAGAAGCACTCCAACATGAAACATTTTAGAATTATAAAATTCGAAAAGGGATTAACAAGACCCGGGACATGATCATGTGAGTTTTGTTGTTCCAAAAAGGTAAAATGTTTGAATTAATTATTACTAGTACAGTGAATCTCAATGAAGCTAATTCAGCTAAGTCCATCTCAACTCTTGAAGAAATTTCAATTGCAATCATAAACTACACTTGAGCTCTTGAAGCTTTCATAAATAGTTTCTTCAAACATATCTTGGAATATATTCAAGTATACTAACTACAGGGCTCCAACTATTATAGGCTATAGATAGCAACTTTTAGTGTGTTCGGTTCATTAATTTGTTCATGTTGCTCATAAACTTCCGCTCACCTAGTACTGCACAGATTTCTTCAGGAATTCATCTTAGTCTCTTTCCAGAACTGAAACTGCCTCTCACTTGGAGCAGTTATTATTATCTTTTATCTGGTGAATACCTTCTATTAAAGCGAGTTTAAAACTCCAGCAACAAAATGGCCTCTTGCTATTTGAAATGTGCAACTGTTACCAAATATGGGTATAGACTTATTTCTAGGCCACTCGGTTGAAGCACAGGCAGCTCAAGCCAAAACGTTTATAGAATTACCTCAAACCAAAATTAAACACAACAGCGATGAACAGGAACAACTTCTTAACACAGATAATATTTCATGACTTTTTTTCTTGTTTTACTACAGTTTCAGATTTTTTCTAAAAAAATCCCATACATTCCTAAATCAATAGCTTGGACTGCCTGTGGTTAAAATGGAACTTTGTGTCTTCCATGTTTATATTCGAATTTCTCAATGAAAGCACACTTTTAAGTAGCCTGCGTCGCATCCGAACTGAACCCCGGTCAAGTCCGTCTGCGAACCAGCGACGGAAAGCTTGTTCTAGACCCCCAGCAGCGTACCGTGATTTGAGTACGCGTTCTGATTGGCTTTTAAAAATCCTTTTTCTCACACGCCTTCTGACTGGCTATTTTGAAATGACTAGGATCGTCACGCCATGCGATAACTCCAACAGCTGGTTACATCAGCACGACATTCCATTCGCCATTTGTCTAGACCAATTACAGCGTAAATGTACAAATTAAATAAGCAACGACTCGCTTTTGTCGGCATTTTACACGAGCTCACTAGTTCAGCCTAAAAATAAATGAGTTCTTCCAAAATATTTGTTATTTCTTGATAAAAGCTAAGAACAGAATATATACGAAGCTATTTGAACCGATTCTACATCCATATTTTTAAGTTTAGCCTCTATATTTCCACTAACGATTTCCTGCCAGACGAGGTTCTTGGATTCTGGGGAGACTAACAGGTGACAGGCTGGTGACAGTTGAATGGCAAGTCAAAAGACGTGTAAGAAATGAGCATTTTTAAAAGCCAATCAGAACGTGTACTCAAATCACGGTACGCTGCTGGGGTTTAGAACACGTTTGTGTCGCTGCTTCGCAGACGGACTATACCAGAGAAAAGTCCGGATGTGACTAAGGCTAACTTTTAAGGGGCTGGATGAAAATATTTTGCTTAATTAAACATTGGGAATTTTCTTTTTGGACAAGCCAGCCAAATTGGTGAGTAATATCATAATCTTTAGGTTAAAACAACCAGGAGAAGATTGTTAATGTTAGAGTTTTTTTATTCTCTCAACAACAAATAACATCAGGAACTGGTCATTAATTACAGGTGGGTGGGGGGCTGGATGGTGGAAAAAGGAGATGGGTCCCCAATTTTCATGCAGAAATGTATTATATTTATCTTATTTATTCAAGATCCTGTTCCTACATAAGATCCTATTCAGGATTCTGTTCGTACATAGGATCCTATTCAGGATTATGTTCCTATGTAGAATCCTATTCAGGATCCTATTCCTACATATATAGGATCCTATTCAGGATTATGTTCCTACATAGGATCCTATTCAGGATTATGTTCCTATGTAGAATCCTATTCAGGATCCTATTCCTACATATATAGGATCCTATTCAGGATTATGTTCCTACATAGGATCCTATTCAGGATTATGTTCCTACATAGGATCCTATTCAGGATCCTGTTCCTGTTCAGGATCCTGCTCAGGATCCTGTCCCTGTGTAGGATCCTACAGGATCCTACATGATCCTACAGGATCCTGTCCAGGATTTGTACCAGGGTATATAAGAACCTACACTCGTCGACAAAAAAAACAGTTCTGGAAATTGTCCACATCTATACCTACGGAGATTAAATTTAAATTCCACATTTTCACATTGAACTACAGCACTGCCATTCTGTCCATAATAAAACACAGAACTATTGATCTCAGCCTTAATTGTGTGTATTATACCAGGGTACAGACAAACCGGTTTGTCCAGGTTTATAGTAAACCCATAATATCCATCTGTCATCACGCTATCTGTCGTAAACGTTGTTGAGGAATGGTAGAGCGTAGATGTAGAATCTATATTATCATCTCCTTTGTAAATAGTAAGGTCTACTGTATATTGTGACCCATGACGGCCATACAATCTCACACCAGTCAGGTGAACCTGACTACTGACGGTGAATGTGATGCAGTCGGCCGCCTGCTTACCGTATCTACCGTATGCCCATCCTGAAATGAACGTGTCAAACCTCTTACATGAACCAGTAGTCATCATTCCTTCTCTAGCCTTTGTTTTAAATGTATCCACTGATGTTGGATTTCCGTCTGAGCCAAAATATTTAACCAATTCAGTGACTTCTTCAATATCGAGAATTTCGGTGGAAAGGACAATTTCCGAGAATTCCTTCAGTGACATTAGTGGAAATCTTATCAGGTGAATCGCTTTATGACCGAGAACAGTTCTCTTTGATTTTCCATCTTCACTCAGTTCTTGTTCTTCAATTTTCTTACAAGCCCAGCTATGTACGGCCTGGAACAACTCCACCTCTGTTATGCAGAGAGTGTCCCTCTCTAGAATGTCACAGAGTGTTTCTTGCGTGACAGTTAGAAACGGCTCAGATGTCACGGCTCGTTGAGTTTCACAATCAACAATTTTCCAGCAGATTTCCTTCAGGTTTTCGTCTACTAGTTTTGCGGCGTGTGGTAGAACAGTGAACACATCCTCTGGTCCCAGCTCTTTCTCAAGATACTCTGTGCATTTCTTAACTAGTGAAGGAACAAAGTACTTCTTAGCGAGGTACAAAACCTCCATAACAGGACTTCCGGTCAACTGCACTTCATCGTAGTACATGTAGCGAAACAGTTCTAGTAATCCCTCAGCGGCACAGTCTGGTAGGTCGATAGTACGTCTAGTCTCGGCCAGTTTACCGTAGAACATGGCCTCGAATACAGGACTACTGATAGCCAGTACGTACTTATGGGCAGGAACGGTGACCGTGTCGCCTTTGGAGTCGACAACCGAGAACTGTACATCACTGAACATGCTGTTGTTGTACATGTACTGGTTACGTTCCTTGATAGTGTCGCGTACAGTTTGCCATTTGGTATCCATTGCTTAACTGTATTGATGTTGAGAATGTATTTGTAAGGAGGTAGGTGTCTTTCTTTCAGTAAGAACAGAAGGCGTCCTTCCTTATTTACACATGAAAGTGAAAGTGCAGGATTCATACCCGAATTGCATGTCGGTATACGAATGGCTTTGGTATGCGCACCCTCCACCTCTTCGGATGTTTTGTGTTAAGAAGTTGTAGTACGTTAACGTGAATTTAAAAACAACATGGTGTCATAAATCATACCCAGTGAAACTTAAATATTATTTATATCTCAAGAGGATGGCTTATTATTTACCCGAATATAATTCTTATAAAACCTTAGTTATATGTTGTGGTCTAATACCATCGCGACTGTACTTATGGTCAGTAGCCCATTACCAGGAGCGTCCATCTTCCCCACTGTGTCTGTACCCCAGCACAGAGGTAGATGAGGCTATTTTTAGCATTGCATTTTGCGCGAAAAAGAACAAAGGTAGGCTATTCTTAGCCAATCAGATAGCTAACGTTACTTCTCATTATCATTCTTCTCACTTTCAACGCGGGAATTCGAATTGCTGGTTTTCACTCAATCCCCAGAGATTCAAATGTTGGTGCCCCAACAAAAGAAGCTAACGAGGGATCTATTGTTTAAGGGCACCAACATGGCGGCGACCTCTTTTCGCGGGAATTTCGAATCTAAAAATAGCCTCATCTACCTCTGTGCTGGGGACCCAACCCATAACAGAGGAACGCTCCTGGTAATGGGCTCCTGTTATGGTATATAGGCCTTTTGCAGGAATGCAATCACGTGGTTGTACTGGAGGGCAAAACAATTTGACTTCATTTCTTTAAAGACACTTTTACAAGATCGGCAGTGTTATTAACAAAACCTGTTTGTAAATGCTATTTTTCACTTCGAATCGACTGTCGATCTTTCCAAAATAGCGTTTTTTAAAGATTAAGCTAGCCCTACCGGTAGCCTGATTTTCAGACGGTACGATGTCATCCACTCACTTCCTCACCCTCCGAGTGAGCGGACGACCTCGTACCGTCTGAAAATCAGGCTACCCTACCGGTTGACCGAGTCAAATCCGAGTCCGAATCAAATCCGAGTCAAATAAATGAGTCACAGTGGAATACCACTTTTTTTTCTTTTTTTTGTCCCTCCTTCGTTTGGCTACACTTCAGTTTGGTATTCTTGTCGTGTATGTTCATTTTCGTTTGCAAAGCCTTTCAAAGAGAATTCCAACAGCTGCCGTTCGGTGAAGAAAAAGTATGAAATCTCCGTTTAGTTGTGGCTCGTTCAAGCTCGTCCGCCGGAGAATACGAAACTCGGTTATTCTGTCTGAGGTTCCTTGGGACAAACTAAACTTTGGAACCACAATATCTTCCGGTAATGCCGTAGTATTTCCACATTCAGCTCAGTTTTGAAGTTAGTCTACTTTACTGCATGATCTGTAGAATATTGTAGGACACTGGCGATCGAGGATCTAGGCCGCATATCATTGTACATATAAACTTGAAACTAACCGTCCTCCGAGAGTAAACAACTGCCTTAGATGTACGTACGTGTACACGACTGTGACTCGGTCATTTAATTCGGACTCGGATCTGACTCGGACTTGACTCGGTCTACGAAAACGCCTTTCCCATCGGATCACGAGCTCCGAAAGATTATATCAGCTCGTGACTGCTGCAAAAGGCTATATGAATTGATTGTCAATTTAGAGCGGGTTTCGATTGAGTATTGTAATTTAACCAAAACAATTACAGAGCCAATCACGAGAGCAAGTAGAAACACAATGATTCCGTGCAGCGAGAATCATCACTCAATCAGATTACGACTGATAAGTTCTCAACCCTTCTTAACAAACTTGGCTGGCATACATTGATAAATAGACGGAAAAAGCAGAAAGCTATACTAATGTACAAAATCGGCTCCTGACAAAATATTAAATGAAATGCCTCCCAAATACCTAAAAGACCTATTTACATATAGAAATAGTGTCTATGACCTAAGGGATTTGACAAAAAAACTTAATCTACCCAAATCCAAAACTGATTTTCTAAAAAAAAGTATATCCTATAGTGGTGCCAAGGTCTGGAATCAACTTCCAGATCATGTGAGAACTTCTGAATCTATGCGAGCCGTTAAGGTGGCTCGCCTGGATTTTCCAGGGACGCACTTTGAACGGCTGATACTCCACTGTTAGAGCTCGGTCGAGCTAGCCACTTTACCCATTTACTAGAAATAGAATAATCTTTCCAATAATGTAGGGTTGTTTGACATCGGTGTTACCATAGCAACACACCGTTGACGTCATGCATTTTACATATCGCCAGGCATGCTGGAAAGACGATGTTGCGATATTATGCGAAGGGATGAATGGCTTCAAAGTCAGAGCTATAACATGGATCGATCGACTCTTTCACTATGGAGAAAAACTCATTTGTTTTGGCGATCGTATTGTTTCTTCGATTTTCACGAATTTCAAAAGCAAACACAAAATCAGCACTTAATCGTTACAGTACCTTCTTTAATCTTTCCAACCACCAGATTTTGTTGGCACAAAACACACCAAGCGACTGTGAACCGCGCTATTCTTCTCATTGCATTTCTTTTCAACACGTTCTCCTGTACCCACCTCCAATTGCATGCTGGGTACTGGACACATATTTCACAAGGGGTCCCCCCCTCTGGGACTCCGGTAGGTGTTTTTTTATAGGTCTTTTACCCCTACAACCAAGAGCGGTGATTTGGACTCAAGCCGTTGCTTTAAAGTGACAAAAACACATCCTAATAGGTTGAGCAGGGGTAAAAGACTGCCAACTGCAGGATTTCAAGGATTTCATTGAAGATTTTTTTCCTGTGTCTGCAATCACAAACACAACGGAAAAACCATGTGAAATCCCCTCACAAGGCCTACTAAAAGCAAACCAAGTACTTTTCAGCCGTCCTCAGACTTCATGATGTCCTCAAGCTCTCTTACAGTGGCATTTTTCTCCAAAATTAGAGCACATTTCATTGGAAACCCTACAGAAGTTTCAATACCTACCGTCGACCAGTTCGTAGAATTCGCCCGAATGGCATTGTGGAGAAAGTTTGAGCCCTCGGCTTAAAAAGTCAGCAGTATTTAACTACCCCTGGCTAGCCAAACTTGAACTGAGGGGGGAGGGTTGAGTTAGCACTCAGGATTTCACCAATTGAGCTCACACACGATCGGACGACAAAGAGATAAAAGCCAGTAACTCACTTTTCATCCATAAAATGCGCTTTTTATCACAGACCTAGTGGAAAATGTACGTCTTCCACTGAGCAAATCGTTGCGCCATACGCCAGGTAAAGTTAGTTATTCGCGAAAATGTTTGAACTAGTCCTCCACAATCCCCCCTCACATAAAACACTTGGAGATCAATCATGGGTTAGAAAGGCCAGAAAAGTCTTAAACTGCCATTTGCCCTTTAAAGAAAACGGCAAAAACACGAATTACTGGCTTTTAAAGCTTAAAGGCACACAAGATCTAGCCTGTTACTTTTCACAAAAGGGGCTGTTAGGTTCTAAGGGTCCTTTTGTGAAAACAGGCTAGATATATATATATATGATTAGGTGTGGTGGCACTAAAAATAGGCCCTTATCGATTAATCTTGATAGCATTTATGTTGGCCAGGAGCTCCTGTTTCGGCATACTCGGTTATTCTGCCTGCATTACAAGGGTGCCGCGTGTAATAATTATTAAAGTTGATTATAATCGCTCACTCTGGAAATTGTAACAATTTAGTATTTATTCATTCATTTATTTATTTATAAACGTCGCCACAAGTGGCAGGGTAGGCTCACAGAGCGTGGTACCATTACGGGGTTGCATAAAAAAAACACCAATTGATTCACGTTGGATGGCCATGTTGGACGGTCACGCCAAATATTGCTCCGAGGAAACTTGTTAATACTGAATTTTGAAGTTATATTTTATTACCAATATGAGCCTAACTAAAGATGAATTAAGAAACCTTTGGAAAGATGAATTCCTGGCAAACATCCGGCAGGAAATTAAGAAGGAAACCGAACCTCTAAGGGCTATGTTATTAAATTGAGTTACTCGGTAAGAAGTTTGCCGAAATCGAAAACTCGCAGACATTTCTTGCGGCTAAATACGACTCAGTTATTGGCTTAGTGCAAGACGTTAAGAAGCAATCAAAGAATCTAGTAGATCGAATGGAGCAGGTTGAACAAGATCAAAGAGGCTTCAACGATACTGCTTATAACATAGAAGCACGACTTGACGAGTACGAACAGTACAATAGACGAGATACACTTGAGATCACCGGAATTCCAGTAGCACCGAACGACAATCCAGCGAAATTGATCCAGGAGATGGCGACTCTGATGGATATTGAGGTTAAAAGTGAGGATATATCTATCGCCCATCGTCTGTCACCGACAAAAAAGGTCAAAGACCGGATTATAGTGAAGTTTGTCAGGAGAGAGAGAAGAGGAATGAAGTGTACAAGAAGCGCGCTAAAATCCGAGCGAAGAGAGCCATCCCAACCGTCTCACTGCAACCAGATTCCCCAACCGTACAACACAAAGCAGAAATACATATTATCGAGAGTTTGACTCCCTATAGGAAGAGACGTTTTGGTAAAATTAAAGACTTTAAGCGAGATAACAGTTCAGTGGAAATTTATCTGGACCACTGGAATGGACAAATAATGTTACGAGAGGCACTTTTGCCCCTGCGAAATGAAGCTGAGAATTCCTAGGAATTCCAAGGATTACTTGATGTTCTGAGGAGCATGGAAAAATTCCTAGGAATTCCTAGGAATATTATTGTTGCCTGCAGGGTGACTTGGATTCCTAGGAATTCCTAGGAATTCCTAAGAATTCCTAGGAATTAGAATTCCTAGGCATTTCTTGGTATTCAAGGAATGGGAGAAAATATGTCACTTATTAAATGAACTGGTGTTCATATGAAACAATAATTATCTCAAAATATGTTTTATACTGCCTTTATTTAAGACAACATAAATGACTTGGTATATTGAATAAAGAGGTAACATACAGTCCAATTACTAATCCCTATGACAAAACACGACAGAAAATAAAACAATTACAAATTAACTGTACTGTTATGAATGTCCATTACATTGCAATTGAGTGGGAGCTTGAGTCACCAACACTGAAATTATCGTATCCCCCAATAATTTCCAGCTCATGAACGTGATCTGATCGGCAAATGATAGACCTATTCTTGTTCAATCAGTTAAAACAAATGCGAGTCATCAAGTGAGCAAGGTCATCTGGCGGCTGAACTCAGTGCCTATAAATTATAACAGATATTTAAATTTTAATACTTTAGTCTTTAAGGAGATCACTTCATATCAACCTACATGTAGTTAAATACACTATGGAAGTATGGCGTACCATCCCCGCCAAAATTCATGGTTTGAATTCGAAGTTCTTCACATGAATTTTACACTCAAGTAGAATATTTCATATTGTTATTTTGTATTTTATAAGCTTTATCAAGGTTTCAACATACGTGTTTTATATTTGTCGTTCAAGTTTTACATTCGAGATTGTCACTGTTCATTCTAAACTCCACGTCATGCATTCGTCGTTCGAGTTTCACATTACAAAGTCGACGACTTTAATTTTCAACTCGACGTTTTGAATTGAACTTCACGCTTCAGTAACTTCCCGGTTGACCTTGGGAACCTCGTACCCAGAACTCCTCGGTAGTCAACCTTGGAGTTGTTAGGTCTGGTAATAAACGCAGGCGCTACGCAGGCGCAGATGTGACAGGAACAACACACGTGCTTGATCTCTGTGTTCTACTGACTATGGAACCCGTTAAGAATACGCCTAAGCTGCCCTTCGTCGTGTTGCAGATAGCCTGCTTTCAGCGGAGAAAGCGGCGAACTGCGAGAGGTTTGTTGTCGAGTTCTCTTTTGCAAGTTCGTAAACCGTAAATATCATGCTCTTTCCATAGCGCCAGAAGATCTTTACTTAGAAGTAGGCTCTGCTATAGCTTCCTCCTGCTCCGTTTTCAAAGTTCGCCTTTACCCTCCTTCGCCTTTACCTTGGTTCCAAAGGTTTTCGAGAGAACATAGCTGCTCGCTTCTTTCTCCGCGGTTGGGTAAAGGTACTTTGAAAACGGAGCAGGAGGAAGCGATACAGAGCCTAGGCTTCTAGGTAAAGATGTTCTGGCTGTGCTTTCGACAGGCTTTGAAAAGAGTATGATATTTACGGTAAAGAGAACTCGACAACAAACCGTGATTTAATTTGCCACTGAAAAGTACTATTGTCGACCAAATTGGAGAGATGCAATCCGGCTATTGACTTCACGGCCGTTGAACTTAGTAGCGATGTACAGTAGAGGAAATAATCAGAAATCCGCCTCAATACATTTATGCAACGGTCGTCCATTTCTTTCGGCAAACATTCACTAAGCGGATGGACTTCGACTCCTCAGAGAAAGACTGAGCTTCTCGTTTCTACTCTTCTCGTTAGGGTTGACGATCACAAACTTTGCACTCGTAGCTTGTTTGTCCATAAGTTCTTCAATATCGAGTTCTGACAAAACATTGTCTCTAAACGAAGCACTATGCTACTATAATCATCCTCCTGTTGGCAGTTATCGAGTCGTTGAATTGTTTCTTGAACTACGGAGAATACAAACTCTGCCGCCATTTTGTGATCGACTGACTGTTGCGCCTGCGTTGTTTATGTCAGCGGTTCCCAAGGTCAACCGGGAAGTTACTGAAGCGTGAAGTTCAATTCAAAACGTCGAGTTGAAAATTAAAGTCGTCGACTTTGTAATGTGAAACTCGAACGACGAATGCATGACGTGGGGTTTAGAATGAACAGTGACGATCTCGAATGTAAAACTTGAACGACAAATATAAAACACGTATGTTGAAACCTTGATAAAGCTTATAAAATACAAAATAACAATATGAAATATTCTACTTGAGTGTAAAATTCATGTGAAGAACTTCGAATTCAAACCATGAATGAGCATTGTTCGAAGCAGGAAAATAGAATAAAAACAATAACCAAAAGCCAAGTTATGGTTGTAGTGAGTTTATGGTCTGAAGAGCCTACGATAGTTGGGCGAGGATACAGTTGGTTTTATAAGAACACAGGAAACTGGATACAGAAAACAGACATTCTTTCCCCAAATGCAACCAAGACCAAGCCAGAAAGCAACTTTTCGCATGATTCGTCGCCTTCGTTGGGATACCTGTGGCCGTCACTTTTTGGCGCCATTTTCCGCGTCCTCCATATTAGGAAATCGATCGAGGGAGCCTGGGAAAGAGCGTTACACACACACACACACACACACACACGCACACACACACTTAGCGTATTATTATATAAGAACGATTGCACGTCCTCAGTCACCGTCAAAAAGCCGTTGGCTTTTGAAAAGCGAAATGGCGCGCAGAGTGAGTACGCCCGCACAATTTTCGTCAGCGGTCTTCAGATTAAAGCAATGCATCTTGCGATCTGTGAGTTCACAGCCGCCATGTTTTGAGTGCAGATTGAGAGTGCTTCATCTGAGGATTAATTTGGCAAATGGTGTGGTTATATCTGAGGAATCTAATACACTTGAAATGGTCAACCAACTTTGTCTTCAACAAAGTTTGCCGAGTCTGCCTGGGAAAGCACGGAAAGCCATTTTAATACCCGACTCTGAACACTGATTTTTTTAATGACAACGAATTGGAAATAAATTTAGCGTTGCATGGTTTTTGTGGAGAAGGAAAACCGGAGAACCGAGACTCGAGAGTCCAGAGCTCGTCGGAGCAATCATCAGAGTTCCTTTAATGTCCCGGAGAAATCTACGCCCGGGGGGGGGGGGGGGGGGGGGGGGGGGGACTTCTGTTTGTGACGTATTATGTATGTGCCGCCCGGGTGGGTCAGGGTTTTGAGCTCAGTTTGGGCAGGTAGGGTCAGGGTTTTGACCTGATTTGGGCAGATCAGGGTCAGGATTTGAGTATAATTTGGGTGCAGTCAGGGTCGGGGTTCAGTATTTTTTAGGCAGTTCATTTTTTTTAGCTACTATGTCAAAAAAAGACCTTCTGTTGCCGCATTTTTATCGCCTGCCCACATGCAAGCACTGAGGTTCCCATACATCGTGACGCCGCTAATTTTATCTATGTACTTCATCTGCTGATTTGTTTACCCAATGCCACGTCCCGACTTGAAATGTTCCGTATTTTGCATGAAATCCCGGTACGCGGTATACCGGTCAGGGTATATATCCGACCGTGTTTTGAAAACAATTTAAAGAAGGGGCAATCCGGTTTTTTTTTTCCAAAATGGGGGCAATCAGGGTTCTGGAGCTCGGATTGGGTCAAACAGGGTCAGGGTTTGGGCCTCTTGGCCTCACATACATACCCATTTTTCATGTAAGTACCCCCCCCCCCCCCCCCTCGGGAATCTACGCTTCTGTAATAATTTAGATCGTTTGAAAAAGATGTATAGAAATAAATCATTGGTTAAATGATGATCGATTTTGAGTGATTTCTTGTGATCGAGTGATTTATTGAGCTTTCTAGTTCTATGACTATGTATACTTATAAAGATTAAAAATGTTTTAGAGGGTAAATTTATATGGTCGAGATTAATTTTAGCATTGGCCTGCAGCGAAATTTCATGTCGAAATTATGGAGTAATTTATCCTTTATGGTATTACGTTTGTAATTCCTAGGAATTCCAAGCTATTCCAAGCTGCCCAAAAATCATAAATTTGAAATCCAAGAAATTCCCAGGTATTCCATGCTTTAAAGTTAACACCTTTCATAAATTTAATTGCATGACTTAGAAATCTTGGGAATTCCTAGGAATTTCTAGCTATTCCAAGCCTTATCTAATTTGTTATCTACAATTCCAAGGAACTTCCCAGCAATTCCAAACCTTGTGGACTCACACTCATCTGCATCACTTGGAATAGTTGGGGATTCCTAGGAATTCCAAAAAAGCTGGGAATTCATTTCGCAGGGGCTGATTCGTCGCCGGTTTGTAAATTTGTAACATTCGACCAGTTTGATGAGTTTCTGGACGGATTGGCACAATCCTGAATCCTAAATCTATAAGCTATTATGCTTAGTAATTCTCGTAGAGAGATGGCTGACTCTAAGGAAAACGTGAGTTTGGAAAATTTGTCCTTCTATTCTTTATCAGATAAAGAATTTTACATTATTACTGGCGGCTGGCCTGGTAGACAAAACTATGATTTTGATTTGTATGATATCTTTACTAATCCTGATAAAGGTGATGAATGTGACCCCGATCTAATGCTCTCTCCCCCTTGTTCGATACCTAAAATGAATAAGTTAAGTAAAAATATAAACCCTAATAACAAATGTCTCTCAATATTCCACTGTAACATCAGAAGCCTAACCAAGAATCGAAACTTATTAGAAGATGTGTGTAGTCAAGGGCACCCAACGAGTACTTTTTGAAATTCGTTTGAAACCAGTTGTCTGCAGCTTATCTAGCCATTTTAAGGCGCCTACTATGTCTTTTGACTTATTCTAGAAAGCTATTAGCTGTTCGAGTTTTCTAGGTGGAAATCGCGTCAACCGAAAATACTATGGCAAAATATTCCCGGCCTACGAATTTGTTAGTAGTCTAGAACATAACAAGAATTTTCTAGCCCAAGTAACTTCATGTTGTAAAGTTTTGTGGAGGTACGAATTTTTTAGGGATTCTTTTTCCTGTTCTGACCCTATTGATCAGACGAATTGGGACGTACGAATATTTTAGGGGAAACCTTTTAGTCTCCCTTTTCTTCTATAATTTTCTTGGGATTGAAAACAAATTTTCTAACCGGTATTTCAGAAAACAATTTTCTAGGGACAATTTTTTTAAATCCGAAAGTTTTAGGCTAACTTACTCTCCCGAACAGCTTTTTAACCGAAAACTTCGTTGGGTACCCTTGTGTAGTTCGTTAGATGCTAAGTTTGATGTAATAGGAATAACTGAAACTGAGTGTACTGTATGTTGATATGACCTCGTATAATTTCTTTCATACGAATTCTCCTACAAATGCTGGTGGTGCTTCCATGTACATATCAAATAACCTTAATGCTATTTATAGGCCTGATATCGAATTTTCTATGGACTTAGTTGAATTCTGCTGGGCTCAAATTGATTGTGGAAGAAGCAATAAACAAATAATTGTTGGCTGTATATATATAGACACCCAACTTCTGACCTTAAAGAATTTACCACACAACTTAACGATATTATTAGGAAGCTTGATAATAATACCAATCAGCTATTTATTTTCGGCGATGTAAATATTGATTTTCTCAGAAGTTCCTTACATTCCCCAAATGATGAATACCTTGATATGCTCTTCACCAATAACTTACTCCCAATTATTACGAAACCAACTAGAATTACCGACCACACAGCCACACTTATCGACCATATATATACAAACTCAGCAATGTCTCAAATAGTGTCTGGCATTGTAACTGTTGATATTTCTGACCACTTACCAGTGTTCTGTATAGTAAAATCACAGATATAAAAAAAAGATTGTAAGCAATGATACAGGGATTATTCCAAGTTTAAAAAGGAGAACTTTCTAAATGATATAAATTCAATAAATTGGGAAGAGATCTTGAACCTAAGTAAAACGTTGAATGAAAAAACACAAGACACAATTGGTACTTTGAAAAAGGTTATTGATAAGCATGTACCTAAAAATCGAGCTTCTCAAGCAAAACAAAAACAGCTAAATAAGCCCTGGATAACAACTGGAATACTTAAAACAATAAAAAGAAAACAAAAAATGTACCATACACACTTCCTCAGCAAAAATTCTGAAAACATAAAGAAATATAAGCAGTATGCCAATATGCTGGTTTATCTAAAAAACAAAAGCAATAAAACATTATTATACCCTCCAGTTTACACAATCTAAAGGCAATCTTAAGTCTACTTGGAAAGTTATTGGTACACTAATTAAAAGGAAGACAAAGGGCCAGTCTTACTCTACTAGAATTATACGTGGCAATAAAACTTATACCTCTCAGGCTGACATTGCTGATCAGTTCAACAACTTTTTTGTAAATATTGGCCCAACATTAGCTAGCAAAATAAGACCTGATAACACCAGTCCCACCCAGTATATTACTAACTCCCCATCTACAAGTTTCATTCTATCCCCTGTTACAGAATCACAAGTGTCTTCTTTGTTTGCTGCCTTAGATGAAACAAAAGCGTATATTGATATCCCAATAAAATTAATCAAACTAGCAAGTGCCTCACTATCTGCCCCTTTTACACAACTATATAATGAGTCTATCTCAACTGGCATAACCCTTATGTATAAGAGTGATATTGTTACTGAATTAGGGAATTACCGCCCCATTGCTATTATCTCCCCATTTTGTAAAGTCTTAGAACGCTTAGTCTATAACCAATTCATCTTTTACATTGAAAAGCATAATATATTGTACAACTATCAATTTGGCTTTAGAAAGGGCTACTCGACTGAATATGCTATTTTAGAAACAATAGAAAAATTTAAGACAGCAATAGTTGAAAAAAAAATAACTTGTGGTATTTTTTTGGACTTTTCTAAAGCATTCGACACCATTAATCATGAAATACTGTTAGCAAAATTGTATAAGTATGGTATTCGTGGACTTCCTAATGCATGGTTTTCAAGCTATCTAAGCAACCATAAGCAATATGTTAAAGTTAATAATTCTGAATCAAGTTTACGAGATATAATATGTGGCATCCTACAGGCTCCACCCTAGGTCCCCTATTATTCTTATTGTATATAAATGATCTCCCAAATTGTTCCAACAAATTTTTATTTAGAATATTTGCAGATGATACAAATATATTTTATTCATCAGATAATCTAAATGATTTGAAAACAGTTGTAAATGAGGAACTAAACAATGTGCTAAAGTATTGCTCAGTAAATAAACTTTCAATAAACTTTAAAAATATATATATATATGCTTATAACTTCCTATTTGAACTATGGACTTATGAGTTGTGGTACTGCAACCCAAAATAGACTAAAAAGAATTAAGACTAAGCAAAATAAATGTATTCGTCAAATGTTCTTTGCCAACAAACTTGAAAATGCCACCCCATATTACAAAATGTTAGAAATTTTAAATCTGGGAAATATCTTTAACCTTAAAATTTCCTCTCTTATACATAAAATACAATATGATAAACAAAATATCCCACCTGCCTTCCTTGAGCTAATTACTTCTGCCAAAGATATCCATTAGCCCTAATTAATCATTACTAGAGAAAATTTACAATGTTTGACCCACAAAAAAACAAATTTGTCAGTTGTCAGTAAAAAAAATCGTCATTTGTCAGTTATTTTTAAGGCCGTTTGTCAGTAGTCAGTTAACCCCATTCAGCCAAGGGACAGCCTTTTGTGGAAGCGGCCTCGGGACTTTTACAAACTCTCCCGAGGCAGACGTATTTTTTCACTCACGTAAATTCGAAGAAAAAAGTAACGTCTGGTTACTTTTTTCTTCGAATTTATGAGTGAAAAAATACGTCTGCCTCGGGAGAGTTTGTAAAAGTCCCGAGGCCGCAAACCACAAACCGAACCTAACCATCGGACGAGTTTACGGGTAAACGACGGGTTCTCACTCGCCTAGAGCTAGGGTTCACAGGTAAACAAGAATGGAAGGTAAACGAGATTTTTTTTTTAGCGCTCCTACTCGGGCTCGGACTCGTAACCGTTTGCGTGTACTGCAGTACAGTGCAGACGTCATGACCACTACACCAAGCGCGTTCGGGATTTGACAATTGTTTATCTTTATCCATGACTGGTTTAAGAATGTCATTGTTTAATTTGCGTTCTAGAATTAGCGATTATTGGTAATTGAAGAGCAAAAGCCATTACTGATTATTGGTAATTATAGAACGAGGATATGTTGGCATAGCAGGCTATCCCGAGGCTTGAGGGGAAATTTAATCACTCTTTAATCCAAACCCTCTTCCCGCCAGCCATAAATAATGAATGGTCCCTATATAAGACGACAAAAACCTTTTCCCAGGAACTATAAGCGCTGTGGAAAATTAACCAGGAACTAAAAAAATTCATAACCCAAAAAATAGAATTTACAAGTAAGGCTTCTGTCGAGGAAGAAAAGAAACTAATTTGAAAGTAAAAAAATATATTTCCCAGCAACTAATATATTTCACAACCAAAAAAAAAAACGAAATTTACAAGTATGGCTTCCGTCGAGGAAGAAAAACTAATTTGAAAGTAAAAAATAATATTTCCCAGCAACTAAAATCTTTCACAACCAAAAAAAATAGAATTTACAAGTAAGGTGGCTTCCCTCGATGAATAAAAACTAATTTGAAAGTAAAAATAATGTCCCAGCAACTAAAATATTTCATTACCAAAAAAGTTGGAATCTGAAACGAAAATCTCGGCAGAACAGTTTTTCTTCAGAACAGATGTCGTTGGTGTCAATTTCTTTTTATTTAACTCGATAAATCTTTAAAAGTTGCATTCAAAGAGATTTGAAGTGAAACCCAATGATTTTGATGGGAAATCAAGCTTTATTTGTATTTTCATTTTATGGCCCCAGAGAGGGACACAACGATGGTTGCCACATACAAAGTACTGTAAAATTGTCTTACATTCCGCATTGGCCCACAGATCCGTTAGGAAATAATTTAATGTTCCAAAATTTGGGTTATAGGTGTATTTTTGGTAGTTCTACAAGGACCGAGATATTTTATTTGATTTTATCAATGCAAACCAATTTTGTGATCGCGTTGTCATGACGACCAAAACCACCAATACTCAACTTAGTTAATGTGATTTCACTAGGTTTGACAAGCCGTAATTGCTATTGTTATGAAATTAAACAAGTGCTATGCCCCCAAGCTATGTACAAATACTATTTTTAAATTGAGGAATAAGTACATTGAGAGTTGTGAGAGTAGACTCTCGCTTCTTCGCCACTCAGGCTCTCGCAGCTTCGTCGCTTAGTGTCGACGTGAAAAAACGCTCTGAGACCCAGGTAGTCCTGGAATTGCTTGCGTTGCCCGAGCACTTAAGGGATATACTGAACTCATTTCTATCTAGCAACTCCGTCAAGTTTATCAAAATAAGATTTATTCAAGTTAGTGCTATCCCCTCCAGTTAGTTCATCCAACGGGAAGACCTAGCATCTCCGCTTTACTGCCTGAGTGCTTTCAGAGATATAGAACTTATTTCTATCTAACGACTCATAACTTTCTCTAACTAGCTAGTCAAGAAGATCTGAACTAAAAAACGTTTTTCATTTTGAATTGCTATTTAGAATTGTGTTTTTCGTCCACTAAATAACGTAGCTACATTGTAGTTACATTACATTTCTGGTAGATAATAACATTAGCCGGATCATGAGAGAAAATGGAAAGCGAATAAATGTTGTATTTGTTGAATTCAGAATATAAAACAAAGTCTGAGCACTTTCTTTTTTCTCTACGACTGAAGGCATTAGTAAAGCAGTGCCAAAGTTGTCACAGTAAAAGGAATTAGAGACACACAAGATGGGAATATTCAGAGATTGCTGGGTACCACGGAGAGATCGCATGATTCCGTTCTCTGCGGGGTACCTAATAAAACATGCCGTTATTAAACAGTAATAGTGTCATGAGTAGGCGGCGGTGAAGCCATATTTAGTAGGCAATAGATGACTGTGTTGATCTGCGTCGGCGGAGAAGATAAACTCTGGTATTATCAACTGGAAATCGATCAAGGTATGCTAAACGCTGTGGCAAACGAGTAGCAGATGACATTTCGAGCGCTAGCCCTTTACTCTGACAGAGAACTAACACTAGAAACGTCAGCTGCTACTCGCTACCCACGGTGGTTAACATACCTTGATCGACTTTTAGTTGATTATACCAGTACACATTGAGTATGAGTTCCAGTCCAGTCAACAGTATGCCGTATGAATGAGTTCGCTGTCTTCTCAGTTGGCAGTAAAACCTGCATACAAGTCATGCAAATTGTCCTTGGTACTAGTTACCGATATCACAGGACAGGCGCACGTTACAAATTTTGCTTTTTTGTGGTTTGTCTATACTGCGAAATGAATTGGTTTAAAAGCGGAAAATGGCCTTTGATCATGAAAGGTCCGGCGCGGCTTTGCAATGTTACACAAATAACATCAAAATACAACTAGCATTAAGTGAATGAGTGGAAATTTACTTACAAAATATCAAACAGCCCATCAAGATAAGAAACACTTGGTCACTGTTCATCTGGAGGGAATTCAATGCCTTCTTGAATGCATCGAATTCTGCAGCCGTTGCATTGGAAGCCATGATGGAGAGGAGGGAAACTCTCATACGCATGCGTCGTCACATTCTAGTGAACTCGAGGAGGCAGTTTGATGTGGAATATTGAAGTTTGTGGTGAATTTTTAGTTCAGTTGGAATAGTAAACGTACTTTAAGCTAAATTATGAGCATGAGGCCTGAACATCCTTTGAATGCATGCATTTGGGTTTCGGTGTGCCGATGTCCTCCACATTGTTCACTCTTTCATTTCACGTTTCTTGTTGATCCTGGAATGTTTAATTACCAGTTGTTTCGGCACTTCGCCACATCACATCAAGTAACTAGCTGTGCGATTGATACTGTAGTTATAGTTAGGAAGTTGAGGTCTCATTCGCAAGGCAGTCCTAGAATATTACACCGAATTCGACTTGGCATTTGCCGACACACATGGTGGTGACCGCCATGCAGAGATTTGTTTGATTCAAGATTCTTTATTGCACACTATTTACATATTGTTTAACTACAGTACATGCATGTGGAAATGTATTATATAAGGGCAAAGGAGATGGATTATTAAATGCTTTAGAGGAAATGTGTTTAGTGGTCTAAGGAGTACGAAGCTTTCGAGTTGACCAATATCATGAGAAAAATAAACGAGGACACGTATATTAAGTATATTGCAGGTGCACAATTTCTCAAAACCTTGACTTTTTATACCTCAATATACGCGAAATTTGTTAATCTTTTTGACCCTGGCGGTAAAATTGGTATTCAACCATGCGTGATTGATTCGTGCCCAGTGCAGTTTCTTCAGCTGGTGCGAAAAAACGCGAGAAACGCCTTGTGAAATCATTCCAATCGATTAAAGAAAGGCTTTATTTCCAAGACCTAGAATTTTGAAAATTGAGTGGAAATGTGGCTGTGTGTGTACCTTATAAAATTATGATAAACTTTTTAATTCGGTAGGTAAAATGGAGGTCGATCTGTCCGTCCTGATCCATTCGAGAATGAGAACGTAATGTCCGAAAAATCGTATTTTTCTTGATCTTTCCAAGGCGTTTGATACTGTGAACTATGACATTTTGTTAGTCAAACTTGAGCATTACGGTATTCGCGGATTGGCCCTTGAATGGATCAAAACCTATTTGTCCAATAGATTACAACAAGTTGAATACAATGATACCTGTTCATCGTTCTGTGCCGCATCAAATACATAAATGACCTCTGTAATGCCACTAACGCTTTTGAACTGGTCTTATTTGCTGACGCTACAAATCTATTCTTTTCTCACAAGGATTTACCCCTCTATATATATAGATACAATTAATACTGAAATGGTTAAATTATCCAATTGGTTTGATGTTAACGAACTATCGATTAATATTAAAAAGTCTAATTATATGATTTTTAAGCCACGACAAAAAAAAGGCAAACGATTGATTTAACGATTGAGATTAATAATCATAGGATCTACCAATGGTGCAATCTACCAATTGGCGGGGGGGATCTAAAAATAGCCCAACTCGTAAAAACGCTGTGCCAACTATATAGGAGATATATCAGTATGGACGCTCCTAGTTATGGGGTCCTGGACGAACACGTCCTTGAATCCTCATATTTCTCAAGTTGCAAGCAAAATATCCAAATCAGTAGGAAATAATATATAAATCAAGTTTTTGCCTTTCTAAGCCGGCCCTACGAACACTATACTTTTCCTAAGTGTACCCGTACCTCCATTATTGCATTACTGTTTGGGGCTCAACGTATCCATCCAACTTACACCGTATTATTTTGCTCCAAAAACTTGTAATTAGAATTATAGATAAGGAAGCATTTGATGCCCATACTAACCCAATATTCAAACAACAAAGGATTTTGAGATTTCAAGATATTTATTTACTCAATTTCGGAAAATTTATATATTCGTATCAAAACAATTTACTTCCTCGAGGTTTCGACAACTTATTGTTGACGAATGATCAAATTCACAGTTACAATACCCGAAGTTCTCATTTATTTCATGTTCCTTTGTGTAGAACAAACATAAGACAGTTATCTGTTAGTTTCCAAGGTCCAAGGTCCTCAAATATACGTAACGCAATGTCCTTTTCTTCTTTCCAATTCAAACTTAAAGGACTATCTTATCTTTCATATGTGCATCTTAATGTATTTGTTTAGTTTTGTTAGCGTGTTGCTGTTGCCGCCTCAATCAGTTCATTAACCAATATTAATTGTAACGAGGTGGCCCAGAACCTCACAAGCGGCTTTATGGTTTCTCTTGGGCTACCCCGCCACTTATTTTATTCTTTGTAAGATTACTATTTATATTTGTGGCAAATAAATTAAACTGAAATTAAACTGAATGTTACGAATTGAAACTCCTTTCCAGGGGAAGGTATATGGATGTGCCCGGGGGTGAGGCATTTTCCTTACTTCTTTGACTCGCAGTGGGGCATTTGAGCACCTTCTTGTCCCCAGTGAGTAAAGACTAAAAAGCTATACTCATCGATAAAAAAGCAGTTCTGGAAATTGTCCACGGCTATTCGTTGTACGGAAGGTTGGCCTTAAATTTTCAATAAATTTAAATTCTACATTTTCACACGGAACTACAGCCCTGCCATTCTCTCCATAGTAAGACGAAGGACCACTGACCACAGCCTCGATCGTATGTGATACACCAGGATCCAGGCAAACCGGTTTGTCCAGGTTTATAGTAAACCCATAATATTTATCTGTCATCTCGCTATCCGTCGTAAACGTCAATGGGGAAGGGGTTTGGTAAAGAGTAGATGTAGAGTCTTTATTCGCTCCTTTGTAAATGGTAAGGTCTACTGTGTATTGTGACCCAGAACTGCCGAATAATCTCACACCAGTGAGGTGAACCTGACTACTGACGGTGAACGTGAGGCAGTCGGCTGCGTTACCATCGTATCCACACAGAAGTGAGTAACAACGCAAACCACTGAATCTCTTACATGAACCAGTCTTTTGGATACTTTTTCTATTCTTTTCTTGAAATGATTTAAGTGATGTTGGTTTCCCAACAGAATTAAGATACGTAACCAATTCGATTACCTCTATCATATCTAGGATTTCGGTATGAAGAACATTTTCCACAAATTGTTGTGGTGACATCAGTGGAAACCTTATCAAGTGAATCGCTTTATGGCCGAGAACAGCTCTCTTTGATTTCCCATCTTCACTCAGTTCTTGTTCTTCAATCTTCTTACAAGCCCAGCTATGTACGGCCTGGAATAGCTCCACCTCTGTTATGCAGAGAGTGTCCCTCTCTAGAATGTCACAGAGTGTTTCTTGCGTGACAGCGAGAAACGGCTCAGATGTCACGGCTTTCTGGGTCTCACAATCAACAATATTCCAGCAGATTTCTTTCAGCTTTTCGTCTTCTAGTTTTTCCGCCTGTGGTAGAACAGTGAACACATCCTCTGGTCCCAGCTCTTCCTCAAGATACTGTGTGCATTTCTTAACCAGTGAAGGAACAAAGTACTTCTTAGCGAGGTACAAAACCTCCATAACATGACTTCCGGTCAACTGCACTTCATCGTAGTACATATAGCGAAATAGTTCTAGTAATCCTTCAGCGGTACAGTCTGGTAGGTGGATAGTACATCGAGTCTCGGCCAGTTCACCGTAGAACATGCATGGCCTCGAATACAGGACTACTGATAGCCAGTACGTACTTATGGGCAGGAACGGTGACCGTGTCGCCTTTGGAGTCGACAACCGAGAACTGTACATCACTGAACATGCTGTTGTTGTACATGTACTGGTTACGTTCCTTGATAGTGTTGCGTACAGTTTGCCATTTGGTATCCATTGCTTAACTGTGACTGTGTTGATGTTAAGAAGTGTTTATATATTAAAAGCAGGTTGCTTCCGTGTTCTCATGAAAGTGAAAGTGCAGGATTCGTACCCGAATTGCATGATGGTATACGAGTTGGTTTGGTATACGTAGTCCCCACCCCTCCGGTTGTTTTTGTCAACATCAAGTTGGGGAAGGGTAGGCACCCAATTGTGCCGCCCCCTCGTCTCCCCGAGGGGGCGATGCTCGATCTCTTGCAGAACTGACTAACACGCTTCCATTCATTTTGACATACTTCTTGAAAACGAGAATTTTTCCTCACTTTTGGCACTGCAGCATTTTATCATTTTTTTTAGAAGCATAAAAAACTGAGAAACGATTCAATTGTTAATTCACATCACGATGGCAAAAAAGGGCCCATTTTTCTCCCTCTACGCAATAACTTTAGACCATAAAATGCAAATAACTTGCATTTTTAAAATTTGGTAGGAATATAGTTCAAGAGAAGGAAATCTCAAACATAGTAGTTTGGATGTAGTGATTGACAATGTGACGTCACTGTAACCGTGAGACCTTGGCGCCAAAATTAGGATTTTAAATTCGATTTTGAAAATGTGTTCAGTGTGTTTTACCCTTTTGGTGAAGGTGTTCAGCGAAAACCAGATTTGAATCTGATAAAATGGAACAAAGTTATGGCTGATTAAAAAATTCCAAATTTCCCGCGAAAGCTAAATAGTTTATAAAATGTGGTAGTGTTTTAACAAATATGGTCAAAGTTTTGGGGTATTTACCGATGAACACGTTTAAGAAAATCTGACGGATACAAAGTGGACCGAAAATGAAAACAAATTTGTAGTTTTTGATCTACAACATGGGGTATTAAGTTCCCCCTGACGTCATAATGATGTAACTGTGACATAAATTACGTCTATCTGACGTCATAGAATATTTAACCATATAGTCCCAAGTTGAAAAAAACTACAAATCATTATAATAGGCCCTTTGCAGGTAACAAATCACGTGGTTGTACTGGAGAGCAAAAAATATCTGACTTCATTTATTCAAAGACCTTGTACGAGATCGGTAGTGTTATTAACAAATCCTGTTTGTAAATGCTATTTTCCACCTCCAATCATATCGATTGTCGATCTTTCTAAAACTGCGATTTTAAAGATAGCTTGCTCTCCAGCATCCATGGCAACACCTTTCCGGCCATGGGGATCACGAGCTCAATTCATTCGTTAATGAAGTATTATATCACAGGCTTCCCAGACTCGACGTATATTTCCCGCTTATTAGTCTGTTGGGTTACCTGTGGTTTATCGATTAGTTTCGTAACGATCTCAGAAGAGTTTAAATAATTGCTTCGTGTGAATTTTCTTTTCCGATTCCTACGAAATGAATCTTCAATAATAAAAGATTGATACTTAATGAAGTTGTGTGAGTGTTTTTTTGGCGATTTGGGGCCTTCTAAAGCAATTTATTAGGATTCGAAATTTTGACCGTTGGCCGAGGCTCTAAGAAAGTTAACAAGGTAGGCAAGTCGACCTCGCCAAAGCACACACTTACCTCAAAGATCACCCAAAAATCGGCACTTTTCTTCCTCGCTCGTTATTCAGCTTTCGGTACAGGAGGGAATAGTTATCAAGCAACATCTGACCAGAGATTTAGGAAAACCCATCAAATTTTTCATCGCCAAACGGCCTCCTCGAGACCCCAAAAGCGCGACCTTGCAATGATCTGTAAGAACCAGAATGACCAAAGCGGTCCAAAATTTTCCCGACCCTACCCAAAACGATGCAAATCGCCTTTTTTCATGGGGGGCCCTCAAGCGTGAAATTATACTTCCGCTCGAGGAACGGAAACAAATATATCGCCAATCAAAGAGACCATTACTAGGCCTTTTAACGAAACTGGCGGTTACAGACTAATTTTGAATTTGGAACTCGCGAAATTTTCTCACGTGGAACTGTCATAACACTCGGTGAAGACCCCAGCCAACTGTCTTGGTCCACTGATTGGCGAGTTCCAAATTCAAAATTAGTCTGTAACCGCCAGTTTCGTATAATTTCACGCTTAGGGGTCCCCCCATGAAGAAAGGCGATTTGCATCGTTTTGGTAGGGTCGGGAAAATTTTGGACCGCTTTGGTCATTCTGGTTCTTACAGATCATTGCAAGGTCGCGCTTTTGGGGTTTCGAGGAGGCCGTTTGGCGATGAAAAATTTGATAGATTTTCCTAAATCTCTGGTCAGATGTTGCTTGATAACTATTCCCTCCTGTACCGAAAGCTGAATAGCGAGCGAGGAAGAAAAGTGCCGATTTTTGGGTGATCTTTGAGGTAAGTGTGTGCTTTGGCGAGGTCGACTTGCCTACCTTGTTAACTTTCTTAGAGCCTCGGCCAACGGTCAAAATTTCGAATCCTAATAAATTGCTTTAGAAGCCCCCAAATCGCCAAAAAACCACTCACACAACTTCATTAAGTATCAATCTTTTATTATTGAAGATTCATTTCGTAGGAATCGGAAAAGAAAATTCACACGAAGCAATTATTTAAACTCTTCTGAGATCGTTACGAAACTAATCGATAAACCACAGGTAACCCAACAGACTAATAAGCGGGAAATATACGTCGAGTCTGGGAAGCCTGTGATTATATCAGCACGTGACTGTTAGCTGCAAAGGGCCTATTGTTCAACTTCAAAGTCTTTTACATGTGTTTCCTTTATTGTCTTCAGTGGTAAATACCCCTAAAGTTTGACTTTATATGGTAATCGAACAATTACATTCCTTACATTTCGGCGAAAGCTGGCGGGAGATTCAAAGCCAGGAGCGTCCGTATAATATTATACTGCATATATATCCGTGTGTCAGCGTATGACCGGTTTGAGCTATTTTTAGAACATGTTTCCCGGGTCACTGCCCTCTGACTCTGCTGCGATCGTGCATATGCTTGCCGTAATTATCGAGATTAAGAATGATCTATTGTTCTTTGAGGTGATTTTACTAACGCTGCATTGTCCTGACTATGGTTTGATTGGATTCCCAAAGTGTGGGCACGTGAACTCCCGTGAGATCTGTTCTAAATATAGCTCAATCCGGTCATACGCTGACTCACAGACCTAGTATGGGAGATGGACGCTCCTGGTAATGGGCTCCTGTCAAAACCTATTCCCTCTTATAACTTTAGTTTCTTTTATGCAAATCAAATTAACTTTTCGGTTTTGTGTTTAACTCGATGATATCATGGTTTTCCATCTTAAAAAGGATCATATTTTCTTATTCCTCAGTTTGGCGCGAAATTCAGGCGTATGCCGTTACGTCACATTGTCAATCATCCACCTCAAACGAAAAACCTCTAAAAAAACATATTATTCGTCTCTGGCTAAGTTTTATATCATTCTGAATTTTTTACACTCTACTATGAAGCTTCCGGGAGGAAAATGACCCATTTTTGACCATCGTGCATATTCTTCATGGAAAATATTGAAATTTGCGGAAAGTATCGTATAACTTGATGGATTGTGGCCGGGCAAACTGGGAGACCAGAAGTTTAGTAACAAAAAAACAATCAAAATTTTTGTAATAATTTTGTAATAATTTTTAAGATAATCACTCACTCTGAAAATTGTGGCAATTCAGTATACATATACTATACAAACTTTATTGAGTGTTCCCCAAGGGGCTTTTCTACACACATTACAATATTAAATATATAGGAAATGGTTAATACCAATTCTAAGATAATCTAAAGTCTAATTTAATGTACATTGTAATATAAATATTCGAAAATTACCGCTGAATGCAAGGACTACAGACGCATGTACGCAGGGTTAGCCTCATTCTGAAGTTAAACATTCATAAATACCAGCGAGCACAACTCTGCGTATTGTTGTAGTTTCGCGTTTTGCACCTTCTCGCTGGTATTTATGAATTTTTAACCTCAGAATGAGACTAACCCTGCGTATATACATCTGTAGCCATTGCATTCAGCGGTAATTTTCGAATACGAAACTGGAGTATTGTAATAAGAGATGAATTAAAATATAAAATATGGTAAATTGCTGCTAATATCGATAATTATTAAGTAATGGTCCAAATAAGAACTGTAGTGTCTACGGCAAGGAATGTTAAAAGGTGTTAATTTTCTATTATTCTTTCTCTTAATTTCATTGGTTGATACTTATAAATTCAATAGAAACCCATCGAAATAATGCATTATCTTTCGATATTTTTTTGTGGTTGAATTTATTTTTGATCGAACTAACTATGGTTTAATGTCGAAGAATATCGTATGTGGGGAAAGTTCTCAAATTTGCGATTTAAAAATCCTTTGTTTTCTCTACATCCGATTGGCTGGATGGTGGCTTCTCTGCGTTTTCACAGAAAAAAAATCCAATAGCATAACAAATACTTTATTTTCGAGATGTAGTTTGGATTGTAGATACCTCCTAAAGCACTTAAGGCATATTCAAGCAAAATCGTATGTGGGGGAGGCTCATTGCCGCAGAACAATGGATTCTACTACAGTTCTTATCTGGACCATTACTTAAGTAATAAGAAATCCGTCGGGCATACGTTTTTCCAGCTTCTTCTTAAATAATAATAATAATAATAATAAATTATTTATATAGCGCCATAATCCACTAGTTGCCCTATGGCGCTTTACAATGAATACTGGTAAAAATATATATAAAGTTAGAATATAATTGATATTAAACTATCTAGTATGTATACCACTAAAACTACTGAGACAACTAAAAACTACAGCATGCAACACTCAATAAGACAAATGTTATACTCGCTAGGGAGGGCTTAGTATAAAATTGTCATGGTCGTCCGAGAAAACTGATTATCATAGTGAAATGAACAAGATGGTTCTAAACGAAAAGAAGACCAAGGCGATGGTCATAGCGTCGTCACAAGAAAAGTGTCCGAGTTCTCCGAGGACATTGCCGTCACCATCAACGGATCTCTAATTCAAACGAGAAATTACTTGGTGTGCATCTGGACCAAACTTTGAGCCGGTCCCTTCATGTAGATAACATATGCAGAAAGATTTCCCAAAGACTTGGGATACTTCGGCGCATTCGTCACCATCTCTCACTTGATGCTCGTCTTGCATTTTATCAGTGCTTAGTTCTCTCTCTGATGGACTATTGCTGCGTAGTGTGGGGCAATACATCCCAGCAAAATTTAGACAGGATTCATCGACTTCATTCAGAAAAGGGCAGCTAGGTTGATTCTGGACACTGACAATAAAGCAACATCATTGCCATTATTTTCACAGCTGGGATGGCTTCCCATCCATGATAAATTAAGTATTTTCGTTCTGTCACCGTTTATAAAGCCTTAAATAATTTATCTCCCTCCTATCTTACCAGTTTAATTTTACCTTTTAATTCTGTTTATAGTTTTAATACCCGTGGCTCTGTAAATAATAATTTGAAGCTTCCTAAAGTGACTACTAAGGCCTGGATGCGTACTTTTGCCTTTCTGCATCTAATGAATGGAACTCTTTGGACTGTAGTATTAGAAACGCTTCTACACTCTCCTCTTTCCGCAAGAATTACTTAAAGATGGCTTTCTCCAAGCTCAAAGAAAAACTGTGATTTTTTTCTCCCTCCGTCTATGTAAATATACCTAGTTGTATAATAATGTTTGTGTAGTAATATTCAAGGTTTAGCTTTAGTGTTAATTTAGTTTTACTTAGCTTGTTTTAGCTATAGTTACATTTGGGGGGGGGGGGTGGATTTTGATAGCAGTATATGTGACCCCCCCCCCCCCCCCCCCCCAAGATAGTATGGTGGGACACTAGCTACCGAAAATAATTATGGGAAAGGGACTAGCCTAGTAGTTTCCGGTGGGACATTTGAACACATTGCTTGTCTCCACCGTGGGGAATTTGCAACAAAATTCAAAATCATGACTATTAAATGCCCGGGAATTGGCCTGGGGAAGGGATGGGCATTGTTGAAATTGACTGGTACGTAAAAACCTACATTCGTCGATAAAAAAACAGTTCTGGAAATTGTCCACGGCTATTTGTTGTACGGGTATTTGAATTTCCAATAAATTTAAATTCTACATTTTCACATTGAACTACGGCCCTGCCATTCTCTCCAAACCATGACGGAGAGCCACTGATCACAGCCTCGATCGTATGTGACATACCAGGGTCCAGACAAACCGGTTTGTCCAGGTTTATAGTAAACCCATTATATCCATCTATCGTCTCGCTATCCGTCGTAAACATCGATGAGGAATGGTAGAGCGTAGATGTAGAGTCTTTCTTCACTCCCTTGTAAATGGTAAGGTTTACTGTGTATTGTGATCCAGAACTGCCGTACAATCTCACACCAGTGAGGTGAACCTGACTACTGACGGTGAACGTGATGGAGTCTGGCCTACCACCGTATCCCCAACAACCCGCAAGAATAGATCCATTTGAGAACCTTTTACACGAACCAGTCTTTGTAATACCGTCTCTATTCTTTGCATTAAATGTTTTGAGTGATTTTGGTTCTTCTCCAACCGATACAAAATATGTAACTAATTCAGTGACTTCCTTCATATCTAGAATTTCGGTTCGAAGAACAAATTCTGTAAATTGCTTCAGTGACATTAGTGGAAATCTTATCAGATGAATCGCTTTATCGCCGAGAACAGCTCTCTTTGATTTTCCATCTTCACTCAGTTCTTGTTCTTCAATCTTCTTACAAGCCCAGCTATGTACGGCCTGGAATAACTCTACCTCTGTTATGCACAGAGTGTTCCTCTCTAGAATGTCACAGAGTGTTTCTTGCGTGACAGTTAGAAACGGCTCAGACACCACGGCTTGCTGGGTCTCACAATCAACAATATTCCAGCAGATTTCTTTCAGCTTTTCGTCTTCTAGTTTTTCCGCCTGTGGTAGAACAGTGAACACATCCTCTGGTTCGAGCTCTTTCTCAAGATACTGTGTGCATTTCTTAACCAGTGAAGGAACAAAGTACTTCTTAGCGAGGTACAAAACCTCCATAACATGACTTCCGGTCAACTGCACTTCATCGTAGTACATGTAGCGAAACAATTCTAGTAATCCTTCAGCGGTACAGTCTGGTAGGTCGATAGTACGTCCAGTCTCGGCCAGTTCACCGTAGACCATGGCCTCAAATACAGGACTACTGATAGCCAGTACGTACTTATGGGCAGGAACGGTGACCGTGTCGCCTTTGGAGTCGACAACCGAGAACTGTACATCACTGAACATGCTGTTGTTGAACATGTACTGGTTACGTTCCTTGATAGTGTCGCGTACAGTTTGCCATTTGGTATCCATTGCTTAACTGTGACTGTGTTGATGTTGAGAAGTGTTTGTATATTAAAAGCAGGTTGCTTCCGTGTTCTTATGAAAGTGAAAGTGCAGATTTCGTACCCGAATTGCATGATGGTATACGAGTTGGTTTGGTACACGTAGTCCCCATCCCTCCGGCTGTTTTTGTCAACATCAAGTTGGGGAAGGGTAGGCACCCAATTGTGCCGCCCCTCGTCTCCCCCAGGGGGCGATGCTCGAACTCTTGCAGAAATACAAACACGCTTCCATTCATTTTGGCATACTTCTTGAAAACGAGAATTTTTTTCCTCACTTTTAACACTGCAGCATTTTCTCATTTTTTTAGAAGCATTAAATATAAAAAAAACTGAGAAACGATTCAATTGTTAATTCACATCACGAAGGCAAAAAAAGGGCCCATTTTCCTCCCTCTACGCAATAACTTTAGACCATAAAGTTTAGACTTTAAATTTGGTAGGAAGATAGTTCAAGAGAAGGAAATTTCAAACATAGTAATTTGGATGTAGTGATTGACAATGTGACGTCACTGTAACCGTGAGACCTTGGCGCCAAAATTAGGATTTAAAATTCGATTTCAAAAATATTTTCATTGTCTTTTACCCTTTTGGTGAAGAAGTTCAGCGAAAACAAGATATGGAAAATGTTATCATATCAAAATCATTGTACACAGAAGAGGACATTTGCTATTGGTCATCGCTTTGAAGTAAATGCGATTTTATTTGAGAGAGAGAACAACTTCAGTCGCATTACAAGTTTATAATGTGGCCGTACCTGTCGACACCGGAACTATACGAAGTAGAATTCTCTGCTTTCGTTTTGACCGCTCCAAAATCTCTCCTGCAGCTCCCGCCATTACAAAGGTCCGAAGAAGAAATAGCACGAAATGGATATTTTAACAGTGATTTGTACCACTCTAAACTTGAGAAACCTCAATGTTCACCAGAATACTGCAAATTTATTCTTCTATCTTAATTCAGCGGTAAGTAGTCAGTTTATACATGCGTATTCAAGCTAACCCCAGTTTTGCTCTGCTTAGTAGTTCCTAACCAGTAACTCGCGAAAGCAAATTCAAATTAATACGGTCGAAATCTTAATATAATCACTCCAAACAGTTACCAGTTGCAGACTAGATGTTACTTAACTTTTATTTGAAGGTAAGTGGAAGTCATATATCATTTTATTTGTTTTATAAGGCAAAATAGCTCCCAAATCCATGTATTTTTGAGTGAAATGACTCGGCCGATACTGGAAGTGAGTCACCGGTTATCGATATGTAGGCTTTTGTACGCAATGACTTTGATATGGGCTGATTAAAAATTTCCAAAATTTCCGCGAAAGCGAAAGAATTTATAAAATGTGGTAGTGTTTTACCAAATATGGTCAAAGTTTTGGGGTATTTACCAATCAACTCGTTTAAGAAAATCTGACGGATATCAGGAGCCCATAACCAGGAGCGTCTATATCTCCTATATAGCTGTCACAGCGTTTTCACAAGTTGGGCTATTTTTAGATCATTTTTCCCGCCAATTAGTGGATTGCACCAGTGACGGATCAAACGATGCCTCATTAGCTAGTTTTGTTATACCAACTGACTGCTACGCTTTTGTGATTTTATTCCCTTAGGAATGATTGCAATCGAAGAATAGCGGAAAACCGTTCTAAAAATAACCCGTAACTTGTGAAAACGCTGCGACATCGGCCTAGTATGCAGGATGGACGCTCCTGGTTATGGGCTCCTGCGGATACGAAGTGGACAAAAATGAAAACAAATTTGTAGTTTTTGATCTTACAACATGGGGTATTAAGTTTCCCCTGACGTCATAATGATGTAACTGTGACGTATACATACGTCTTTCTGACGTCATAGAATATTTAACCGGCATATAGTCCCAAGTTGAAAAGAGAACATTATAATTGTTCAACTTAAAAGTCTTTTACATGGTTTTCCTTTATTGCCTTCAGTGGTAACTACCCCTAAAGTTTGACTTTATATGGTAATCGAACAATTACATTCCTTAAATTTCGGTAAAAGCTGGCGGGAGATTCAAAACCATTTCCTCTTATAACTTTAGTTTCTTTTATGCAAATCAAATGAACTTTTTGGTTTTGTTTAACTCGATGATATCATGGTTTTCCATCTTAAAAAGGATAACATTTTCTTATTCCTCAGTTTGGGGCGAAATTCAGGCGTATGCCGTGAGGTCGCATTGTCAATCATCTACCTCCATCCAGGAAAAAAGGGCCCGGACGACATTCAAGTTAAATAATTCCTACAATGGCGTTCCTAATAACAGGTTGAAGATCGTACTGTATTCTTGACGAGGAGTGCTACATTATATTCCTAACAATAAATGTCAGTTTCAAGAAATTGACAACAAAAATCAGGGGGGAAATTTACGTGATTTTGATGCAAGGGCCCGATTACACAAAAATTAGGAATCCTGTCAAAGGGGATGATTTTGATGTATGACATTCATTTATACATGCTGGCATTAAAGAGTAAAAAATAAATAAGATGAACAAGATGATTACTTTTTGGCCAAAAAATGTCTTTTCTGCAGTCATTCTGCTCCCCGTAGCTAGCTCATAATATGATTTTAGCAATAGTACAAGTTACACCTAAAAACAATCGTATGATGATAGCCAATCATTTGCGGCTGCTAAAATTCTGATCACACCCTCATGTAAAAATATCGTAAATTTCGTCTTCGATTTCACTTGTCGATTTCATTAAATCAACACTACTTGTTAGTTGCACAATGTGGCGCTCGTGATGCATATTGTAATCGCACCACAAGTACGAAAAACATGGTACCATTTCAAAAAGCATTTACATATTATGTCGTCCGGGCCCTTTTTGCCTGACGCGGCCCATATTATTCGTCTCTGGCTAAGTTTTACATCACTCTGATTTTTTTTTCCACACTACTATGAAGCTTCCGGGAGGAAAATGACCCATGCAAGTTTCGTATAACTTGATGGATTGTGGCCCATCGCGTACAATTTCCCCTAAAATCAGGACATGACCGTATGGAAGACTGAGAACAAGCACACAGCAACTCTATTGCTTTTCTCCGTTTTAGTAAACTAGTTTTGTCAACAAACTCGAATAAAATTTGTATATTTACTATTGAAACAGGGAAGGAACATTTATCACGAGCGAGAGAAAACTATTTTATTTCCCGCAAAAAATATTGGACTCAGGTCCCACGCGTCCAAGTCGCCAGTCCTCGGAAGCGCTCTTTGGCTGAGTTTTACCGTGTTTTAACTTGAAACTAGGTACGAAGCAGCTCGGTTTCTGTAGTAACGGAGACCTGGCTACTATATTTTCCAATATGGCTGACGAAGAAAGCCTTCTGGCAAGAGAAAAACGCTCGCGAACTTGGGCAATTTGGGGTACTTATACAGTTCTGTCTCATACATTCAAACGGCCCCTACAGCGACCCCAAAAAACCTTGAGAAATCGCATGATACGTTTAATTTATTGGCAAACAAATACAAGTCTCTTGAATGGCTTTAGAAGTACATCAGATTTCCGATGTTAAGTATTTTATTGTGGACCTTCGTAAAGCACGACAAGCTGGTTTTCTTCGCGACGGACCAATTTCCATACAAGACACGGCCATTGCGGTGCCGTATTCATGGAAAGAAAATCGCTAGATAGCCCTACAGTACAGAGGTAACGATTAAATTAAGTTGTGTTATTGTCGTAATGATTTTATTTTCCGATGTTAAGTTTTCTTCGATACGTGCTGTTATCTTGCCATACGTTTATGAAAGTACGGCTGCACGCGTGTTTACTGTAAAATTTCGGAGTTACTGAGCTTGAAACTTTAAATTTGACGCCAAGATATTATGCAAATTAAAAAATACACCGGAAATGACCTCCAATTTTACGCGATGCGGGCAAACTGGGAGACCGGAAGTTTAGTAACAAAGGCAAACAATAAAAAAATATGCTTTACAACGGAACCAGCTCCAAAGAAACAATTTACATCTTTATCAAGCGCAAGAGCTAAAAAAGGATGCAAGAAAGACACAAAATGATGCTCAAAATGCCGAAGCGACGCTGGCAGCGTTTTGAGTTGAAAAGCAGCTAGCTTCCGGCCGAAAAGAAGACGACAAACCTCGCTCGTATCAGGTAGTAAAGCTTATGTCTATATAACAAATCACTTAGTGACTGTCCCTTCGGGAATCAGTGAGTTTTGTTTCCCCTCGATCCTCGGTGTTCCCCTCGACTCCGTCTCGGGGAACATCAGGAACATCGAGGATCTCGGGGAAACAAAACTCACTGATTCCCTCGTGGCCAGTCATTAAGTATTTATTGGTGATTTCATATAATCACTCACTCTGGAAATTGTGGCAATTTAGTATACATACATACAAACTTTATTGAGTGTTCCCCGAGCGGCTTTTCTACACACATTACAATATTAAATATATAGGAAATGGTTAATACCAATTCTAAGATAATCTAAAGTCTAATTTAATGTACATTGTAATATAAATATTCGAAAATTACCGCTGAATGCAAGGACTACAGACGCATGTACGCAGGGTTAGCCTCATTCTGAAGTTAAACATTCATAAATACCAGCGAGCACAACACTGTGTATTGTAGACTTGCTCCAAGTCGAACTCGCTGAGTTACTTGGTAAGCGATTACTGGGTCAAAAAGCCGGCAAAACGCGAGTGCGAGAATCGAAGCGAGAGGCGAGTGGGGGCTAATAAGGACTTTGAGAAAGTCTATGTGTATTGTTGTAAGTAGTTTCGCGTTTTGCACCTTCTCGCTGGTATTTATGAATTTTTAACTTCAGAATGAGACTAACCCTGCGTATATACGTCTGTAGTCATTGCATTCAGCGGTAATTTTCGAATACGAAACTGGAGTATAAGAGCCGAATGAATATAAATATAAAATATGGTAAATGGCTGCTAATATCGATAATTATTAAGTAATAAGAAATCTGTCGAGCATACTTTTTTCCAGCTTCTTCTTAATAAAGCTATTAAGGGAAGTTGTCTGTTTTTATCGCCAGCTTCTATTTGGCGATAATCGGTGTAGAAGATATTGAAGGCACTGATAACTTACCCATAAACATTAAACATGGCGGCGCTTCCAGTTGTTCAAAGAGAGGAGAAGGAAATCTCTGTCTAACAGGGTAAGTAGTTCCGACAACAAAGCCCGAAAACTTATAGCAAACGGCAACGTTTCATTGGTAAAAAATACAGACCACTTTAATGTAATTTAATTACCAATGCCGTGACTCTGGTATGATACTCAGATCATTGATAAGAACTGTTACAGATTTTAAATAGCTTAGGTCCATTCGACTATCTTGTTGTTACGGTCACAACGTATTTGCTATCGATTTTGTTATTTTCATTCTGAAGGCCCGTGAACGGTAAACTTATTCAAATTTAATTTTCGCACAACCGATTCGCCAATCGCCATAGGATCATCCGCGTAAGATGACTGGAAGCGACGTTAATAAGGAAAACAGTTTTTACCCGAAATTTGACCCCTGAACCAGGCCTTAACATGCTTGAGACTGTACTTGCTGCGTGTCTCTGAGTGTGTATATATGTCACTGGATATCTATTTTGTTCTTTGCATACTCACCTTGAACATGTGTAATAGGTGCAGTCCTTTCAATGTATTCTCATGTAATAGCTATTTTACATAAGTTCCCTAGCTAAGCTACCCAGGTTTTGGAACAAATGTAAAGAATAAATACTGTTTAAGGACGGTGGCCCCTATTGCTAGTGCACATATTTTCTGCGCATAAGCCTCAGTACGGGTATCCCGCGAGTTGACCCGTAGTCACGTAAGCTTGATTGTGAAAATAAAATAAAAATCGCAACATTTTGTCAGTGGCTTGGAAAATGTGTTGACCTCATTTTTTTCTCTTATTATCCTGCATGGATAAATTGAATATATCTCTCAAAGGACAGAAAAGAAAGCGGAACGGTAAATTCTCTCGAACTTGGCTGAAGCGACGTATTTTGGGGCCGGAGGCGGAATCAACTTGCGATCTGCGCGCAAATCCTGCGATTTTGAACGAAGCCAGTTCGCCCCCATATTGAACATCCCAGCATGAAACACTCAATAAGACAAATGTTATACTCGGCAGGGAGGGCTAGTATAAAATTGTCAAGGTCGTCCGAAATAGGCGGCAAAAATAAGAAACCGGTCTTTGTAACTTTTTAAAACGCACGGTGACCCCTGTTAGTTATGTTATAAAATTAAAGCAGAAAGACAGTTTAGCGTTTGGATATATTTTATTTTAGAGAGAAAACTGATCATCATAGTGAAATGAATAAGATGGTTCTAAACGAAAAGAAGACCAAGGCGATGGTCATAGCGTCGTCAAGAAAAGTGTCCGAGATCTCAGAGGACATTGCCGTCACAATCAACGGATCTCTATTTCAAACGAGAAATTACATGGTATGCATCTGGACCAAACACTTTGAGCTGGTCCCTTCATGTAGATAACATATGCAGAAAGATTTCCCAAAGACTTGGGATACTTCGTCGCATTCGTCACCATCTCCCACTTGATGCTCGTCTTGCATTTTATCAGTGCTTAGTTCTCTCTCTGATGGACTATTGCTGCGTAGTCACGTGGGGCAATACATCCCAGCCAAATTTAGACTGGATTCATCGACTTCAGAAAAGGGCAGCTAGGTTGATTCTGGACACTGACAAAAAAGCGACATCATTGCCATTATTTTCACAGCTGGGATGGCTCCCCATCCATGATAGAATTAAGTATTTTCGTTCTGTATCCGTTTATAAATAATTTATCTCCATCCAGTTTAATTTTACCTTTTAATTCTGTTCATAGTTTTAATACCCGTGGTTCTGTAAATAATAATGTGAAGCTTCCTAAAGTGACTACTAAGGCCGGGATGCGCACTTTTGCCTTTCTGGCATCTTATGAATGGAACTCTTTGGACTGTAGTATTAGAAACGCTTCTACACTCTCCTCTTTCCGCAAGAATTACTTAAAGATGGCTTTCTCCAAGCTCAAAGAAAAACTGTGATTTTTTTCTCCCTCCGTCTATGTAAATATACCTAATTTTAGCTTTAGTGTTATTTTAGTTTTACTTAGCTTGTATTATCTATAGTTAAATTTAAGCAGATTTTAGTATAGTGTTTTAAACCAGTATTATTATATTATATTAGTATTTTAGGGCCTAGATGAAAATTACTTTTGTAATTCTAGTACCCTGTTTAAAGAAAGTTAAAAAAATCATTGAATCGTTAACCAAAAACGTTGGATACCTGTCAAAGTCGATTATGGCACCGACACAATTAATATTTATTTAAATAACCCATAAACGTGGCCTTAGGTAATTAAGCTGTTACTGTAGTGAGGCACCCCCATTTCGAGTCTTCTTACTCATATTTAGATAAATCACGCTTCATTCTTGGAAGATAAAAATAATGTTCATGTGTTTTAAACATTGAAACGACATTTAAACTTGATTATCTCTGACAAATGCACGGTTATCCCCAATTTTGTTTGGAGGGAGGGGGGGATTTTGATAGCCCTATATGTGACCTAAAATGTCCACTTGGTCATAAAAAGGAAAAAATATCCTTGTATTAGGGGCCACAGTCCTTAAATAAAAAAAGACTGCTAATCTCCACAAAAGAAATCTCGTGATTTTAATGAATGTGTACCACCGTGGTCTTGTATTCATACCATCTTCACTCCCGTGTACAGTATACAGCCCTACTGCATGGTACTAATGTATCAGTCAATTCCAGAAATACCCATCAGCTCCCTAGCTCCTCCATCCCCCGGGACAGTATGGTGGGCATTGGACACTACCGAAAATAATTATGGAAAAGGGACTAGCCTAGTAGTTTCCCTCGTTGTTGACTGTGTACTTGCAGCAAACATTCTAAATGCAAGCGTTCATTGACAAAAGTGAGGGTCGACTTTGTGGCTGACTTGGCTTATCCAGCAATGCCAGCTGCAAACGTTTGTGGTGTATCTAAAGGTATAACGTTCTCTTTACTTTATAAAGTCAAGCCCGACTCTTATTCATCTCACTCTGATTCAAATTGACTCGTAGTCGTTCATTTATACGAATTCAAAATTCTTTCCATACAGGAGAAGGTATATAGATATGCTCTGGGGTGGGACATTTTCCTTACTTCTTTGGCTTCACCGTGGGGCATTTGTACAAATTGCTTGTCCCCACGGTGGGGAATTTGCAAAAACATTCAAAATCATGACAAATGCCCGGGAGGAAGGGCATTGCTAGAATTGACTGGTACGTAAAAACCTACATTCGCCGATAAAAAAAACAGTTCTGGAAATTGTCCACGGCTTATTTGTTGTACGGGGATTTGCGGAAAGTGTCGTATAACTAGATGGATTGGGGCCGCGCAAACTGGGTAAGACCGGAAGTTTAGTAACAACGACATAAACATCTTCAGTAATATAAACATAATGTTTGAGGAACTCCTTAAACTGCCCTAATGAGCAGTATTTCGTGACAGTGTGTTCCATATCCTCAGTCTGAAAAGTTACAGTATTAACCGTTTTGGGATATTTAGTAGCATGCCTCTGGATGGATCTGTGCTTCTGGTTCAGGCTCTCGTAGAAGACTTTACAGAAATATATGGATCACATGAAACAACTAAAGATTTAAAATTGCATGGTGTTTGTTGTATACAACACTTACAGGTTTTATTTACTATATAAGATTCTCGTAATGCAAAGTTTTGTGCATCAGAATGGCTTTCGTGATTGTATGTTGATGTTTTAGTTTGTTCCCTCTTAATATACAGAACAGTTCAGCGTTACGTCGCGTTTTTATTAAGTTTCTGGGAAAGGCTACCCCCGGGGGAGGGGGTACTCCTGTTTGTGACGTATTATGTATGTGCCGCCGGGGTGGGTCAGGGTTTTGAGCTCAGTTTGGGCAGGTAGGGTCAGGATTTTGACCTGATTTGGGCAGATCAGGGCCGTCGGATTTGAGTATAATTTGGGTGCAGTCAGGGTCGGGGTTCAGTATTTTTAGGCAGTTAGGGTTCAGTTTTTTTAGCTATTATGTCAAAAATAGACATTCTGTTGCAGCATTTTGATCGCCTGTCCACATGCAAGCACTGAGGTTCCCATACATCGTGACGCCGCTAATTTGTACTTCAGTACTTATCTATGTACTTCATCTGCTTATTTGTTTACCCAATGCCACGTCCCGACTTGAAATGTTCCGTATTTTGCATGCAATCCCTGTACGCGGTATACTGGCCGGGGTATATATATCCGACCGTGTTTTGAAAACAATTTAAAGAAGGGGCAATCAGGGTTTTTTTTCCTAAAAAAGGGGGCAATCAGGGTTTTGAAGCTCCGATTGGGTCAAACAGGGTTTGAGCCTCTTGGCCTCACATACATACCATTTACACATACCTCACATACATACCCCCCCCCCCCCCCCCCCCCCGGGAGGGAAAGGCCTTTGTTATAGTTTCTCGGTCATACGACACTGAAGTAATTAACATGCGGTTGTACCAAAGCGTTGTAGATGGTAAGTAGTGTTTCACGAGAAACGAAATACCTAAAGCATTTGATTGCACTAATGCCAGGAACGATTATTTAATTGAGAATATGGCTTTTCCAGTTTGGGTTTGATGTAGAAAAAAATAAAGGCGAGAAAGAAAATAAGAGGGCGATAAGAAAAAGAAGAGCCTCTGGTATCCGTTGAGAATCTCACTTCCATGCGCTGAAAACACGTCAAACCGGTTTTGTTGAGCCGTTGGTAAGCAAATGAAATTACCGTTACATCCAGCACTCACGGTTGGGCCTGGTAATGAGTAGTTTATCCAATCAGGGATGATGTTCAAATTCTGAATAGAATGTTCGCATGGAAGTGAGATTCTCAACGGATAACACCAGAGACTCTTCGTTTCCTCGCCTTTTTATTTGTTCGGGCTTCTGTCACCCAGGGTACATGCAGAGAGATTTAGTGGTAGAAGTGTTTGAAGTCAAATCCAGACTTTCAGCTACAACCACAATTCATTTCGGTCTGAGCATGTCGCTTGTTGTTTGTTCGTGACAACCTATTATAACTAGCTGTATCACCTACTGCATGGCATTAACCACTCGTGACGACTAGAAAACAGCAATCCTGGAAATTGTCCATCGCGATACCATGTGCCGCCGTTTGGTCTTAAGTTTTCATTAAATTTAAATTCTACATTTTCACATTAAACTTCATCTCTTCCACTGTACGCATAGGAAGACGACGGACCACTGATCACGGCCGCTATCGTGTATGGTATACCAGGGTCCAGACAAACCGGTTTGTACACGTTTATAGAAAACCCATAATATCCATATGTCATCGCGCTATCTGTCCTAAACGTCGATGGGTAAGGGGTGTGGTAGATAATTGAGTTCGAGTGTTTGTTAATAGTAATTTCCACTCTGTATAGTGACCCAGGACATTCGCACAGCCTTAACCCAGTCAGGTAAACTTGATTACTGACGGTACGAGGTCTCCAAGATGGCGACTTGGTTAGTTAGTTCATAACATAACACCAGGAGCCCATTACCAGGAGCGTCCATCTTCCCCATTGGTTCTGTTCCCAGCATAGGAGTAGACGTGGCTATATTTAGAATTGCATTTCGCGCGAAATAAACAAAAGCCATGTACATGTTGTCTTAGCCAATCAGATAGCTATACGTCACTTCTCATTATTATTCATTATCATTCTTCTCACTTTCAACGCATGGTCAGAAATTCATGCCATTGTGGGCGGGGTATAAAATTATGCAAATCTGCCTGCCCATCATAAATTACTTGTTCTCAGGCTCGCTCAGCCATTATTCCAGGCCAAACACTCTGCTCGAAGCGAATTGCGAAAGCGGTCGAATTCGAAAGGCTTCTAGTGTTTATGAACTGCGTAGTTGGAAAGTTCTAGCTATGTCGGATTATTATAAGTAGAGCGGCTAATAGCCAAGCGGGAGGTAAACAGTGTAACCGAGTACGTTTACAGAGAATACAGTCACGATTTAGTTTTGCATATTTTATTTCAATGCCGCGTTATTTTTTTAGCCCTATCAGACAAGCTCTTATATATGAAAGTTATAATAGAGCCAATGAAAGAACAGTTAAGAATATACCAGTTCCCAGGCTTGTACAGGCAAACCGAGAGAGAAATGGCGGACAAAGCGTTTCGAAGAGAGAGGCAAGAGATGTGCAAAGGACTTACGTGTTTACGGCATTCTTCCCTGCTGTGGCCGTCGAAAAACCTTAAAATTACTCATATTTGTTCGCAATTCGAAGCTCGAGGATAAGGTGAAGTTATATTTGGATCTATCTGGGCAATATAACGTCTTTTAAACTACTCGGCTGAATCGGGACAAAACAATAACCACCCGAGTTTTATATTGTAAAGTTGATCAGAGCAACCATCATAACGGCTGAAAGGAAGGAGATGGCTGTCAACATGGAGGTCATAACATGGAGGTCAGTTAACTCATTTCAGATTCTTTTCGAAGCCATAATTATTCGTTATAACTTGAAAGAATACAATTTTACGGAAGCCAATATGATTTAGAAATCGCTTTGATCGGCTTTGATCGGGACAAATGAGTTTCGCTATAATACCATCACCCAATGTATCCCCCCAAAAAAACTTCCATACAAACTACTGTAAAATTCTGAGCAACTTCGGATCTGTTTATTGATGAAATTTAATGCCTAGTGCGCACGCGTGGCATGAATTTCTGCGGCGGGAATTTGAATTCTAAATATAGCCACATCTACTCCTGTGACAATAGAAGACGAAGAAATATCTTCGACGAAAGACCGAAAGATAAACAACAGACACAGAGTTCTTCAACTTCAGGGCTTGATGTAGAGGAGCCGTACAGCGATGAGCCTATAGCTGACGAAGAGTGGCTGTTAGAATACAATCACGAACAAGAATTGCAATAATTATTATAGAATTTCGAACACTAGCTACAGTTACTTACATGAAAAATGGGTATGTATGTGAGGCCAAGAGGCTCAAACCCTGACCCTGTTTGACCCAAAATCCGAGCTCCAAACCCCTGATAACCCCTTTTTAATTGGGAAAAAACTGATGCCTAAAAAATACTGAACCCCGACCCTGACTGCACCCAAATTAAACTCAAATCCTGCCCCTGATATGCCCAAATCAGGTCCAAACCCTGACCCTACTCCCGAGGCACATACATAATACAGTGGATATAACGATACTCGATTATAACGATGTTCCCGGTATAACGATCGACATTTGACAGCCCGGCAAATGTTACAGTAAATCTATGGAGAAAAATCCCGATTTAACGATACTCGATATAACGATATTCCCGATATAACGATCATAAACTGGCAGCCCAAACGTAAAATTTACTCCGATATAACGATAAAATCAATCATCGCGCGATGAAAAAGGATAACACTTGAAAAATGACATTACTTTAATCAGTGACAAATGGAACTCAGAAATGAACATCATGAACACTTATTTCAAATGTTTAAGTTTTGTTATGCGTGCACACACATTAGTAAAAGTACACAGCATTACTAATCAAAGTTTATCAAATGGTCAAATGCGTGAACTCAAAAAGGAACATTATATGGACAATGACCAAGTTGTTATTTCAAATGTTAAAGTTTTATAGTTTTACAGCTAGCATGTGTGTACACACAATACTGAAGTTTATCCTTGGAAAGATGGAAACCAAGAACAACGTGCAATAATAAATTACACAACGGACACTACATGAAAAATCAATTATTAACAATACCCCGATATAACGATATGTTTGGCTCTGTTCCCTATGCTGTCCTTCATAGGCTGGTGTATGGTCCAGCAATGGAATCGACAAAGGTATCAGAAGGGAAACGTGGCCAGGGGCTAAGGACTGTTCAAGAAAGCTTATTTAAATGTACGGAGAAGGCTATTTATTATTTAACGAAGCCTATGAAATGTACTCGTCTTTTTTCATGTTTTTCCCAGACAGACACGCTTTTAGGGACAAACTCCTGGACCCTTACTATACGGGCCTGAATGTTGTTATTGTTACACATCAATCACATCAGAAGTCTTTGTTGTCATCATTCTCCAAAGGAGTTCGCTTTCACAGCTTTCCTTGAACTCCGTAGTATATTCCATACCTTGAATATTTAAGGGCACCCAACGAGTACTTTTTGAAATTCGTTTGAAACCAGTTGTCTGCAGCTTATCTAGCCATTTTAAGGCGCCTACGATGTCTTTTGACGTATTCTAGAAAGCTATTAGCTGTTCGGATTTTCAAGGTGGAAATCGCGTCAACCGAAAATACTATGGCAAAATATTCCCGGCCTACGAATTTGTTAGTCCAAGTAACTTCATGTTGCAAAGTTTTGTGGAGGTATGATATTTTTCCTTTAGGCAATAAATGTGTTGTTTTGACTCTATTGATCAGACGAATTGGGACGTGCGAATATTTTAGGGGAAACCTTTTAGTCTCCCTTTTCTTCTATAATTTTCTATGGATTGAAAACAAATTTTCTAGCCAGTATTTATTTTTTCAAATCCGAAAGTTTTAGGCTAACTTACTAGTACTATACTTTACTATAGATTATAGTAAAGTGTTTTAATTTATTAAAACCAGTATTATTATATTATATTAGTATTCTAGGGCCTAGATGAAAATTACTTTGTAATTCTAGTTACCCTGTTTAAATAAAGTAAAAAAAAAACATTGATTTTTTAATATTTATTTAAATAACCCATAAACGTGGCCTTAGGTAATTAAGCTGTTACTGTAGTGAGGCACCCCCATGTCGAGTCTTCCTACTCATATTTAGATAAATCACGCTTCATTCTTGGAAGATAAAAATAATGTTCATGTGTTTTAAACATTGAAACGACATTTAAACTTGATTATCTCTGACAAATGCACGGTTATCCCCAATTTTGTTTGGAGGGAGGGGGGGGGGGGGGGGGGGGGGGATTTTGATAACCCTATATGTGACCTAAATGTCCACTTGGTCATAAAAAGAAAAAAAATGCCCTTGTATTAGGGGCCTCAGTCCTTAAATAAAAAACGAGACTGCTAATCTCCACAAAAGAAACCTCGGATTTTAATGAATGTGTAAATGGTAAGGTCTACTGTGTATTGTGACTCAGGCCATCCGCACAATCTCACACCAGTGAGGTGAACCCGACTACTGACGGTGAACGTGATGCAGTCGGCTGCGTTACCATTATAATTCCATCCTGTATTAAAGGAGGCAAATCTCTTACATGAACCATTCTCCTTATTGCCTTCTCTTTTCTTTGCAGTAAATGTTTCAAGTGATGTTGGTTTTTCCAACAGGGCTTAAATATGTAACCAACTCGGTGACTTCTTTTAAATCTAGAATTTCGGTGGAAAGGACAATTTCCACAACTTGCTGTAATGACATTAGTGGAAACCTTATCAGGTGAATAGCTTTATGACCGAGAACAGCTCTCTTTGATTTTCCATCTTCACTCAGTTCTTGTTCTTCAATTTTCTTACAAGCCCAGCTGTGTACGGCCTGGAATAACTCCACCTCTGTTATCCAGAGAGTGTCCCTCTCTAGAATGTCACAGAGTGTTTCTTGCGTGACAGTCAGAAACGGCTCAGATGTCACGGCTCGTTGGGTCTCACAATCAACAATCTTCCAGCAAATTTCCTTCAGCTTTTCGTCCTCTAGTTTCTCGACCTGTGGTAGAACAGTGAACACATACTCTGGTCCCAGCTCTTTCTCGAGATACTCTATGCATTTCTTAACTAATGAAGGAACAAAGTACTTCTTAGCGAGGTACAAAACCTCCATAACATGACTTCCGGTCAACTGCACTTCATCGTAGTACATGTAGCGAAACAGTTCCAGTAATCCTTCAGCGGTACAGTCTGGTAGGTCGATAGTGCGTCGAGCCTTTGGAGTCGACAACCGAGAACTGTACATCACTAAACATGCTGTTGTTGTACATGTACTGGTTACGTTCCTTGATAGTGTCGCGTACAGTTTGCCATTTGGTATCCATTGCTTAACTGTGTTGACGTCGAGGAAGTGTTTGTAATTAGGTAGGCTTCTTTCTTTCAATGAGAAAAGAAAGCGTGGTTCCGTGTAACATGAAAGTGTAGGATTCTTACCCGAATTGCATGCTGGTATAAGATCTTGGTCCCTAACCATCAGGCTGTTTCATTGTCAACATGAAGTTTATTAGTGGACAACTTTATAGACAACACAGTGTCATAAATCGCATCTCGTGAAACGGAATTTTTGTTTGTTTGAGAGGATTGCTCAGTTTTACCCGAAAATTATTTTGTTAGGAAACGTTAGTTATTTTCACAAGAGTAGCGTGACCAACTCTACTTGTAAGTGTCTTTTAATAATTGATTATTAATGTGTTCCGCTATAAATTACAGGTTTAAATTACAGGTCGCTGTACTGCTGTTGTTTTCTTGATCTTCTATTCTTTTGAGATGGCTCGGTCTACTGAATTCATAACATTATTCTTTTTTTTGTCACGGTAGAACAAAGGGGTGTGGTTTGATTGGAAATTATTATTTTTATTATTTATAAACGGATATGTCATTCCCGAACAGATGATCAAATTCAGCACAATGTACTCATCAACGTTGTCCGAAATATGACACCTGGGAGGCACACCACTACATTAATCTTGGCCACCGGGTGCAGACAATACTGTGACATTGTGGTGGGCACATACGGGGATGGAATCAGTGGAGAAGGGAACTTCAGTTTATTTTGAATCAAAGGACAGAGCGGTGTTATGTGAAGAGGAAAAGGCATGTTGTCTGACGAAAATCTTGCAAAGGAATCCGATATCCCGTCAAAATTTAGCGAGAAATGAAGGTGTGCGCTAATCTTCAATGTAAAAAAAACCCTCTGCATTTCTAATGTAAGCTATGTAATGTAATGTAAGCTATGGTTTGTGAAGACAATTAATTAGCCTGCGAAACAGGCCCTCAGTGTTATTTCAACGCAAAGGAAGTGATAAAATGATTTGGCCGCGTGAAAATGGAAAAAGGAGACTGGTACGAGAGAAAGAAGAAGGAGGGCCTGAAGCCATCCCTTATACATTTTCATTTCCCGTCCAGATTCTGTACGGGAAATACTGATTGGTCAATTAGCTGTCATCGCTGTCATGTGTCACGAAATGTCGCACATTCCTCCTGCGAACTGACTGAAATGGCGGCGACAAGAGAGAAGTGATCGAGCGGTTGAGCGTTAATCCAGGAAAGTATTTAGAAGAACAAAGCAGGCAGTGAATAGTCTACATTTGTACTTTCTGGGCGAGATATTTTGGCGGTTTTATCAACAGGTGAAAGCCATATTTTCCAACTGTTTGCCGTGGAAGTCGAGTCAGACAGGACTTAGCGCTTCGGCATTGTCCTATATTTTGCAAACATCGTGAAGGATCAGTTAATCGAAACTAAATACACTGGGACTTAAAAGCCATCTCCCTCTACGATCTAGGACGTAGAACTGAAGGAAATTACGAAGTTCCCTAAAGTAATTTTCGCTTCTGCTGTCAGAGGCTGTTCGATTGAAAGAGTCAGTCAGGGTCGAGTAATGCACTAGTCAATTGAAACCCCGGCCCCCCGACCCCGGGACATAGTGGGGCATTAACCGTGGAATAACGCACATTTATAAACGCTGCATTTTCCCGGTGGAACGGGGAAAGTAACGATTTGCAAATTTGCGGGGATTTTAGCGGTGGTTGTAACGCCAGCCACGACAGAGCGGGACTGGGCCCGAGCATCAACAACGTATATCAAACATGGCGGAAGCTATGGACACGCAAAAATCGTAGCTAATTTAAACAAGTCCTGGGTGTTCCATCAGAGGCAGTATTTATACTGAGTTAAGTCACGAGTAGTAGATCAGGAAGTGTTTATTATTAAACACTTTGTTATTTGCAACAACAAAGCCGGTTTTGTTAAAGCTTGCGTCACGGCAAAATATCAGATTAAGTAATGATTCGTGTAACAAGTACGACACCGAACGGCATTCAGATGGCAATGTGTTAATTTTGTATTGTGAAAATTCTTGATCTGATTGGTTGAAACATGAAAATCGCCTTAAAGGTTAGGAGACGTAAGGTTTAATTTCCTCCAATTTTTCAAACTATTAAAACTGCGATTTGCACTGCGGTTCCAAATGTCGTTTGTAAAGCAAATCGTATGTTCGGAACCTTATCAATCGTGCCTGTTTCGTAGCTATTGTTTTTGGCTATTCCTATTGGTTGGAAGATAATTTGTTCATAAAAATGGAATGAAACTAAGACTTCATACTACTTTTATTTCAGAATAATCATAATTATCACCCATTGTTTTCGTAGTCTAAAACACAGACAAATCACATGTGAGGGAGGCTCAATGCCACATAACAATGGATTTTGTAGTACTTTTTACACGGATCATTACTTAAATATATTTAAACGCAGCTGCATGACATTTTCTTTATATTCCTTTCTCGCATTGTTGTTTTTTGTTGACAGACAACGGTTTCTGATAAACAAGACAATGGTCGAGACTGTAAAAGTGCGGAACGCATGTATAGTAATAGAAAATGTACAGGGGCGGATCCAGGATTTTGTGAAAGGGGGGTTTGCAAAAGGATTTTTTTTTAACTAGAGATTTAAAATTGAATTTACAGTGATTTACAGGAATCATAGTGGGTGTTGCAACCCCCGAAACCCCTCCCCTGGATCCGCTAGTGATGCGCTTCAGAAAATGTATTTTTTTTCAAATAATAGAGCAACAGATTGAAGCTTATGTATATTCAATTTGTCAATGCCTCCTCCCAGTTGAAAATTCTGAAGCACATACCAGGGCCATAGGGGCGGGTATTGTAACAGCCAACTGTCCCCGATGGCGAGGAAAAGGTCAAAATGTAACACTGTATAAATGTTACATCGCCCGCTATGTCCCGGGGGTCGGGGGGCGGAGTTTCAATTGACTAGTGCATAAATGAACTGATGAAGGAAAAAACTGAGCGGGGACTGAGCGATTTATAGCTGAATAAATTCCACACTGTAGACTTGGACAGGAGAAATAAAGGTAATAACAATGAACTGTGCAATGTTTTGACTACACAGATACCGACAAAGTTACGAACACACAAAGTTTGATTGACATGTTTCAATAATCATGTTAATCCATGCGGAAAAGGGCAGAATTCAAATTTCCGTAAGATGGCGGCAGGCGCTTATTTCACTCGGATCGGTATCAGAACTTGCTCCGCTCCTATCGGCAGAACTCGCTCCGCTCGTACCGGAAAAGCGCCTGTTCTGCAGGCTAACAATTAATGAATTGTCAGGAAGTGGTACACATCCCTTCGAAAACCTCTCTCGATTATATTGAAAGACTCACGGAAGATCGTTATCTCGTGCTTTCGCTTGTCCATAAATTTCATTTGACAATCGCGCAAACGTGTTTCATCTACAGCCTTTACATTAGACTAAATGGTCGTATACACGTGTCAGTTCGCCAAGCTAGAATATCATTTTTACGGTAATCTTCGAGAATTATCATTATTTTGTTGAATTCAGTAAAGCTGAAGTGTCCAATTTGTTAGCTGTCAGTAAATTCACATAGTTACTTAAAATTTTAAAAACGTAAACGCAACGCGCGCTCGAATATCGTTTACGTGTGAATGGTCAAATTCACGGCGGAAAACGCATACATTTAAAAACAACTGAGTGTAGGGATGCGTAGTGTAAGGTTGAAAGCATGTTAGTCGCTTGTATCAATTTCGTGTTGACGGGCAAAACGACCTGAAAGCGACCGTGTGGAGAAAATACATTCCGTTTTCAGCGAGTTGTGTTTGTTTGTTTCTCTCCCTTACTAAAACCCAATTAAAGTAATTTAAAACGTATTTTAGCATATTTAACTTTATCTCCCTTGTCAACTTAATGACCTGTTATTACACATAACTAACTATACATAATACTTTTAGGCCCATATTACACTTCTTAGGCAATTACTGCATGGGACAGAAAAACCTTCAATCGACGATAAAATAGCAGTTCTGGAAACTGCCCTTTGCTATCCGATGTACAGTTTGGACTCTTTACTTTGGCAAATTCAAATTCTACATTTTCACACTGAACTATTGCCCTGCCATTGCTCCCACTGTGAGATTGAGGACCACCGATCACAGCCTTGATAGTGTGTGATACACCAGGGTCCAGACAAACCGGTTTTTCCAGGTTTATGGTAAACCCATAATATCCATCTGTCTTCTCGCTATCCGTTGTAAACGTTGATGAGGAATGGTAGAGCGTAGATGCAGTGTCTCTCTTCTCTCCTTTGTAAATGGTAAGGTCTATTGTGTATTGTGACCCACGACTACCGTACAATCTAACACCAGTGAAGTGAACCTGACTACTGACGGTGAACGTGATGCAGTCGGCCGCGTTACCACGGTATTCCCATCCTGAAATGAACGAGCCAAACCTCTTACATGAACCAGTCTTTTTAGTACCTCTAGCCTTTGGATTAAATGTTTCTAGCGATGTTCGTTTTGAGGCAGAGCTAAATTGTTGAACCAATTCGGTGACTTCTTTCATATCTACGTTACGTGTTACGTGTGAAAGATTCATTATATGAGAATGAATTGGTGGGTAAAGCAGCACGCTTAAATATTCAGTCTAATTCTCAGGGCGTTAAATTCACCAATTATTTGTTGGAAATGTGCAATGTAAAACCTTTGAGTAATCTCGTTATTACATCTAATGGTAACATCAAACTTCTTGTTAAATATCTTGTCTGAATTATGTGATATTAATTTCAATAATATGTGGAAGGACCAGGTTCAACAGTGTAGTAAACTGCGTACTTTTAATCTTGTAAAATCGAGAATAGGCTTTGAAAATTACTTATCTCGCATTTCAAATGTAAAGCATCGTCAGGCGGTGACAAGATTTAGGATTTCCGCGCATAAGTTTCCTGTTGAAGCTGGTCGATATGCAAATATCACTTACGATTTACGTATATGTACAATTTGTAATATGAATGAAGTAGGTGATGAACAGCATTACTTTTCAAATTGTACCAATAGCAAATTAGTGAATCTTAGGAATATTTTTTTCAGTAACATGTTGGTTGTTAACAGTTCGTTTAGTCGTCTCAGTCATCGCGACTTATTTTTATACTGCTTATCAATGACGGATGTGTCTATTGTAAAAAGCACAGCACAATATATATATGATATCACTACTATATTTAATGAATGTTCTTGTAATAGTTAGATGATAGTATGCATGTTTTTGTAATTCCTATGTACCAATGATGGTGTTGTTGTTGGAATAAACATTATTATTATCTAGAATTTCAGTGGGAAGAACAATTTCCAAAAATTGTTCCAACGACATTAGTGGAAACCTAATAAAGTGAATCGCTTTATGGCCGAGAACAGCTCTCTTTGATTTTCCCTTTTCACTCATTTCTTGTTCTTCAATCTTCTTACAAGCCCAGCTGTGTACGGCCTGGAATAACTATACCTCTGATATTCTGAGATCTTCCCTCTGTAGAATATCACAGAGTGTTTCTTGCGTGACAGTTAGAAACGGCTCAGATGTCACGGCTCGTTGGGTTTCACAATCAACAATCTTCCAGCAGATTTCCTTCAGCTTTTCGTCTTCTAGTTTTTCTACCTGTGGTAGAATAGTGAACACATCCTCTGGTCCCTGCTCTTTCTCAAGATACTGTGTGCATTTCTTAAACAGTGAAGGAACAAAGTACTTCTTAGCGAGGTACAAAACCTCCATAACATGGCTTCCGGTCAACTGCACTTCATCGTAGTACATGTAGCGAAACAGTTCTAGTAATCCTTCAGCGGTACAGTCTGGTAGGTCGATAGTACGTCCAGTCTCAGCCAGTTCACCGTAGAACATGGCCTCAAATACAGGACTACTGATAGCCAGTACGTACTTATGGGCAGGAACGGAGACCGTGTCGCCTTGGGAGTCGATAACCGAGAACTGTACATCACTGAACATGCTGTTGTTGTACATGTACTGGTTACGTTCCTTGATAGTATCGCGTACGGTTTGCCATTTGGTACCCATTTCGTAACTGTGTTGATGTTGAGAAGTGTTTGTATAAAGCAGGTTGCTTCCGTGTTCTCGGGAAAGCGAAAGCGAAGGATTCGTAGCCGAATTGCATGCTGGTATACGAGTTGTTTTGGTATACGTACTCCCCACCCCTGCGGCTGATTGAGTCAACATCAAGTTGTGGAAGGGTAGGCACCCAATTATCATCCCAGTGCCGCCCCCCTCCTCTCCTCCCGGGGGCGATGCTCTCTTACAGAAATACAAACACGTGATTTATGGGGCACTGTGTAAGTTGGAGCTAGCTATATGTATATATGGTTAGGTGTGGGGCACTTAGGCCCTTATCGATTAATCTTACTAACATTTATTTTGGCATACTTTTGCAAAACGTTTTTTCTCTCTTTTTTCTCTCTTTTCAGAAGCATAAAACACTGAGAAACGATTCAATTGTTAATTCACATTTTGCGCCTCAATGGAAAAGCTGGAAATTTGCGGAAAGTGTCGTATAACTAGATGGATTGGGGCCGCGCAAACTGGGTAAGACCGGAAGTTTAGTAACAACCCGGTTATTCTGCCTGCATTACAAGGGTACCGCGTTTAATAATTACTAAAGTTGATTATAATCGCTCACTCTGGAAATTGTGGCAATTTAGTATTCATTCATTTATTATTGATATACTTCGCCACAAGTGGCAGGGAAGCCCCACAGAGCGTGGTACCATTACGGGGTCCATTAACAAAAGAAAAATAGGTTAAAACTATAAAAAGTACATAAATATGCTAACAACACAGAATGTTAATTAAACCTGAAAGGGGACGATACGAGTGATATTTTACACTTTTGAAGAATTTCAACGACATAAACATCTTCAGTAATATAAACATAATGTTTGAGGAACTCCTTAAACTGCCCTAATGAGCAGTATTTCGTGACAGTGTGTTCCATATCCTCAGTCTGAAAAGTTACAGTATTAACCGTTTTGGGATATTTAGTAGCATGCCTCTGGATGGATCTGTGCTTCTGGTTCAGGCTCTCGTAGAAGACTTTACAGAAATATATGGATCACATGAAACAACTAAAGATTTAAAATTGCATGGTGTTTGTTGTATACAACACTTACAGGTTTTATTTACTATATAAGATTCTCGTAATGCAAAGTTTTGTGCATCAGAATGGCTTTCGTGATTGTATGTTGATGTTTTAGTTTGTTCCCTCTTAATATACGGAACAGTTCAGCGTTACGTCGCGTTTTTATTAAGTTTCTGGGAAAGGCTCCCCCCGGGGGAGGGGGGTACTCCTGTTTGTTACGTATTATGTATGTGCCGCCGGGGTGGGTCAGGGTTTTGAGCTCAGTTTGGGCAGGTAGGGTCAGGATTTTGACCTGATTTGGGCAGATCAGGGTCAGGATTTGAGTATAATTTGGGTGCAGTCAGGGTCGGGGTTCAGTATTTTTAGGCAGTTAGGGTTCAGTTTTTTTAGCTATTATGTCAAAAATAGACATTCTGTTGCAGCATTTTGATCGCCTGCACACATGCCCCGGGGGGGGGACTCCCCATAAAAATAGACGGGGGTGCTCGACGTGAGAAATGAAATTCACCCCTAAAAGATAGCAATATGGGCGTGGCTCACAAACATTTTACCCCTAAAAGATAGCACTCCAAAAGACAAATTTGTGCACAAATTTGTGCACAAATTTGTGCCCCATAACCTCGTCTTTAATATTCGGATGGATCAAACTCTATATCGAAGCCGTAAATACCGATTCAACTTGTGGGGTCTCATGCTCGAGGATCCAGCGCTATTTTTTCTCGGCCACAAAAAAATTGGGTCTCGGAGACCCCTAAAAGATAGCAGACCTTTGGAAGACCCCTAAGAGATAGCACTGCTAACGATTTTAACCCCTAAAAGATAGGTCGAGCACCCCCGTCTATTTTTATGGGGAGTCCCCCCCCCGGGCCACATGCAAGCACTGAGGTTCCAATTTTGAAGCATATGTCTGAAGCAAATTATCCGGAAGGCGTTGCGATAGTCTGGGGAGGGGATCACAATTTTTATTTCGACGACTTCTTGGAGGCAAAGGGTGGAAACCCTCATTTGAAAACTAAGACAATAGAAAACTTGTTAGCTGTCATGTCTGACCTAGATTTATGTGACATTTGGCGATTGCGAAATCCTGATGTCCGAAGATTTACATGGAGGGGCCAAGGGCAACGCATTTCTTTAGGGAAAACTAACACTATTCATCGACGGCTTGATTATTTCTTTGTTTCCGATTTTTTGCAGCCCGTAATTGAGAAGACTGATAGCATTACCGCCCCCTCTACTGATCACTCGGCTATTTCACTTTCCTTTAAATCATCATATGCAAACGCTCAACATGGACCTGCCTTTTGGAGGTTTAACAACTCACTGATTAATGATAACAACTACTTAGAAAACATGCGGGATAAAATCAAATCTTTTAAAGCTGACCTTGACAGCTCTAAGATACATAACCCCCAACTCCGCTGGGAGTTCCTCAAATATGAAATTCGAAAGTCCACTATCCGGTTTTCAAAAGATAAGGCAAAACAGTTTAGATCACGATATAGCCGCATTGAGAGAGAACTTGAACTTATAGAGATGACCGTTGATTGGGAGGAGGACGAACAGTTGGCATCCAAACACGACACGCTGAAAAAAGAGTTAGACGTTTTCAGTGATTATATCACTGAGGGCATAATTATTCGTTCCAGGTCGACTTGGTATCAATATGGAGAAAAAAACAATAAGTATTTTTTATCACTTGAGAAAAGAAATAAGGCCAAAACACACGTTAAGAAAATAATAGTTGAAGAGGATCCGGAGACCGCTATTACTGAACCCAAACAAGTGCTTGACTACATTCAGCGGTTTTTCGGTCATATCTACTCCCCAAAAAAAATCAAAACTGAAGAACAATGCTTAACCTTTTTATCTAATATCAATACCCTGAAACTAAGTGAAGAACAACAGACCAAGTGCGAAGGTTTACTAACAATGAACGAATGCTATGAAAGTCTAAAACAACTTGGGGCATCAAAAACTCCCGGCAACGACGGACTATCGAAAGAATTGTATACTGCATTTTGGGATTTGCTGGGTCAAGATATGGTCAAGTGTCTAAACGACTGTTTTGACAAAGGAGCTTTAACCACATCACAAAAACAGGCAATAATAACATTAATTGAAAAACCAGAAAAAGACGTGAGATTCTTAAAAAACTGGAGGCCGATAAGTTTGATTAACGTTGACGCCAAAATATGCAGTAAAGCGTTGAGCAATAGAATGACTGACATTCTTCCCTACATTATAAACAACGATCAAGCTGCTTTTGTTAAGGGCCGGAATATCGAAGAGCCAATCAGGTTTATAGAAGATCTCATGTACTATGTTCGGGACAAGAAAATAAAATCACTATTGTTTGCTGCGGACTTTGAAAAAGCCTTCGATAGTATTGAACATAATTTCGTTTTGCTACCCTATGTAAATTTGGGTTTGGGCCAAATTTCATTAAATGGATACGTGTGATCCTAAATGATAATTACAGTTGTGTTCTCAACAATGGCGTAGCAACCCAGTATTTTAAAGTAGGACGTGGCTCTAAACAAGGTGATCCAATTAGCCCGTACTTATTTATTTTAGTGATTGAGATAATGGCCACTTTAATACGTTCTATATAACGAGGAAATTAAAGGTATTGATCTCGGGGGCTATGAAAAGAAAGTCGAAATTTTCGCTGATGACGCGACTTTTGCACTGAGAGATTTAAATAGTTTGGATAAGGTTATCAATACGCTCGAAACCTTTTATGCCTTTTCTTCTCTAAAAATTAATTATAGCAAATCGGAAATTGGATGGCTTTACGGCAGTGAAAATTCGAAAAACCGGCATAAACTTAAATGGATCGACTTTAACACTAAGGGAATGAGGATTCTTGGGGTCTATTTTTCTCATAACGAGAAATATAATATAGACAAAATAACAATCTTGACAGACCTCTGGAAAACTTCAGAACTGTTTTGTCTATATGGGGATTACGTAATCTCACCCTTTACGGCAAAATCCAGATAATTAAATCGCTGGCGATTTCCAAGCTAGAGTATGTCTGCTCTAAAGTTTATGTTCCGGACACGTATATTAAATGTGTACAAAATGAAATCAATAAGTTCATTTGGAATGGAAAGAAACCCAAAATTAAACACGAAACCCTTATTGGTGATTATGGTGATGGTGGCCTCAGGGCGCCGGCCTTTGATATCAAAATTAAGGCGCATTTGAGCATTTGGGCAAAAAAATTGTTAGATCCAGAGGAAAAAGACTGGAAAATAATACCAAATATTTACTTAAGGGAGATTGGGGGTATAAAATGTATTGGTAGCAATTTTGATAAATCTGTTATTCCAGACTCACTTCCTAAATGTTATAAACACATTTTGGAAAATTGGGCAGATATTAGCCACTGTGATACTGGCACGAATATTGAGGTCATACTAAACCAACCCCTATGGAATAACAAATATATAAAAGGTATAGACACTAAACAGTTTAGGTCCTTTACCGCAAAACATTTTTTGAAAGTAAGAGACATTATATAGCCATAACGAGTACTTGTGTAACTGGGGTCAAATCAGAGAAAAGGGGATCAAAGAAGGTGAATTTTTACATTGGAAGAGTCTTATCCATTCAGTTCCTACTGAATGGAAAGTTGTTTTGCATAGAGGTCGGACTACCGACGATACCAACGATACATGTAATGCCCAAATGCACAGGTGCGCCCTAAAACTACATCTTGGAGATAAAATCATACTATTATCAAAATTAACATCAAAACGAATTTATTGGTTTTTCATAAATAGAACGTTTAAACCTCCAACCTCACAACCGAACATTGAACGTAGAATAGGTACCTCAATCGACTGGAAAGTAATTTACAATAGAATACGAAATACGTCTATTGATACATACCTTCGAACATTTCAATATAAAATTTTGAACAATATCTTATTTGTAAACAGAGATCTGTTTAGGTTTAAGTTGATTGAATCTCCAAGGTGCTCCTACTGCCAAATGGCCTATGAAACTATAGACCATCTTTTTATTCACTGTATAGAATCCAAGAACTTTTATTTCGAAATCCGTAACTGGTTGTTATGCAATGCCCAGTTAAATCTACCCCCCATTGGACCCAGAACATATTTTGTTAGGAGTCGAAGATACATTCCACCGAGCAAATCTAGTAAATTTCATTTTATTACTATACAAACTACTGTTATATAAGTCAAGGGACTCAAACAAACTTCCAAACTTACAACGTTTCTCGTCTCACTAAAGTACTACGAACAAATTGAAAGAAAAATCGCCATAAGTCAAGGTAAATTATCCCTTCATTTATCCAAGTGATTAACTGATTTAATGAGTTATGCTCCTCATTAAACTGGAGTTCAAAAAATATATATATTTGTATTTTTTGTTATTGTAATATATGTAATGTATGTAAGTGAAACCAATTGTTACAATACTTATCATAAAAATAAATTTAAAAAACGTTCAAAAAAAAAAAAAAAAAAAGCACTGAGGTTCCCATACATCGTGACGCCGCTAATTTGTACTTCATTACTTATCTATGTACTTCATCTGCTGATTTGTTTACCCAATGACACGTCCCGACTTGACATATTCCGTATTTTGCATGCAATCCCTGTACGTCGTATACCGGCCGGGGTATATATCCGACCGTGTTTTGAAAACAATTTAAAGAAGGGGCAATCAGGTTTTTGGAGCTCGGATTGGGTCAAACAGGGTCAGGGTTTGAGCCTCTTGGCCTGACATACATACCCATTTACACATACCTCACATACATACCCCCCCCCCCTCCCTCCCGGGAGGGAGAGGCCTTTGTTATAGTTTCTCGGTCATACGACACTGAAGCTGTACTAAAGCGTTATAGATGGTAAGTAGTGTTTCACGAGAAACGAAACACCTAAAGCATTTGATTGCACTAATGCCAGGAACGATCATTCAGTTGAGAATATGGCTTTCCCAGTTTGGGTTTGATGTAGAAAAAATTAAAGGCGAGAAAGAAGATAAGAGGGCGATAAGAAAAAGAAAGCCTCTGGTATCATGCTTCCATGCGCTGAAAACATGTCAAACCGGTTTTGTTGAGCCGTTGGTAAGCGAATGAAAATTACCGTTACATCCAGCACTCACGGTTGGGCTTGGTAATGAGTGCATTATCCAATCAGGGATGATGTTCAAATTCTGAATAGAATGTTCGCATAGAAGTGAGATTCTCAACGGATAACACCAGAGGCTCTTCGTTTTCTTGCCTTTTTGTTTGTTCGAGCTTCTGTCACCCAGGGTACATGCCGAGAGATCTAGTGGTAGAAGTGTTTGAAGTCAAAACCAGACTTTCAGCTCAGTACAACCACAATTCATTTCGGTCTGAGCATGTCGCTTGTTGTTTGTTCGGGACAACCTATTTTAACTAGCTGTATCACCTACTGCATGGCACTAAACACTCGGCTATAAAACAGCAATTCTGGAAATTGTCCATCGCGATACCCGTGTACGGCCGTTTGGTCTTAAGTTTTCATTAAATTTAAATTCTACATTTTCACATTGAACTTCATCTCTTCCACTCTACCCATAGGAAGACGACGGACCACTGATCACGGCCGCAATCGTGTATGGTATACCAGGGTCCAGACAAACCGGTTTGTCCAGGTTTACAGTAAACCCATAATATCCATATGTCATCTCGCTATCTGTCCTAAACATTGCTGGGTAAGGGGTGTGGTAGATAATTGAGTTCGGGTGTTTGTTAATAGTACGTTCTATATAATACAGGTATACAAGTGATCTACAAAATAAATACTAACAATGGTGTAAGTCAGCGACCAAGTTAAGTATGTTAAATTAGATTTCGAAAGAAGAATCTAGAAGGTGTTTTTCGTTTTCTAAATAAACTAAGAGAAGTCGATTGTTTTTAGTTAAGGGTATTTCATTCCAAATTTGTACTGCACCAAATTTTATTGAGAATTTTTCCATAATTAGTATTTTGTCTTGGTAAAAACAAATTCATATTTGTTCTAGACCGAGTGTTATGAGTGTGGACTTCAGCTATACTAGTAATGGCTTTCAAAACTGGTTGGCAAAAGATTATTAGAATGTTTATAAACAAGTTCACCTAGCTGGAGTTTGGTAATTTCATAAACGTTAAGAAGGTTAAGACGATAGAATAACGGTCGACTATGATCTTGGTATTTTGAGAATGTTATTACTCGAACAGCACGTTTTTGCAAAATGTAAAGGGCTTTAAGTTTGTTTTATAATTACTAACCCAGATTATGGTACAATAGGATATGTATGAATAGATAAGATTATAATACAGATTGAGTAAGATCTGGTGATTTAAACATGAGCGACACTTATAAATTATACCAACTGATTTTGCTATTTTATTTGTAACTAGATCGATTTGATGACTGCAATTTAAATATTTATCAATTACCACTCCTAATAGTTATCAATTACCACTCCTTACTACTCCTGTAACTTGTAGCCCCTCTGCTGGCCAAACTCTTGACTTTGGACGCAAAGCATTGCTTAGCGGGTTGTATTTATGAACGAAGGAGACAGCATCCAAATAAAAGGCCATTTCCTTTGTCCAAAAATCGTTATCAACAGTTCGCAACATGGTTTTCGCATACCTTGCCCGTTTTTGTCTGTCCGTTTCACTTAGCAACCCTTTTTTTCCTGGTTTGGAGAAACCTAAACCCATGCTCATTCAAAATTCTTGAAAATGTCCGTTGACTTGCAATGCCAGACAAACCACTTTCCTGTACTAGTTGTTTGACTGTAAAGTTCGGGTTAGTTCTCCTAATTTTCGACGTGTGAAGCAGTGCACGCACATTTCGATCTGAAACTTTCCTTAATTTGTGCCCTCCGTGGCGCTTTGGCTCATTCGATTGCTCAGTGCAGATTCTTATAACTGTGGTCTTAGAGATCCCGCTTTTTTGGGCAATTCGGCTAAAAGACTGCGAAGTTGTCTTCCTTAAACACAAAGCCAATGCTTTTTTCTCGAGTGGTATATAGCTTTTCATTGTAATCGATTAAAAAAGAAACTAGACGCCTGACTTTATAACCTTGTTTATATGATACCAGCAGTCGATTCACAGAAACACGCAAGGTCGATCATGGTGTTTTTGGATCTTATCGCAGGTAAACATATACACATGCACGCACAAGAACATGATATTCAGCATTACTTGTCGAGGTTAGCACGAACTGGTTTGTGAAACACGTACGTGATAAAGTTAATCACGCATGCTTCTAGAAGAGTCGATCAGCGCAATGATATAAAACTCTAATGCACCAGAATTAATACTGAAAACAGTGTAAATGCTGGAAACTGAAAACAGTGGAAATGCACCAAAATTGATACTGAAAACAGTGGAACTGGATATATCTACAGCATAAACGAAGCCCCTTTATCCACTTTTTTGAGCATTGAGTATGATCATGCAGTGAGGCGAATTGTGCGGGAAAAATAAGTAAAAGATTTGGACACACCCTCGGAAATATTTTTCACACGGGGTATCGGGTTTTTTCATAAAATGTATTCCCAACATGTGCTAACTACCACCTCTCTTTTTGAGCTGTTTTCGTTACATTCCCTGGACGTTATCAACAATTATACATGTGAGCTACCTAGAATCTCGCCTCAGACAACCTGCGCCATTTAAGTACGGACCTCCCGACAAAATAAGGCTATTCAGAATACTGAACAAACTCATTTCACACATAGCGGGTATTTTTTATGACTTTACTTCTCCCCCTCCCCCTTCACAATGTTGGGATAGAAAGTCAACATTTCGGTCTTCTCGAAAACCAACATTGAAATGGGGGAGGGGGGTTGTGTTAAAAATAGCCGGAAATTGCTGAAGCGCTCCGACTTAAATGGCAAGGGTTGTAGCTGTGCTGGGAAGCGTGCAATCGTGTTTTCAGTTTTCCATACATTGTCTGTAATAACGAGTGAAATTCCGCGTAAAAAAATGGTCTGAAACGGGGTAGGGGTTTTGAGCTTCCAGCGGACCACCCCCAACTAAACCATATTCGCGGGAAATAAATAGCATAAAACTTGCATAAAATCATTTAAGAGAATATCGCTTGTTTTAACTTTTTCAGTTCGAAATACTGGTGCATCATTTTGCACAATAATAGATCTCTTTAGTAATAACGTGTTCTTTAGTAATAACGTGTTCTTTTCAGAATTTTGATTTTTTTTTTTAGTATAACAGCTTAGCATTGAAGCCCCATGTTTGGTATACGTCATTATGACCTCACAAGAGACCATCACCTAGGTGATGGCCTCTTGGACGTCATAAATATATTTGTGTCCCCTCAGAAAATAACCGGTTCAATTGTTTTGGAATTTTATCGATGAAATGCATTTGGCTGACACTCGCAAGTCATAGTATTCTCTTTAATAATATTCTTATAGTCGGCAATCTTATTTAAGCTTGAAGTATGACGTCACTTACAACTTTGGTCCTCCTCTTCTCTCCCGGATTCACAGGTAACCCAATTCACGATTTTTAAAATCTGATAGAGATGCCTGCGGAGGAGGCTACGCCTAATGAATATATTTCGTAAAGGCATTCTGATGACGTAATATTTTTGGAACGTGTTTTAAAGGTTAATTTTCGCATTGCTTGTGACGTCACAACAACGTCAGAATACAGAAACAATTGCACCCAAAATTGTAGTTTTACTTTGTTACCTAGCCTTCTTGCAGGCGGTGGAGGGTGTTTTTTTTCGCGCAGCAAACGGATCATCGAAGCGGCCGCTATATTGGCCGAGCGTGATTGAGACCTGGGATCGAATGACAAATGGAGGGGGGTTGGGGAGAAGTAGCAGATCTGAAAGACCGCCTGCACGAAAACCCCTGGTGTTAGATCCCGTCCACCAGCAGACGGGGTATATGATTGGCTGAAACGGTGTCAATCAAAGCTTATCGCGGCAAGTGTTGAAAGAAAGAACTGAAAGGAATAAGTGTAGCCTGCGAAGCGGCGTAACTAGAATAAGAGTTGTGTAGTGAGCTTGCAGTTGATAAAATATGGCGAGTAATACAAAAGGCTTTGTCTTTTTTTAAGACTAAGGTGAAGTACCCTGATTGCAGAGGTTTTCTACTCAGAGAACAGCCACGGAGAAAGAGCCCGCGAAGGCGGCGATCGGCGAACTTCCAGAAGTTTGTTGTTGAGTTCTCTTTTCGCAAGTTCGTAAACCGCGGCGTAAGTATCAGGCTCCTCCTGCTCCGTTTTCAAAGTTATCTCCTTCGCCTTAACCCTGGTTCCAGAGGTTTTCTAGAGAGAACACAGCTGCTCGCTTCTTTCTCCGCGGCTGGGTAAAGGTACTTTGAAAACAGAGCAGGAGGAAGCTATATACAGAGCCTTTATTTTGTCTTAGAATTTAACAACCTGACCTGTGAATTGTGACCGGTACTTTAAACCTGCCGTTCTGGCTGTGCTTTCGTCAGGCTTTTGAAAGAGTATTATATTTACGGTAAAGAGAACTCGACAACGAATCGTGATTTAATTCGCCACTGAAAAGTATTGTTGTCGACCAAATCGCAGAGATGCAATCCGGCTATTGACTTCACGGCCGTTGAACTAGGAAATAATAAGAAATCCGCCTCAATACATTTATGCAACGGTCGTCCATTTCTTTCGGCAAACATTCACTAAGATGGACTTCGACTTGTCAGAGAAAGACGATCACAACATTTGCCTGCATGTGTACTTTGCACTCGTAGTTTGTTCGTCCACGAGTTCTTCAATATCATATCGAGTTCTGACAAAACATTGTCTCCATCGGAGTTTTCTTTGAAGTTTAGAGATTTTTTCGATCCTGTATTTATCTTTATGCGAGCTTAATTCTTTTAAGAAAGGAAGCAGCCGCTTGTATGGCACCTCTTCTGGTTCGCCAGACTGCGGTGCTGGACGGCTTTTTGAAGCAGCTTGTATTAAATGGATTTGCAAACTCTTTGAGAGACTGATGGGGCGAACGCAACAAGCTAAAACCGAACTGTCTACATATATATCTAAAGTGGTACTGTCGCAGTCCTTTCCATGGATAACTTTGAACAAAAATAGCTGGCTTTATTGAAATTTCCGTATCTGAGAACCAATTGACAATTTTACCAACATTTGACAGCGAGCGAAGTTTGTTTTGAATATTGCACGCATTTTAATCAAACCAAATCAAAATTGGCAGGCTGTCACACGTCGACTCCTATTGGTCAATTAAGAATGGGTTACAAGTTAACGGAAATCATGTGCGTGGTGGGCGGATATTCAGAAACCAGGGGTTTTCGTGCAGGCGGTCTTTCAGATCTGCTTCTTCTCCCCCACCCTCCTCTCCCCTCCATTTGTCATTCGATCCCAGGTCTCAATCACGCTCGGCCAATATGGCGGCCGCTTCGATGATCCGTTTGCTGCGCGAAAAAACACCCTCCACCGCCTGCAAGCAGGCTACTTTGTTACCAACCTGCCAACATTTCCTCAAATTTAGAGTAGAAGTAAGGAAATGGTATTACTTTTACATTTTATGTCACACTCAACCCCGCAGTTTTTACAGTTATTCGCGATCGCGTCCGGCGTGATATGCCCCTGTATCTATTTTGTTCTTTGCATAGAACCTTGAATGTGTGTTATTTGTGCAATCCTTTTAGTGTATTCTCGTGTAATAGCTATTACCTTAATATAGAAAATTAACGAAGCCCTATATTAACGCGACAAAAATTAACACGCCATAAAATTAACGCGAATTTCTGAAAAGTTACATTTACGTGCATTAAATTAACGCGATCTTCCGTCCGAAATATTTTTACGTGCATTTAATTAACGCGAATTTGATGTCTTAGGTATAATAAGCTATACCAAACTGCGCATTTTACAAGACATAACAACAACTTCCAACAGAACTCAAAGTTTAATATCAATCACATTTGATTATATGTATCTTAAGCAAGTAGGTACATGTAAGAGAGTAGAAGAAGTGAGCTACCCTGTGGGAGAGGACGATCACTACATCGACGAATCAGAAGACATTTTAAAGTCCCTGTTACTTGAAGAGGTGTCAAGTGAGTCTGAAAGTGAAGCCGACTAATATGATTTGGGCTTGGTATATACCAAGATACAGTGATACGGTGATACACTGATACGGTGATACAGTGATACAGTGATACGGTGATACGGTGATACGGTGATACAGTGATACAGTGATACAGTGATACGGTGGTACGGTGATACGGTGATACAGTGATACAGTGATACGGTGATACGAACATCTCAAATTTCCTTTTTTTTAAGCGGACGCGAAATGGCCCCGCTAAATACAGGTTTCTGTATGAAACGGACTGTTGTATGGGTCACTTGAGCTCTTGCAGCCGTGGCGTGACGCTAATTTAACGGTATTATCTTTCAGCATGACTGCTTTGTCTGACTATTTTGTTATTTAATTTAACTTTTGAACGTTACGCATTTAACATTGAACCACTTTATTGCCCTTGTTGAAGAAAGGTTTTTGCAACACAAATACGAAATTAACGCTGAAAGCTTTATTCTCATTGGCAACTAGATTTAGGGACGGACATTTGAAAATTGATGGAGAGGGGGCCCGGTTTTTTTTGCTCGAAATTTTTTCTGGCATCAGAACCTTTCACGATTTTTTTAAAGTTTCGCCCTTGCTTGTTTTTTTTTCTGGGTGATATTGTAATTGGCTCGCTCGATTATTTTCTGTGCAAATTCGGGGTTTGTTTTTTGTTATTTGGGGGTGTTGGGGGGGTTTGGGGGATTTTGAAAATTTTCCGCCATCCCGTTTCTTCGATCTAGTGAGATGGCTTTCAGAAGCTCCAACTCCAAAAATATTTTATGGTTACTTTGTCGCATTTCGGAGGTATCGTATTACAAATCCCGTGCAGGGGCATATCAAAATTCGATTTGGTTATCATGCTTTCGGTGAAAAGGCGAAAACATAAATCCGACTAGACATATGGGTAGATATGCGGGAAACACCGTCAAGAGCTCTCTTTTTAGAATTTCCCAATTCCCCAACAAATTTTTGTTTGGCAGCAGAGATATCAATTGACATTGTGTAAAAAATTCAGACAAATCGAATCAATTCTTCTTGAGTTAGAGCTTTTAAAAAACTCTATTTTGGTTGAAAATCGAAAGCGTAGAAAATAGCCCATGATTTCCCGAAAATGCAATGTTGATTTCCGATCAAAGCTACGCGCCGCATCGAGAATATTTTATAGCCGGTTCTAGTTTTCTTATGACTTGGAAAATGGAAAAGACGAAAGGTCCTTGAGGGACAAAGCCAAAGCGAACACCTATAAATGACAAAGGAAGGGCACAGAACTGATCAAAGGCCTTAAATGCCAGTGACAGCGATTTGCAGGAGTTTGAAAGGTCCTGAAACAGCACGGCAAATAGCGAGATCGTGGTGTTGGTTTCAAGCGATTCAGAGTTTTAATATGTTTCCATCTAAGCTTTCTTGGAAACAAATCTTCTCTCGGCTGGTTCCTATCAATCAGATCAATTATTCTTTATGTTCAGATGTGGACCACTCGCCCGGGGGGGGGGTGGGGGGGGGGGGGGGGTACTTACATGAAAAATGGGTATATGTATGTGAGGCCAAGAGACTCAACCCCTGACCCTGTTTGACCCAATCCGAGCTCCAAAACCCTGATTGCCCCCTTTTTAGGAAAAAAAAAACCTTATTGCCCCTTCTTTAAATTGTTTTCAAAACACGGTCGGATATATATCCCGGCCGGTATACCGCGTACCGGGATTGCATGCAAAATACGGAACATTTCAAGTCGGGACGTGGTACTGGGTAAACAAATCAGCAGATGGAGTACATAGATAAGTACTGAAGTACGAATTAGCGGCGTCACAATGTAAGGGAACCTCAGTGCTTGCATGTGGACAGGCGACCAAAATGCGGCAACAGAAAAAAAAAATTTCGACATAGTAGAAAAAAAAACTTAACCCTAACTGCCTAAAAAATACTGAACCCCGACCCTGACTGCACCCAAATTATACTCCAATCCTGACCCTGATCTGCCCAAATCAGGTCAAAACCCTGACCCTACCTGCCCAAACTGAGCTCAAAACCCTGACCCACCCGGGCGGCACATACATAATACGTCACAAACAGGAGTACCCCCCCCCCCCCCCCCGGGACCACTCGGCACTCTGTCTGAACTTGTCGGGTTTTGCGAGTCGTATGCATTGTTTGGCCTTGTTTTGCTTCTTTCCAAGCTAAGGGCATCCTGCTGGAGCTTAGCCGTGCTGGAGCTTTTAGCCCTGCTTGCTTTTTGGAAGACATAAGGCCAACAACCCATGGATCGGGGGTGGAAAAACGTTTCTCAATAAACATGAAATGAATTTCTGCTAGCTTTCGTTACGGGCGAGTGAGCACATTGACCTGCTGTCAATCAAACATAACTTTTTACTTCCGGTTAAAAACTTCCTTTTGCGTACTGATTTTTTAAAAACAGTTTTTGGTATGTGAAAAATTGCTGCCAAAACTTAGCTTGAATTTCAGCCGTCTCCTCCGGTTCGGAGGAACGAACCGGAGGAGACGGCTGAAATTCAGGCTAGCCAAAACTACATTTCTGTGGGAAAGTATTTTCCCCCATTTTTAAAATTTTAAAGGAAATTTGAGATCTTCGTATCACCGTATCACCGTATCACCGTATCACCGTATCACTGTATCACTGTATCACTGTATCACCGTATCACTGTATCACCGTATCTTGGTATCTCCGTATCATTGTATCTTGTAACACGTTATATACCAAGCCTATGATTTGGCATGAAATAAAGGCTTGGTATATAACGTGTTACAAGATACAATGATACGGAGATACCAAGATACAGTGATACAGTGATACAGTGATACGGTGATACAGTGATACGGTGATACAGTGATACAGTGATACGGTGATACAATGATACGAAGATATCAAATTTCCTTTAAAATTTAAAAAAATGGGGGGGGGGGGGAATACTTTCCCACAGAAATGTAGTTTTGCCTAGCCTGAATTTCAGCCGTCTCCTCCGGTTCGTTCCTCCAATTTCGTTCGTTCCTCCAGCCATTTTTCACATACCAAAAACTGTTTAAAAAAAATCAGTACGCAAAAGGAAGTTTTTAACCGGAAGTAAAAAGTTATGTTTGATTGACAGCAGGTCAATTAACACATGACATGTGCTCACTCGGCCGTAACGAAAGCTAGCATAAATTCATTTCATGTTTATTGAGAAACGTTTTTCCAGCCCCGATCCATGGGTTGTTGGCCTTATGTCTTCCAAAAAGCAAGCAGGGCTAAATGCTCCAGCAGGGCTAAGCTCCAGCAGGATGCCCTTAGCTTGGAAAGAAGCAAAACAAGGCCAAACAATGCATACGACTACGAAATAATTTATAATGCATCCTTTACTTTAGGTGTAGTTCCTGCTAAATTTAAAGTGGCAAGAGTAATCCCAGTTTATAAAAAAAGAATCTAGGACTTTAATGAATAATTATCGGCCAATTTCATTATTATCTGTTTTTAATATCTTAATGGAAAAACTTGTGTATAAGCGTCTAATCACTTTTCTTGAAAAGTATCATCTAATCTGTGACACTCAGTTTGGCTTTCGTTCAAAGCATTCCACAATCCATGCTATCCTCTTGATTATTGATAAAATAAATAAAGCAATTGAAAATAATGTTTTTTCTTGTGGAATATTCCTCGATTTTACTAAAGCCTTCGATACGGTGAACCATGACATCCTCCTAAACAAATTGGATTATTATGGAATTAGGGGTTTACCAAAGTCATGGTTTACATCCTACTTATCAAATAGGCAACAATTCGTCTCTATTGGTAGTATTGTCTCTGGTCATAAACCAATAAACTATGGAGTTCCTCGCGGTTCTGTTTTAGGTCCATTATTATTTCTAATTTACATCAATGATTTTATTAATTCTTCTCATGACTGTGATTTTCACTTGTTTGCTGATGACTCAAATTTGATATTTTCTAATAAAAGCCTCACTTCTTTGAAGACAACCATCAACAATACACTCACTAATATTAATACATGGCTAAATACAAATAAGTTATCTTTAAATATAGAAAAATCACATTTTGTAATCTTTCATCCCCCACAGAAGAAAGTCCTTGGTATTGATCTATTTATAAACAACAAACGCTTATCACAAAAAGATAGTGTAAAATATCTTGGAATTTTGATTGATTCAAATTTGTCTTGGAATATCCAGACTCAAGAAATATTTAAAAAAATATCAAGAGAGGGATTGGCATATTAACGAAAATACGTCATTATGTAAATTTAAGTACTTTAGTTAACTTATATTATTCATTAATATATCCTTTCTTTACCTATGGCTTACTTGCATGGGGAAATACATACGCTACTACACTTAATAAATTAATCATTATTCAAAAGAAATCATTACGTATTATTACCTTTTCTCAATTTGATGCACATACAAGCCCCCTCTTTACAAAGTTGAATATTTTAAAATTGCAAGATTTGGTTTATTTGCATACTGCTCTTTTCATGTTTGACTTTTACAACAATAATCTTCCAACTATGTTCAAAGATTTTTTCATTCCAATCAAAAAAGTACATACTTATAATACTAGACTAGCCTCTAAATGTACTTATTATACTCCAAAAGTTCGTACAAATTACGGTAAATTCAGCTTACGATACAATGGTGTCACAACCTGGAATTCAATTTGTGAAGACATTAAGACACTACATTCTAGAAAGTTATTTAAATCAAGTCTTACTAAACAGTTTTTGAATCAATATTAGTGCTCTCCTTATCATATTAAATTATACAATATAGATCTTCCTTTCAGCTTGTACGTGTATCTGTCTGATTTAAATGTAAATAGTGACTGACCTATACTTGTATAATGTGTGTGTGTTCGTGTTTTCTTGTCTGACCAATAATACTCATATATAATTTACTACATTTTTGGGGTGCCAGACTCGATTAGTTTAATTTAAGCTACTTCTGGCATCCCAGCACTCTAATTTTAGCAAACTGTTTTTCACTGTAAATTCCTATTTGTTAAAAGAGTGTGAATAAATTGTTGTTGTTGTTGTTGTAGCCTCGCAAAACTCCGGTGAGGCTAAAAGGCAGAATGACTTTGCGGAATGGCATGTGGCATAGCTTGCGGAATGACTTGCGGAATGACTTATGGCGCGAAAAAAAAATTCACGGTATCTTTAATTTTTTCGCGCCATTTTTAAAGGTTTACCGCAGTTTGTGATATCGTAGGCTCAATATTTTTTTATCGGCGGCCATATTGGATTGAAAGCAAGGCTTCGGGATTTTTGAGGGCAAAGATGGATAATTACCACTACTATGATCCGAATTGTACAAATAATAGCCTGAAAAGAAGTTTTAAAGATTGTTTTTACAGCTTCCGTTCCAATAAACAGCAGCTCGGTGGCGATTTTGAAAGTACGATCGAGGATTCACTATAAAAACTGCACAGGTCAGACAGGTAAAAATATAAGGAGACCTCACTCGATTCCAGTACATGTGTATCTAAAATAAATTTACACTGCATAAATGTGGCAGTGTACTTTCTTTATTGATCTTTTTTGTTTTGTTTGAAGTAGACTGTTGTGTATAATTTTTGCACTGGGTAGAATATTCAATTTCAATAAATTGATGAATGATGTTCCTCCCAATCACTGCCAAATATGTTGTATAACGATTGGTCCTAGCTAGTCTTATGCTTATCAGCTCACAGTGAATTGCTCAATGTAGCTAGGATTCTGAACCTAATAGAAGCATAGTAATCACCTCAAGTCATATGTACGTTACTTATTACTTCATATATATTGTTTCAGTTTTCATACCCTGTAATACCTGAAAATTATATCAAAAAAATAATAATATTAGAAGGGGACTTACCATAAAAGCCCTTAAAGATTTATATAGTCCCCATCATGATCTGATTATCAAAACTCGAATTAAAAGGGAAATAAACACAGTTCAGTAACTGTGTGATATAATGCAGAGCATGGCTCGCATCATGCACTCCACACTTTTGTGAAAACATTGGCACAACGTGGCAGGTTTTGGGCTTACCATGTGAGAGAATAAACAGGACAAAAATCAGTTTTCAAGCAAGTTAATTTGGTTGATCTGAGGATATAACACAAGAACAGGGCCAAGGCCAACATATATTTAACAAATTGAAGTTAGTTTTTTATGTGTCTGTCCTAATAATTGACAATGATTTTCGTCATAACATGGTCAAAATAGCTGTGGATCAGCTACACAAATTTTGTATTTTGGCCATGTTATGATGAATTGTCAATATCAGGACGAAACCTAAAAAACTAACTTCAATTTGTTTTTTACAACAACAAACTACCGGTAAATAGTCAATTTTACAACAAAACACTTTTAGGTTCAAACGAAAGCCACACACACACTCTTTGACAAATGACGTCGGCTTTTGTTGTCTGCCCAAATATTGCATATGAAAATAAGCCAATCAGATTGCAAGAAATTTGGCGGTTGTTGTAAAAAAAAAGCCTTTTAAACATGAGAACAATTTATTGTGTTTATGCAAACAAAATATTTTCAATTCTCTCACCAGATTGTGCCATTGTGGGATTCTAGCATTTTATTTCGAAATGACAAAAAAATATACTTGAGGGCACAAAGCAGAAAAAAACAAGCTGTTATAATATTAGTTTGAAATTCAAATTGAATGCTAAACCAGGAATTTGAGAGTGGGATATTGATAATTACAGAAATACCTTACAATAAGATGTTACAGATTGGAACTGATAAAATATGATAATGTAGCCTTAAGTATTTATTGGCCCTACATAAATTACAGTATAGTTACATACACAGAAATGATGACTGTTCCATAGAGGGTGGGTGGGCAAATGAAACACTATTAGCCATTTTGTAATTAAATACAAAAGAACTGGAACTGAGTGTGCACATTCAAACACATTCAAAACTAATTTGAAAAAATGAATTGCACCACAAGAAAGACCACATGGAAATCATGTTTACCAAGTTTGAAGATATTTGAGTAATGTCTACTGAATAGGAAGTGTTTGAAAATTTGAGGGGATGGCATTCCTCCAAACCATACAGAACTCTTATTTTTTTGTGCTATTTAAATGCTTGCTATTGTTCTTATTCACTCAAACATCTTCAAACTCATTAAACATACTAATTTTGATGTAATATTTCTTGGGGCAGGGTTCATTTAAAAATAAAATAGAATGAATTTTAATAAATTTGTTTAATTTACACACTTGGTCCCAGCCCTTTTGCAGTTTACAAAAGGATTAATATATACAAATGTATACATGCTATTAAGAAAATGTTATTGCTAAATATGTACAGATGCAGTGATAGCTAATGCCAATGTGGCTCAATAGTTATTGTGCACATGTTATACTAAATCTTACTACAAGGTGTGTCCCTACTCTGTCCAAGCCTGATTGGTCAGTATATCTCGTTGTTTTCCTGCCTTAGGTCCTATGTGGCCATAGTTAATGTCTTTAGGGCTAGGTCATGTTAAGGTATGACTTCCCTATACCCAAAGCATGTCCAATCATTTTCTGGTCTAGATTTATATTAACGCGACTGTCAATATTCATGTAAAAGTTGTGAAACCTGTAATGGCACACATTTGTGTCTAAAATGTCCCACAATTTCAGAGACAATCTACAAAATTCTGGTTAGATCACTGTATTTTTATGTGAACATTGTTGATATTTATATAATAGATAGTTACTAACGCGCTCTCTGATTGGTCAAAAACCATGTGTTTGTGAGAGTATAGAGACATAGAAAGGAGTAACGCGCGATCTGATTGGTTTGTGAAATTATAGAGACATGAAAAAGTTTTCGGCTAAACATTTCGTGTAAAAATGGAGGAAATGCCTAATTTTACCCTAGACTTTGAAGACATTTTCCAAGATGGCATCGACAAAGAGCTTATAGACTTAGTTGATGAAGTAACCAAGCCGAATGAGTGGGATAAAAAAGAGGAGGAACATCAACAAAGCAGATTCGCTGTTCTCAGTGACAAGGAGCTTGACGCTGTGGTAGAAAAGTCTCGGGCACAGTCAACGAAACAAAACACCAAATGGGCGGTAAGACTTTTTGAAGGTAAGGTAATGGTTGGATTTGTGAGTTTCCTTTAGCACTGCATATGTTAAGTATTGATGAAAACTAATCAAGCAAATTTGTTTGACTAGCTACAGCAAAGTAGCAGTTTAACCGGCTGCTCCAAGCTTAAAACTAACAACAACAACAAATGTATCGCTACACGTAATAATTATTAAGTTACATTTTACATCTTTTTCAAACTACTGCGTTTCCCTACCTTTGCCATTGGTTTAACATAGGTATTTTTAACAGATTGGTGTGCTACCAGAGGAAACAAAAAACAGCTCCACGAAATGGCAAACAGCGAACTTGATGGTCAGCTTCGCAAATTCTATGCCGAGGCGAGAACCAAAGATGGCCAGTGCTATGGCCGATCGTCTTTGCTCAGCATCAGAAACGGCATCGAGCGCCACTTAAACAATCCTCCACTGAACAGAGGTCTAAAGTTCACCAAAAATCCTGATTTTCAGCAGTCAAACCAGATGTTAAACTCCAAGATAAAAGTGCAAAATATGGATGGGAAAGAAAATGTTTTGCATAAGCCAGTTCTCGAGTCCGGAGATATACTGAAACTGAGGTCCAGTAATGTGATGAGAGGAATCACTCCTCTTGGGCTCCTAAGGAATGTTTGGTTCCACATTATGCTGTACTGGTGCCGCAGAGGTCGTGAAGGATTGAGAGAACTGAAAGCAGACAGTTTTACTTTCAACAGAGATGATGAGGACCGGGAATATGTTACCATGACACACGATGAAGCCACCAAAAACCATCCCGGTGGTACGGCAGATCCTAGACGTAGAGAGTTTTGAGAAATACGGACGAATGTACACCACATCAGGAGACCCTGGAATTGATGGAGTAAGCTGCCTTAAGCTCTATCTTTCAAAGAGAAATGAAATCTGCAATGCCTTTTTTCAGTATCCAAAGAAAAAGTGGTCGAATACTGATCCCATCTGCATGGTACGACAACAAGCCGCTCGGCATCAACAAGCTGACAAGCATGATGAAAGAAATTTCCAAAGATGCTGCTTTGTCCAAAATCTACACAAACCATTGTGTCAGAGCCACAGCAATAACACTCTGGTCAGATGCACAAGTTCCTAGTCGGCACATAATGAATATATCTGGTCACCGAAATGAGCAAAGCATCAAGAACTACAACCGTCGTCCTACCACTGAACAGCTTCGCTCGTGCTCCAACATTTTAACCAATGCTCTCGAAACGGGATCAGCTACCGGGCAAGCTTCAGAGCCACCTGAACACCACACATCCAGTCTGAATCCATCCTCAGGTCAAGCTGCAGCTACAAATTCGTTTTCTGTGGATGTGGCTTCTCTTTCTACCAGCTTTGTAGGGTCTGGAAGTTTGTTCAACTCGTGTTCAATAAACACAGTCCAGGTATACGTTCAGCAGTGTGGCTTCAACAGGGCAGATTCTCGCTAAAAACACTGAACTGACTTAGCTTGCACATTTTGTCCGTAAAGATTGATATTTGTCGGCTTTTTATATCGAATTTTACTTCTTTTTATAGCCATTTCATTCAAGAACTGTCATCGAACTTCTTCGAACTGATCTTTATTTAGATCGGAATCAGTTAAGTGTCAAGAGTCGGACATCTGTCACATTTTAACCAATCAGAGGCATTCTTGTAAGTCTTTCATTGCGTCTTAGCCAATCACGCTAGTAATCAAAATAACTTGTCAAATGATCACGTCAATTGATCACGTCAGCTGCTCAACCAAGCATGGAAAATAACATTTTGATCGGTACGTTTCGGCTCGTAAAATTCTATTAAATAAAGCAAATAGAACAGGGTTTGCTGTGTTCTGTACTCTGACAAAAACACTCCTGAAGCTGTAGAACATTCAAAAAGATACAGAAATCACTCGCCGCTGCGCGGCTCGTGATTCCTGTACCCTTTTTTCATGTTCTACAGCTCCAGTCGTGTTTTTGTCAGAGTACAGAACACAGCAAACCCTGTTCTATTTGTTAAATATACATGTATTTCATGATGTGAAATGTGTGCAATAAAAAGAAATGTGTAAAAAATAAAAGTACATTATTTTATCCTTTTTGGAAGTTAGAGGATCCCTGTGGTTTGTACTGGCTTGTGACGTCACCACCCAAAGCAAGAAGGCCCAGGGACTAAGTTGAGTTCATTTTACTTTTGAATGTATCTACCAGTAAAAGGTGAAACAACTTTATATTTTAAAAGACACTACTATGTTGAGCAAATTTGTTTCAAATTAAATTAGAAATGAAAAGGTAAGGTGGTTTTCATGTAACTTGCAGATAACTAACTTGGAGTTACACACTCTAAAGACAACTTCTGTCAGTATCTTTGTGTGGCAATGTAGTATATCCAATTCCTGCTACAAAGGTTGATTTATCAGGATTTTTGGGGAATTTGTATACAGAAATATATCATTACTGTAACGATGGTATCCCTGTGGACATTTATCACATGACATTTATCACATGACATGACTTAGAACATTGTGTGACTTTGGGACATTGTGAAGACTTTAGGTGAGTCACCAGCTGGTGACTAACTCTGAAATTTTGGTCGCCAACACTCAAAATTTAGTCGCATTGGTGCCAAATAAGGTGCAATTTTGGGCAAGAACGGCACAAATGACTCCTGATCACATTCTAAATTCACCTTAAAATTCTTTGTTTTCTATAGAATTTAGAACATAATCATGAGTCACTCATGCCCTTCTTGCACACAGCCCTTCGGTTGCTCGACAAGCCGGCCTAGCCCGGTGACTGCGATTGCACGAAGCGGCCTGAGCCCAGCAAACTGGGCCAGCCCCCTCATGTAATAGCAGAGTTTAATTTGTGGTGTGTTCCAAAGTCAAGGTGGGCCAGACAGCCATAGCCATCAGCCCAGTAAACCGGGCCAGCTTGCCTCAAGTAATCAGGCCAAAGAGTATTGTTTTTTTTTGTTTCAGGTATTTAATCAGTTTTTTTTTTTTATGTGATTTGTGATAATTCACAAATAGATTGATTTGGCTACATGTATATCTTGTTAACTAATATTTACTTAGAAGAGAGATTTTCACGCAATTCATCAAATCATTTTCATACATAAATTGAATTGGTGGAGGAACATTATTAGCGATACTTACTATCGCTGTTAATGTTATTCATGCAAAATCGACTTCGTAATCGCCAAGATAAACAAGAAAAAAAAATAAGAAAGTACACTGCCACATTTATGCAGTGTAAATTTATTTTAGATACACATGTACTGGAATCAAGTGAGGTCTCCTTATAATTTTTACCTGTCTGACCTGTGCAGTTTTTATAGTGAATCTTCGATCGTACATTCAAAATCGCCTTCCGAGCTGCTGTTTATTGGAACGGAAGCTGTAAAAACAATCTCTAAAACTTCTTTTCAGGCTATTATTTGTACAATTCGGATCATAGTAGTGGTAATTATCCATCTTTGCCCTCAAAAATCCCCGAAGCCTTGTTTTCAATCCAATATGGCAGCCGATAAAAAAATACTGAGCCTACGATATCACAAACTGCGGTAAACCTTTAAATATGGCGCGAAAAAAGATACCGTGAATATTTTTTTCGCGCCATAAGTCATTCCGCAAGTCATTTCGCAAGCTATGCCACATGCCATTCCGCAAAGTCATTCCACCTTTTACCGTCACCGGCAAAACCCGACAAGTTCAGACAGAGTGCCGAGTGGTCCAAATCTGAACATAAAGAAGAATTGATAGGAACCAGCCGAGAGAAGATTTGTTTCCAAGAAAGCTTAGATGGAAACATTAAAACTCTGAATCGCTTAAAACCAACACCACGATCTCGCTATTTGCCGTGCTGTTTCAGGACCTTTCAGACTCCTGCAAATCGCTGTCACTGGCATTTAAAGACATAGATGTACAACTTTATTTACTCCACGGAGATCCAACAGAGTACATGGATGCCTTTGCCTTTCTTTGTCATTAATAGGTGTTCGCTTTGGCTTTTTCCCTCAAGGATCTTTCTCCAAGTCATAAGAAAACTAGAACCGGCTATAAAATATTCTCGATGCGGCGCGTAGCTTTGATCGGAAATCAACATTGCATGGGCTATTTTTTCAACCAAAATAGAGTCTTTAAAAAGCTCTAGATTTGTCTGAATTTTTTACACAATGTCAATTGATATCTCTGCTGCAAAACAACAATTTATTGTGAATTGGGAATTTCTAAAAAGAGAGCTCTTGACGGTGTTTCCCGCATATCTACCCTTATCTCTTGTCGGATTTATGTTTTCGCCTTCTCACCGAAAGCATGATCTTGATATTCCCTGCACGGTTTTAATTGTAATACGATTCCTCCGAAATGCGACAAAGCAACCATAAAATATTTTTGGAGTTGGAGCTTCTGAAAGTCATCTCACTAGAACGGAAAATTTTCAAAATCTCCCCTATCCCCCCCCCCCCCCCCCCCCCCAAAAAAAATACTGACAAAAAACAAAAACGAGCAAGCCGAATTTGCACAGAAAATAATCGAGCGAGCCAATTGCAATATGACCCAGAAAAAGAAATCAAGCAAGGGCGAAAATTATTGCAGCAACTGAGAAGTCGTAAAAAAAATTCGAGCAAAAAAAAACTGGGCCCCCTCTCCATCAATTTTCAAATGGTCCGTCCCTGAATCTATTTGCAATGCATGAGAATAAAGCTTTCAGCGTTAATTTCGTATTTGTGTTGCAAAAACCTTTCTTCGACAAGGGCAATAAAGTGGTTCAATGTTAAATGCGTAACGTTCAAAAAGTTAAAATTAAATAACAAAATAGTCAGACAAAGCAGTCGTGCTGAAAGATAATACCGTTAAATTAGCGTCACGCCACGGCTGCAAGAGCTCAAGTGACCCATACAACAGTCCGTTTCATACAGAAACCTGTATTTAGCGGGGCCATTTCGCGTCCGCTTAAAAAAAAGGAAATTTGAGATGTTCGTATCACTGTATCGCCGTATCACCGTATCACTGTATCACCGTATCACTGTATCTTGGATTTAATTAACGCGATTTTTTGAAATTCGCGTTAATAACATGCTTCGTTAATTTCCTATATTAAGGTATACATAAGTTCTACGGCGTTGCTAAGCTACCCAGCTTTTCAAGGGCACCCAACGAGTACTTTTTGAAATTCGTTTGAAACCAGTTGTCTGCAGCTTATCTAGCCATTTTAAGGCACCTACTCTGTCTTTTGACGTATTCTAGAAAGCTATTAGCTGTTCGGATTTTCTAGGTGGAAATCGCGTCAACCGAAAATACTATGGCAAAATATTCCCGGCCTACGAATTTGTTAGTAGTCTAGAACATAACAATAATTTTCTAGCCCAAGTAACTTCATGTTGCAAAGTTTTGTGGAGGTACGAATTTTTTAGGGATTCTTTTTTCCTGTTCCGACTCTATTGATCAGACGAATTGGGACGTACGAATATTTTAGGGGAAACCTTTTAGTCTCCCTTTCCTTCTATTATTTTCTAGGGATTGAAAAGAAAATTTCTGGCCAGTATTTCATAAAACAATTTTCTAGGGACAATTTTTTCAAATCCGAAAGTTTTAGGCTAACTTACTCTCCCGAACAGCTTTTTAACAGAAAACTTCGTTGGGTGCCCTTGACTTTTGGAACAAATGAAAAAAAATATTGTTTACATAAAAAAAGACTGCTAATCTCCACAAAAGAAACCTCGGTTTTTAATGAAAGTGTATCACCGTGTTCTTGTATTCATATTATACGGCTTCACTCCCGTATACAGTATACAGCCCTACTGCATGGTACTAATGCATCCGTCAATTCCAGAAATACCCAGCCATCAGCCCCCCTGCTCCACCCACCAGGACAATATGGTGGGGCATTGGACACTACCGAAAATAATTATGGGAAAGGGACTAGCCTAGTAGTTTCCCTCGTTGTTGACTGTGTACTTGCAGCAAACACTCTAAATGGAACTGAGCCGTTTATTGACAAAAGCGAGGATCGACTTTGTGGCTGACTTGGCTTATCCAACAATGCCAGCTGCAAACGTTTGTGGTGTATCTAAAGATATAACATTCCCTTTACTTTATAAAGTCAAGCCCGACTCTTATTCATTTCACTCTGATGCAAATTGACTCGTAGTCATTCATTTATACGAATTCAAAATTCTTTCCATGCAGGAGAAGGTATATATATATAGATATGCCCGGGGTGGGGCATTTTCCTTACTTCTTTGGCTCCACCGTGGGGCATTTGAACACATTGCTTGTCCCCACCGTGGGGAATTTGCAACAAAATTGAAAATCATGACTAATGCCTGGGGGTTGGCCTGGGGGAGACATGGGCATTGCTGGAATTGACTGGTACGTAAAAACCTACATTCGTCGATAAAAAAACAGTTCTGGAAATTGTCCAAGGCTATTTGTTGTACGGGAATTTGATTTTCCAATAAATTTAAATTCTACATTTTCACATTGAACTACAGCCCTGCCATAAATTCCATAGTAAGACGGAGAGCCACTGATCGCAGCCTCGATCGTATGTGAGATACCAGGGTCCAGACAAACCGGTTTGTCCATTTTTATAGTAAACCCATAATATTCATCTGCCATCTCGCTATCCGTCGTAAACGTTGATGAGGAATGGTAGAGCGTAAATGTAGAGTCTTTATTCCCTCCTTTGTAAATGGTAAGCTGTACTGTGTGCTGTGACCCACGACTTCCACACAATCTCACACCAGTGAGGTGAACCTGACTACTGACGGTGAACGTGATGCAGTCTGGGCTACCCTTACAAAAACAAACTATAGTTTTTAATTACAAAAACTATAGTGTTAGAAAACTAAAGTATTTTGGAACACAGTGGAAACTATAGTTTAGTAAAACTATAGTTTTGATAACAATTTTACTGTAGTTTTCATAGTACAGTTTCCTACCAAACTTCAAAACTATAGTTTTTAATTATTATAGTTTGCTAACTTTAAAACTATAGTGTTTTAATTATAGTTCACACTTCTGTGAACATGGTCATGGTAATAATCCATGGTCAAATAATGTGTGCTGCAGTTGATAAATACAGGTGTTGACCATGGAGAAACATGGTCTTCCATGTCTCAAACATGGAATACCATGTTTACAGGTTAGGGGTTCAACATGGTATACCATGGTCAACCATGGTCCAACAGTGAAAGATTGAACATGGAGAAACATGATCAACCATGTCCCATACTTCAGATCAGTCAATTATGGAATACCATAGTCAGCTGTGTTTCACCAATATTACTGCTCCCTGTACATATAAAAGTGATCATGTGTAATTAAGTTACAGCTTCCCATTCTGTTATCCCAAAGAAAAAGGTAATGTCCATTGATAGTTAGAAAATTAGAGAGATTATCTGAGAATAAAAATTAACCCTTTCACTACATGTAGATGTAAAGACCACATTTATGAAACTACTATAGTCACTCACAACAACAAATGTATTAATGATTGCAATTAACAGAACAGTGCATACATGTACGTACATGTAAAAGACAGTGTCGGATAATTTTATAAGTCTCATTAGAAAAACTGCACTTATATATTAGGGAGTGAAATATACATGTATTGTGTATTAGTCTTAGCACTAAAAACTGTGGCCAAAAAAGCCTTTCCTATTACACAGAGCAGCTCAGCTGTGTAAACCGCCCAGTTCCTGTACATGCACACCACATCTTTACAGGGTATTCTGTTTTGAAATTTTCTGTTTCTACATAAATTCTACAGGTAGCTTAGTAAACTCCCTTACAAAGTCAGCTAAAGCCAGATGAAAAGGTGAGACAAAAATACTACAAGCCAAAGTTATTGGAGTGCTGCTCGCTAGTCTAGTAAAAAAAAAACAGTTTTACATAAGTGTTTACTTTTTCGATAATTATAATAATATGGGGTTATTATTTAAACTAAAAGTTTATATATCCAGGATTATAGCACTTAAATCAAGCTTTGAGCTGGGCCCTGAGGTACCAAAATTTCTTTTGTTTCTGTTTTCCCCTTTTCTTTCAACATTTGTTCAAATAGCTAGGAATATATCATTTATAATTATGTTACAGTATTTTATACATGTGTGTATTTTGGTTATCCCTAATTGCTGTTCATTTTTATGATTGTAGGGGAATCCATAGTTATATATTTATTTAAATATAGAATAAACTATATTACTTCATTATTAAAAGGATTAACTATATGCTGCAAAACAATGTTTTCTTGGAAAAAGAAATACCATGCCTCTGACTATATCCTTTGGGTACATAAAAAGTATAGTTAACATATTAGATAACTATAGTTACTTTGAAGAAACTTAGTTATATTTGCAATAAGTACACTTTCATAGAAAAAAATACATATTTTACATAAAATTTAGAGTTTCATGTTTGCACTAACCTCACTTTCTGTCCCCCAACACCTAAACTGGCCCAGAACCAAGCCATTCTGTCCACAAGCACTTCACAACAAGATAAATCCATCCATAATGACCGCAAAGCATGCCGGGAAATCCTACCAAACAGCGACATGGCCCTTCCCCCATCTTCATTCTTCAAAATATAGAAGAAGTCTAAAGCCATTTCGACCTAATACCTTCATATTGGAATCAATGGCAAGTAAATATTGTCCAATATTCCAAAAAAGCTATGATAGGTGGCTCCAGACTCCCATTTATAAAGCCCACGCTAAAGTGACGGAAGACGTCCTGGCCCATTCACGAGTGGGAAATAAGGCTCTTTCTCTGTCACAATAAACTGGCACAAACTCGGTTCTTTGAGAAAGTGCTGATTGAAGCTCTCATCAGACTTAATGATGTCCTCCAGCACTCTATAAATGGTGAAAAAGGCTTTAAAAAGCCTTAAATTCTGTTTTCCCCCAAACAAACTTCCCTCCAGCTCCATAGCAATGCGACGTCAACGTTCCAAAATGGCCGACAAAAAACTTTGAGCCCCCAGTATTGTTGGTCAGATGAAAATTCCATGGTAACAGTGGCTACAGCTTTCTTAGGGGGGGGGGAGGGTTTGTTGCAGTCTAGAATGAGCCAAAAATCAGTTAAAAGACCACAGGGCTCAAAGGGTTAATAGAAAAACTATACTTTTTATGGAAAACTATAGTTAATTCAACATACAACTATACTTAATCATGTGAAAAAGTATAGTTATAGATAACTAGAAAACTATAGTTAATTATGGCAATAACTACATTTATTTTAGGAAACTATAGTTTATTAGGATAAACTATAGTTTTTACACTGAAAACTATAGTTTGTTTTTGTAAGGGTACCATCGTATCCCCAACGACCCCCAAGAATAGATCCATTTGGGAACCTTTTACACGAACCAGTCTTTGTAATACCGTCTCTATTCTTTGCATTAAATGTTTTGAGTGATTTTGGTTCTTCTCCGACTGATCCAATATATGTAACTAATTCAGTGACTTCCTTCATAACTAGAATTTCGCTTCGAAGAACAAATTCTGAAAATTGCTTCATGGACATTAGTGGAAACCTTATCAGGTGAATCGCTTTATCGCCGAGCACAACTCTCTTTGATTTTCCATCTTCACTCAGTTCTTGTTCTTCAATTTTCTTACAAGCCCAGCTATGTACGGCCTGGAATAACTCTACCTCTGTTATCCTGAGACTGTCCCTCTCTAGAATGTCACAGAGTGTTTCTTGTGTGACAGTTAGAAACGGCTCAGATGTCACGGCTCGTTGGGTCTCAAAATCAACAATCTTCCAACAGATTTCTTCCAGCTTTTCATCCTCAAGTTTCGCGACCTGTGGTAGAACAGTGAACACATCCTCTGGTCCCAGCTCTTTCTCAAGGTACTGTGTGCATTTATTAACCAGTGAAGGAACAAAGTACTTCTTAGCGAGGTACAAAACCTCCATAACATGACTTCCGGTCAACTGCACTTCATCGTAGTACATGCAACGAAACAGTTCCAGTAATCCTTCAGCGGTACAGTGTGGTAGGTCGATAGTACGTCCAGTCTCGGCCAGTTCACTGTAGAACATGGCCTCGAATACAGGACTACTAATAGCCAGTACGTACTTATGGGCAGGAATGGTGACCGTGTCGCCTTTGGAGTCGACAACCGAGAACTGTACATCACTAAACATACTGTTGTTGTACATGTACTGGTTACGTTCCTTGATAGTATCGCGTACGGTTTGCCATTTGGTATCCATTTCTTAACTGTGTTGATGTTGAGAAGTGTTTGTATAAAGCAGTTGCTTCCGTGTTCTCAGGAAAGGGAAAGCGCAGGATTCGTAGCCGAATTGCATTCTGGTATACGAGTGGTTTGGTATACGTACTCCCCACCCCTCCGGCTGATTTTGTCAACATCAAGTTGTGGAAGGGTATGCACCCAATTATCATCCAAGTACCGCCCCCCTCCTCTCCCCCCGTGGGCGATGCTCTCTTACAGACATACAAACACGTGATTTATTGGGCACTGTGTAAGCGGGAGCTAGCTATATATATATGTGGGTAGGTGTGGTGGCACTTAGGCCCTTATCGATTAATCTTGCTAGAATTTATTTTGGCATACTTTTGCAAAACCTTTTTTCTCTCTCTTTGAGCACTGCAGCATTTCTCCTTTTTTTTAGAAGCATAAAAAACTGAGAAACGATTCAATTGTTAATTCACATTTTCCGCCTCAATGGAAAAGCTGAAATTTGCTGAAAGTGTCGTTATAACTAGATGGGAGCGGCGCAAACTGGGTAAGACCGGAACTTAGTTTAGTAACAATTCAACCCGCAATCATTCTGCCTGCATTACAATGGTGCCGCGTGTAATAATTATTAAAGTTGATTATAATCGCTCACTCTGGAAATTGTGGCAATTTAGTACTCATTCATTCATTTATTTATTGACAAACTTCGCCACAAGTGGCAGGGAAGCTCCACAGAGCGTGGTACCATTACGGGATCCCATTAACGAAAACAAAAAAAGATGAAAACTATAAAAGGTACATAAATATGCTGACAACACAGACTGTTAATAAAACTTGAAAGGGGACGATACGAGTGACATTTTACACGTTTGAGGAATTTCAACGTCATAAACATCTTCAGATTTAAAATTGCATGGTGTTTGTTGTATATATATATACATCACTTACAAGTTTTATTTAGTATATAAGATTCTCGTAATGCAAAGTTTTGTGCATCAGATCTAGAATGGCTTTCGTGATTGTATGTTGATGGTTTAGTTTTTTTAGGGTACCTACACGTTTAAGAGAGATAATTAAGGATGAAAATCGAAAAAAGTGCTGACTCAGTATTTTTCTTTGTCCGAGAAACAATTTTTTTATTCGATTAATATTTTGGGTTATCTGAAAAAATATTAGGGCAAAAATCGTTAGACATAGCGTTCGTCGCAAAGGATGCCAGTCAAACCATTTATCTTACAATGACTATCATTTTTTGTACAAATTTTGCTTTGTAAGAAAAATATGAACAAGCAACGCTTAACACTATTAGTTCTCTTAGATTTGAGTGCTGCTTTTGACACGATTGACCAGTCCATCTTGCTAAATCGGCTTCAACTGAATCTTGGAGTCTCTGGTACTGCTCTCTCCTGGTTTACTGCCTACCTGTCTGGACGATCCCAACGTGTCTCCATTAACAATGCTTCATCTAGGAAATTTGACCTTAACTCTGGCCTCCCTCAAGGTTCCTGTCGTGGCCCTCACCTCTTTATAATCTATGCGATCGAGTGATTTATTTCGCATAATTGATAAACACTTACCCAACGCTCATGCATATGCAGATGATACACAACTATATCTATCATTTAAGCCGAAACCGGATACTAACCAGTACCAGTCAGTGACAGCTATGGAAGAGTGTATCAACGATATCCAGGCTTGGATGCACGAGAACAAGCTCAAAATGAACCATGGAAAAACTGAGTTCATGATTATTGGCACACGTCAACAGCTTGACAAAAACTCAAACAGTCATCTCTCTGTTGCCAACTCTGTTGTTACACCCACCCTCTCTGTCAAGAATCTTGGAGTCTGGATGAACCCAAGGCTGTCTCTAGAGACATACATTAATAAAACGTGTAAATCATCATTTTATTATTTACATAACATTAGAAAGATTAGGAATTTTTTAACCATTGAGTCTAGCACTATCCTTGTCCATGCATTTATTTCATGTCGCCTTGACTACTGTAACAGTTTATGTTATGATCTTCCTGCTTACCAAATAGCAAAACTTCAAAGAGTTCAAAATGCTGCCTCTAGAATCATAAGTAAGGTTTCCCGTGTTGCACATATTACTCCGGTTCTCATTAGCTTAAACAGGCTTCCAGTCAAAACTAGAATAATCTTTAAGATACTTACTATCACTTACAAAGCTATCCATGATATCTGCCCTTCGTATATTTCTCAATTAATTAAAGTCAGAGGGCGCTCTTTTTATAACACTAGATCTAATAATGAGCTACTGCTGATCGTACCGTCCTTTAAATCACTGTCTACTATTGGCGATAGGTCATTTACATCAGCCGCACCTTTTCTATGGAATAAATTACCTGCTAGTATTAGGGAAATCAAATCCTATGACTTTTTCAAGAAGCAGCTCAATACTTACTTATTCAGAGAAGTCTTTAGCCTTTAGCTACTATTTACGACTAGTTTTATTATCGCTATTATCGACTAACCTTTATAATTACTCGTAGTAATAGCATTTTATTGGACTGTTATTCTTAATTAATTGGTTAGTTAATTATTAGTTTGTTAGTGTATTTTAAAAGTAGAGACTTTGTAAAAGCGCATCTGAACATTTTCCATATGCTAATTTGCGCTATATAAGTGCATTATTATTATTATTATTAGTGACCATGAACAGACAAATTTTTTTTGCTGAAATAGACATCAAGTTTCAATTTTATAGACACAAAATATATCTAAACGTTGTTTAGCTTCTATATTATAGATTACAAAAAGAACAAAATGGGGGTATCCACGCGTTTTAAAATGTTATGGGGATGGTAGGCGTCTTTATCGCTAATTTATTTTCAAAAAATGACATTTTTACCACGCCCTCCCTAGTCAGTCTGAAAATTGGTTTCTTTTATTACATTCTGGGAGATTTTCAAGATGGCGGTCGGGAAAAGAGTCAGTCCCGTCTTTCGACTTTCTTCATTGAAAATCAAACATGTTGCTGCTTCCTTTGTGCTCAAACACCATACAGTCCTTCCTTCTTCATTCTTCTTTGGATTTCCAAGAGGTTTACCCGTTTTCACGAAGCTTATTTGACCGTATTCACACATTGTTTATACTGCCGAGTCCATGTTTGGAGAAACTGACGAAACTCGAAAGCATCGACAGGCCTAAAGCAAATGTGCTGGGCGAAAAGACAGCAGCCATTCATGGCCGGCAGTCCAAACAACCTTCATTCAATTGGTCGGGTAAATCTCCTAAATCTACGATTCTTCGACCATCTCCCCACGATAAATCATCACTTAAGAGTTATATTAAGATGGTCGGCTCTTTTAATACCATTTCAGCTGAAAATTGTCTTTCGTGGCCATGTAGTGGAATTCTTCATCTTTCAGTCTGTCAAATTACAGAATTAAAACAGCTTTTTAAAAATAGTTGATGGCAAATGGCCTGTCTCGCGGGATAACCCGAGGGACGCAAGATGCGCGTGCGCGTGCGCGCTGACATTAGTAGGCACCGTCCTTAATATACGGAACAGTTCAGCGTTATTTTAATTACGTCGCGTTTTTTTTAAGTTTCTGGGAAAGGCCTTTGTTATAGTTTCTCGGTCGTACGACACTGAAGTAATTAACATGCGGTTGTACCAAAGCGTTGTAGATGGTAAGTAAGTGTTTCACGAGGAATGAAATACCTAAAGCATTTGATTGCACTAATTCTAGGAACGATCATTCAGTTGAGAATATGGCTTTTCCAGTTTGGGTTTGATCTAGTAAAAAATAAAGGCGAGAAAGAAGAGAAGAGGGAGATAAGACAAAGAAGAAGCCTCTGGTGTAATCCGTTGAGAATCTCACTTCCATGCGCTGAAAACACGCCAAACCGGTTTTGTTGAGCCGTTGGTAAGCGAATGAAAATTACCGTTACCTCCAGCACTCAAGGTTGGGCCTGGTAATGAGTAGATTATCCAATCAGGAACGAGATTCAAATCCTGAATAGAATGTTCGCCTGGAAGTGAGATTTTCAACGGATAACTTCGTTTTCTTCTCCTTTCTTTTCGCCTTTTATCACACAAGGGTACATGCCGAGAGATTTAGTGGTAAAAATCTACTTGACAGCGATTTGGTCAATTTGTTTTGGAGGTTAAAACCAGACTTTCAGCTCAGTACAACCAGAATTAATTTCGGTCTGAGCATGTCGCTTGTTGTTTGTTCGTGACAACCTCTTTTAACTAGCTGTATCACCTACTGCATGGCACTAACCACTCCACTATAAAACAACAATTCTGGAAATTGTCCATCGCGATACCATGTGCGGCCGTTTGGTCTTAAGTTTTCATTAAATTTAAATTCTACATTTTCACATTGAACTTCATCTCTTCCACTGTACCCATAGGAAGACGACGGACCACTGATCACGGCCGCAATCGTGTATGGTATACCAGGGTCCAGACAAACCGGTTTGTCCAGGTTTACAGTAAACCCATAATATCCATATGTCATCTCGCTATCTGTCCTAAACGTCGATGGGTAAGGGGTGTGGTAGATAATTGAGTTCGGGTGTTTGTTAATAGTAATTTCTACTCTGTATAGTGACCCAGGACATCCGCACAGCCTTACCCGAGTCAGATAAACTTGATTACTGACGGTACGAGGTCTCCAAGATGGCGGCTTGGTTAGTTAGTTCATAAGATAACACCAGGAGCCCATTACCAGGAGCGTCCATCTTCCCCATTGGTTCTGTTCCCAGCACAGGAGTAGACGTGGCTATATTTAGAATTGCATTTCGCGCGAAATAAACAAAGGCCATGTACATGTTGTCATAGCCACTCAGATAGCTATACGTCAGGGCCCAGTTTCTGGAAGCCCGATTAGCGCTGATCCAGGGTTAATGACCAAGACAACCAATAGCTTTTGTTAAGATTTAATCCTGGATCAGCGCTAATCAGCCTTTCAGGAACCCGGGCCACTTCTCATTATTATTCTTCTCACTTTCAAAGCGGGAATTCGAATTCTAAATATAGCCACATCTACTCCTGTGCTGGGGACCCAGCCCATGACATAGGAACGCTCCTAGTAATGGGCTGCTAATACTAACATATAGCAAAATAAATAGATATAGATAATAATAAGAACAAAGTAATACTATTACGCAAATAGAAGTATAGATTATAATATTTACATCATCGTAAAACCACTCTCCTTCCTAACAACGACACGCCCCTAATTAAGATAGCTAATACAATTTCAGGTTAAAATTACCCACCACCCCACCTTACTCCTACCAATAGGAGCCACTACCCGCAGCGTACATATGTACAATATATGTGAGTTGGCGTATTTACATATGTACTATATATTTGAGTTGGCGTATTTACATATGTACTATATATGTGAGTTGGCGTATTTACATATGTACTAGATATGTGAGTTGGCGTATTTCCATATGTACTATATATGTGAGTTGGCGTATTTACATATTGACTATATATGTGAGTTGGCGTATTTACATATGTACTATTTATGTGAGTTGGCGTATTTACATATGTACTATATATGTGAGTTGGCGTATTTACATATGTACTCTATAGATATGTGAGTTGGCGTATTTACATATGTACTATATATGTGAGTTGGCGTATTTACATATTGACTATATATGTGAGTTGGCGTATTTACATATGTACTATTTATGTGAGTTGGCGTATTTACATATGTACTATATATGTGAGTTGGCGTATTTACATATGTACTCTATAGATATGTGAGTTGGCGTATTTACATATGTACTATATATGTGAGTTGGCGTATTTATACATATGTACTATATATGTGAGTTGGCGTATTTACATATGTACTATTTATGTGAGTTGGCGTATTTACATATGTACTATATATGTGAGTTGGCGTATTTACATATGTACTCTATAGATATGTGAGTTGGCGTATTTACGTATGTACTATTTATGTGAGTAGGCGTATTTACATATGTACTATATATGTGAGTTGGCGTATTTACATATGTACTCTATAGATATGTGAGTTGGCGTATTTACATATGTACTATATATGTGAGTTGGCGTATTTACATATGTACTATATATGTGTTAGTAACACGTAGTATGATTTATGCAGTAGCAGGAGCCACTACCCGCAGCGTCCATATGTACTATATATGTGAGTTGGCGTATTTACGTATGTACTATATATGTGAGTTGGCGTATTTACATATGTACTATATATGTGAGTTGGCGTATTTACATATGTACTATATATGTGAGTTGGCGTATTTACATATGTACTATATATGTGAGATGGCGTATTTACATATGTACTATATATGTGAGTTGGCGTATTTACGTATGTACTATTTATGTGAGTAGGCGTATTTACATATGTACTATATATGTGAGTTGGCGTATTTACATATGTACTCTATAGATATGTGAGTTGGCGTATTTACATATGTACTATATATGTGAGTTGGCGTATTTACATATGTACTATATATGTGTTAGTAACACGTAGTATGATTTATGCAGTAGCAGGAGCCACTACCCGCAGCGTCCATATGTACTATATATGTGAGTTGGCGTATTTACATATGTACTATATATGTGAGTTGGCGTATTTACATATGTACTATATATGTGTTAGTAACACGTAGTATGATTTATGCAGTAGCAGGAGCCACTACCCGCAGCGTCCATATGTACTGTATCTGTGAGTTGGCGTATTTACATATGTACTATATATGTGTTAGTAACACGTAGTATGATTTATGCAGTAGCAGGAGCCACTACCCGCAGTGTCCATATGTACTATATATGTGAGTTGGCGTATTTACATATGTACTATATATGTGTTAGTAACACGTAGTATGATTTATGCAGTAGCAGGAGCCACTACCCGCAGTGTCCATATGTACTATATATGTGAGTTGGCGTATTTACATATGTACTATATATGTGTTAGTAACACGTAGTATGATTTATGCAGTAGCAGGAGCCACTACCCGCAGTGTCCATATGTACTATATATGTGAGTTGGCGTATTTACATATGTACTATATAGGTGTTAGTAACACGTAGTATGATTTATGCAGTAGCAGGAGCCACTACCCGCAGTGTCCATATGTACTATATATGTGAGTTGGCGTATTTACATATGTACTATATATGTGTTAGTAACACGTAGTATGATTTATGCAGTAGCAGGAGCCACTACCCGCAGCGTCCATATGTACTATATATGTGAGTTGGCGTATTTACATATGTACTATATATGTGAGTTGGCGTATTTACATATGTACTATATATGTGAGTTGGCGTATTTACATATGTACTATATATGTGTTAGTAACACGTAGTATGATTTATGCAGTAGCAGGAGCCACTACCCGCAGCGTCCATATGTACTATATATGTGAGTTGGCGTATTTACATATGTACTATATATGTGAGTTGGCGTATTTACATATGTACTATATATGTGTTAGTAACACGTAGTATGATTTATGCAGTAGCAGGAGCCACTACCCGCAGTGTCCATATGTACTATATATGTGAGTTGGCGTATTTACATATGTACTATATATGTGTTAGTAACACGTAGTATGATTTATGCAGTAGCAGGAGCCACTACCCGCAGCGTCCATATGTACTATATATGTGAGTTGGCGTATTTACATATGTACTATATATGTGAGTTGGCGTATTTACATATGTACTATATATGTGTTAGTAACACGTAGTATGATTTATGCAGTAGCAGGAGCCACTACCCGCAGTGTCCATATGTACTATATATGTGAGTTGGCGTATTTACATATGTACTATATATGTGTTAGTAACACGTAGTATGATTTATGCAGTAGCAGGAGCCACTACCCGCAGCGTCCATATGTACTATATATGTGAGTTGGCGTATTTACATATGTACTATATATGTGAGTTGGCGTATTTACATATGTACTATATATGTGTTAGTAACACGTAGTATGATTTATGCAGTAGCAGGAGCCACTACCCGCAGCGTCCATATGTACTATATATGTGAGTTGGCGTATTTACATATGTACTATATATGTGAGTTGGCATATTTACATATGTACTATATATGTGTTAGTAACACGTAGTATGATTTATGCAGTAGCAGGAGCCACTACCCGCAGTGTCCATATGTACTATATATGTGAGTTGGCGTATTTACATATGTACTATATATGTGAGTTGGCGTATTTACATATGTACTATATATGTGTTAGTAACACGTAGTATGATTTATGCAGTAGCAGGAGCCACTACCCGCAGTGTCCATATGTACTATATATGTGAGTTGGCGTATTTACATATGTACTATATATGTGTTAGTAACACGTAGTATGATTTATGCAGTAGCAGGAGCCACTACCCGCAGCGTCCATATGTACTATATATGTGAGTTGGCGTATTTACATATGTACTATATATGTGAGTTGGCGTATTTACATATGTACTATATATGTGTTAGTAACACGTAGTATGATTTATGCAGTAGCAGGAGCCACTACCCGCAGCGTCCAAATGTACTATATATGTGAGTTGGCGTATTTACATATGTACTATATATGTGAGTTGGCGTATTTACATATGTACTATATATGTGTTAGTAACACGTAGTATGATTTATGCAGTAGCAGGAGCCACTACCCGCAGCGTCCATATGTACTATATCTGTGAGTTGGCGTATTTACATATGTACTATATATGTGTTAGTAACACGTAGTATGATTTATGCAGTAGCAGGAGCCACTACCCGCAGTGTCCATATGTACTATATATGTGAGTTGGCGTATTTACATATGTACTATATATGTGTTAGTAACACGTAGTATGATTTATGCAGTAGCAGGAACCACTACCCGCAGTGTCCATATGTACTATATATGTGAGTTGGCGTATTTACATATGTACTATATATGTGTTAGTAACACGTAGTATGATTTATGCAGTAGCAGGAGCCACTACCCGCAGTGTCCATATGTACTATATATGTGAGTTGGCGTATTTACATATGTACTATATAGGTGTTAGTAACACGTAGTATGATTTATGCAGTAGCAGGAGCCACTACCCGCAGTGTCCATATGTACTATATATGTGAGTTGGCGTATTTACATATGTACTATATATGTGTTAGTAACACGTAGTATGATTTATGCAGTAGCAGGAGCCACTACCCGCAGCGTCCATATGTACTATATATGTGAGTTGGCGTATTTACATATGTACTATATATGTGAGTTGGCGTATTTACATATGTACTATATATGTGTTAGTAACAAGTAGTATGATTTATGCAGTAGCAGGAGCCACTACCCGCAGCGTCCATATGTACTATATATGTGAGTTGGCGTATTTACATATGTACTATATATGTGAGTTGGCGTATTTACATATGTACTATATATGTGTTAGTAACACGTAGTATGATTTATGCAGTAGCAGGAGCCACTACCCGCATTGTCCATATGTACTATATATGTGAGTTGGCGTATTTACATATGTACTATATATGTGTTAGTAACACGTAGTATGATTTATGCAGTAGCAGGAGCCACTACCCGCAGCGTCCATATGTACTATATATGTGAGTTGGCGTATTTACATATGTACTATATATGTGAGTTGGCGTATTTACATATGTACTATATATGTGTTAGTAACACGTAGTATGATTTATGCAGTAGCAGGAGCCACTACCCGCAGTGTCCATATGTACTATATATGTGAGTTGGCGTATTTACATATGTACTATATATGTGTTAGTAACACGTAGTATGATTTATGCAGTAGCAGGAGCCACTACCCGCAGTGTCCATATGTACTATATATGTGAGTTGGCGTATTTACATATGTACTATATATGTGTTAGTAACACGTAGTATGATTTATGCAGTAGCAGGAGCCACTACCCGCAGTGTCCATATGTACTATATATGTGAGTTGGGGTATTTACATATGTACTATATATGTGTTAGTAACACGTAGTATGATTTATGCAGTAGCAGGAGCCACTACCCGCAGCGTCCATATGTACTATATATGTGAGTTGGCGTATTTACATATGTACTATATATGTGAGTTGGCGTATTTACATATGTACTATATATGTGTTAGTAACACGTAGTATGATTTATGCAGTAGCAGGAGCCACTACCCGCAGCGTCCATATGTACTATATATGTGAGTTGGCGTATTTACATATGTACTATATATGTGAGTTGGCGTATTTACATATGTACTATATATGTGTTAGTAACACGTAGTATGATTTATGCAGTAGCAGGAGCCACTACCCGCAGTGTCCATATGTACTATATATGTGAGTTGGCGTATTTACATATGTACTATATATGTGTTAGTAACACGTAGTATGATTTATGCAGTAGCAGGAGCCACTACCCGCAGCGTCCATATGTACTATATATGTGAGTTGGCGTATTTACATATGTACTATATATGTGAGTTGGCGTATTTTCATATGTACTATATATGTGTTAGTAACATGTAGTATGATTTATGCAGTAGCAGGAGCCACTACCCGCAGTGTCCATATGTACTATATATGTGAGTTGGCGTATTTACATATGTACTATATATGTGTTAGTAACACGTAGTATGATTTATGCAGTAGCAGGAGCCACTACCCGCAGCGTCCATATGTACTATATATGTGAGTTGGCGTATTTACATATGTACTATATATGTGAGTTGGCGTATTTTCATATGTACTATATATGTGTTAGTAACATGTAGTATGATTTATGCAGTAGCAGGAGCCACTACCCGCAGTGTCCATATGTACTATATATGTGAGTTGGCGTATTTACATATGTACTATATATGTGTTAGTAACACGTAGTATGATTTATGCAGTAGCAGGAGCCACTACCCGCAGTGTCCATATGTACTATATATGTGAGTTGGCGTATTTTCATATGTACTATATATGTGTTAGTAACATGTAGTATGATTTATGCAGTAGCAGGAGCCACTACCCGCAGTGTCCATATGTACTATATATGTGAGTTGGCGTATTTACATATGTACTATATATGTGTTAGTAACACGTAGTATGATTTATGCAGTAGCAGGAGCCACTACCCGCAGTGTCCATATGTACTATATATGTGAGTTGGCGTATTTACATATGTACTATATATGTGTTAGTAACACGTAGTATGATTTATGCAGTAGCAGGAGCCACTACCCGCAGCGTCCATATGTACTATATATGTGAGTTGGCGTATTTACGTATGTACTATATATGTGAGTTGGCGTATTTACATATGTACTATATATGTGAGTTGGCGTATTTACATATGTACTATATATGTGAGTTGGCGTATTTACATATGTACTATATATGTGAGTTGGCGTATTTACATATGTACTATATATGTGAGTTGGCGTATTTACATATGTACTATATATGTGAGTTGGCGTATTTACATATGTACTATATATGTGAGTTGGCGTATTTACATATGTACTATATATGTGAGTTGGCGTATTTACATATGTACTATATATGTGAGTTGGCGTATTTACATATGTACTATATATGTGTTAGTAACACGTAGTATGATTTATGCAGTAGCAGGAGCCACTACCCGCAGTGTCCATATGTACTATATATGCGAGTTGGCGTAATTAAACCTTGTGCTATTTTTAGATTATTTTCCCAACAATATATGTGTTTCCTTGATGTTTTTTTCAAGAATGTTTTTCTTTGTTGGAAAGAAACACAATAACGGCGAAGATAATAGCCTGTATCGTTCGTTATGCGTTCAGTGTGCACAAGAAGGTACATTATCTGTTAGTAAAACAATGAAACCTGGTTCTATAAATAGCCCAAGGTGTAAATACGCCAACTCAAGGATATAGTATGGGAGATGGACGCTCTGGGTAATGATATAGTATGGAGGATGGACGCTCTGGGTAATGATATAGTATGGGAGATGGACGCTCTGGGTAATGATATAGTATGGGAGATGGACGCTCTGGGTAATGATATAGTATGGGAGATGGACGCTCTGGGTAATGATATGGTATGGGAGATGGACGCTCTGGGTAATTATATAGTATGGGGTAATGGGCTCCTGGTAGGTAGTTTACTCCAACAATAATTTCTTGCAGTTATTCTTTTTTTAACTTTTTTTTAACTTCTTCTTATTAAGTATGTGAGGTTGTATTAATAATTTGTAATATTATATTTTAGTGTATTTACTTTTCTGTAACCCAGTCCCGACAGCTCTATTTAGCATCGAAGTTTCTATCTGCTGATAGTTGAATATCTACTGATGGGTCCGAGTCAACTATCAGCCATAGAAACTGAGAGCGAGTAGTCTAATTGTTTTAGTTCGAACAAACTGAAACTGAAACAAGAGGATTTTTTGACATTTTGGCAACTTGGCAGCCATTGTTTTGCTTTTGAAAACCGGTTTTTTCGGTACTCGTAGCTTAGCCAATCAGATTGCAGGATTCGTGATAGAACACTGGTTGGTTTCTACTAAACATAGCCGTGATCATTCGATGTATTTTTTATTGACCATTCATTGTAAGACATATTGTAATTCACTCTAGTGAATAACCGTGACCAAGAGCCCATAACCAAGTGCGAGAATCTCCCATACTACCTCTATGCTCAACGACATTTTGACAAGTAAGGTTATTTTTAGAACGGTTTCCCGCTATTATTGGGTTGCAATCATTCCTAAGGGAATAAAATCACAAAAGCGTAGCAGACGTGTTGTTGGTATAACAAAAGAAGCTAATGAGGCATCTTTTGTTCCGCCACCGGTGTAACCCACTAATTGGCAGCAAAAATAATCTAAAAATAGCCCAACTTGTGAAAACGCCGTAACATCTATATAAGAGATATCGATATGGACGCTCTTGGCTATGGGCTCTTGCCGTGACACAACCGTGTCGTTGCAAATTAATTCATATCATGTTGCGTTGTAATCGGTTTTGATTGGCTAACTCAAACAATCGAGAATGGGATGTCCCGTTAGTAGGGCTAACGTTTGCGTGACGACCCTAAGAACGGCTGCGTGACGACCCTAAGAACGGCTGCGTGACGACCCTAAGAACGGCTACGTGACGACCCTAAGAACGGCTGCGTGACTACCCTAAGAACGGCTGCGTGACGACCCTAAGAACGGCTGCGTGACGACCCTAAGAACGGCTGCGTGATGACCCTATGAACGGCTACGTGATGACCCTAAGAACGGCTGCGTGACGACCCTAAGAACGGATGCGTGACGACCCTAAGAACGGATGCGTAACGACCCTAAGAATGGCTGCGTGACGACCCTAACAACTGCTGCGTGACGACCCTACAACCCCTGCCATTTAAGTCGGACCTCTTCAGCAATTTCCGGCTATTTTTAACACAATCCCCCTCCCCCATTTCAATGTTGGTTTTCGAGAAGACCGAAATGTTGCCTTTCTATCCCAACATTGTGAAGGGGGAGGGGGGACAAGCGAAGTCATAAAAAATGCCCGCGATGTTTCAGAGGAGTTCGTTTAGTGTTCGGAATAGCCTTATTTTGTCGGGCGGTCCGTACTTAAACACGGTGGGCACAAACGACCATAAAAACGGCATCAGTTCTATATTTTAAAAAGTTTTCAATGCAGACGATTGAATTTTGGTAGAAGGATGTAGAATCGCAAAAGGAATATAACCTGATTTTTTAAGCTATGTTACTACCATCGTGACGTCACAATGACGTCATTTATCCATTTGTAATACGTTTCTTGCAACTGTTCATTATCTCTAAAAACGAAATGTCGTATATTGTTAAAATCTACTCGTGATGAGAATGAAGGAATCGAAAACCCGATGTCGATTGGTTAAGGAAATCAAAAGTTATGAAAGTTTGAATTTTGTCCATTTTCCCGCCAAAATTTGGCGGGAAATAAACAACACAAAAGCATTTATGAAAACATCGCTTCATTCAATTTTTAGAGTTGTAAATATTGTTGCATGACATTTTGTCCAATCATAAAACACGTTGGTGGCTAAAATCGTATGTTTTTCGAATTTTGATTTTTTGTCCATAACCGGCTTAAAATTGAAGTCATATTTTCGGCAACGTCATTATGACGTCATACTTTTTTATACATGCCCTTAGAAAAAAATCCTTTGAGGGATTTTCGAGTTTTAGTGATGAAATGCGTTAGTCTGGCACTCAAAACCGACATTATTCTCTTTTCTTGATTTTTTTAACAATAGGCAGCCTTATTTAGGTATGACACCTGACGTCACTAAATATGACGTCATAGCAACAGTCATTCCTCTATAACTTTTGCTATAATAGTCGTAGAACGTTCAAATTTGCGCCAAAGGAATGTGTGTCATGAAGGCCCTTTGATGGTGTAGTCTGTTTGTAACATCTATTAAAGGAGGAATTTTACCAAAAAAGGAGGCATCACTTATGACGTCACAACAACGTCATCATACTAACGTAAAACACATAAAGTATGTAGTTTCATGTTGTTAACAAGTGACCAACATTTCTTCAAATTAAGACTATAAGTAAAGAAATGGTGTTAATTTTAATTATTTGTCCACGCTCACCGATGCCGATTTTGACGTACTTTATGCCCGACGTGAAATGGCGAAGGTTGTCTGAGGCGAGATTTTAGGTAGCTCACATGGTATAATTGTTAATAACGTCCAGGGAATTTAACGAAAACAGCTCAAAACGAGAGGGGACAGTAAACACTTGGTGGGAATACGGATACGCTTGTCAATGCAAATTTGATGAAAAAGCCCGATACCCCGGGTAAAATAATATCCGAGGGCGTATCCAAATATTTTACTTAATTGTTTTCGCACAATTAGGTTCAAGTGATCACACTCAATGCTCAAAAAAGTGGATAAAGGGGATTCGTTTATGCTGTAGATGTATCCGTTTCTACTGTTTTCAGTATTAATTCCGGTGCAGCATTTGCGTTTCATCAAATGTTCAAATTGTTTCATCAGTCTAGAAGCATGCGTGTTTCACAAAGCCCTTCAATCTATATATAGCTACTCAGTATAGAAACAGAATTCCACCGGATTCCGCCTCGCAGTGCTGATCTCAATCCGATAGAGAATTGTTTCAACACAATTAAGTCATCTTTAGAGAAAGACGCTATCAAACAGAAAATTACGCGCGAGTCGTTCGAGCAATTCAAAGCTCGTGTATCCCGGCATCTGAATAATATCCCACTACAGTTCGTTGACAACGCTGTTGAAAGCATGCCAAAAAGATTGCACACTGTTGTAGAACAGAAGGGACATAGGACCAGATACTAGAGATGGAAAAGGACAACAACGGTTGCATATTCTGAGAACTGTCACTGCCGATTTATTCGTGGTAACTGTAACCGTTACGTTACCCACTGAGCGTAGTGTACTGAACTGATCTCGGACTCGGCCGATCAAGCCTGCTCTTACAAATTTATTCATAACCCACTCCTGTCTAATATATAACAAATAACACAGTTTATAAAATGTTAATCCGTTCCAGAACTATTGCTATGGCTTGTTGGCCTTTTTCCCCGTTCGGCCCTGCATTTCAGCCGTGTCACGGCAGCAGTCACACAACAGCATAAGCTGTTGTTTCCATCGGCATTTCTCCTCTCCATTTCTCCATGCAAAGTCACTTATTTAGACGTATTTCCATGCACTTATACCGTTAAAACGTTTTCATAACATATATACTGTTTAAGTTGTGTCATATAAAGCGTTCTAGAAGTACATAGGATGCGCCGAAATGCTGGTTTGAACATTTCTCCGTTGTAACGGTTAATAAATTCAAATTTTAGATGGAGTTTTATTTACAATGAGGGGAGAAATGAGCAAACTCTAAGTTGAAAGCCTGTATCACACAAAGTACTCAGTTCATCGTGTTCAGCGTCCAAAACTCATACTATAGAGCAAGTTTTCTTGGCTGAGGCTTGCAATTACAGGCAGAAAGCATCGTTTTGTGTTGGAGAAATGAACGGAGAATTGTAGAGATGATCACTTCCGGCTACTGTCACGCGCGCTAAAAGTACAGTGAGTCCGTTACAACTGTTGCTTTTGCGTTTTATTGTTTGTTTTCGACTACGATAGATAACTTTTTACATACAACCACCTTGATTTCGTCTTTAACAACAGAGCCATGTGATAGTGGTAGCGATTCGTTTCCAGATTTGGCACTTCAAGCTCTGCGTGAACCTCTAAAGAAACCAGCCATTGAATAACCTTGTTGTTATTTTGCTCCCATCCTTCGATAACGGCTTGGGCAAAGCTTTCTCTGTTGGGAAATTTCTCAGTGTCGGCCCTACTATAAGTCAGTAGATATATTGTTCGCTGAATTCGGCCCTCAAGCTCGGCATTATTAACACAGCTGATATGAGTCGTGATCGAAAATTCGTTAGCCGTTTCAAAGTTTGGCACATGCACGGCTTTAAAAAATAAATATTCACAAGCTATTGTGACTTTGAAATCGTAAATATGTATCGGTATTAATAAATTTAGTAAAAATGTATTTAATTTTAGAATTTTATTTTTTAAAGCCGTAATTCTATATATTTTTTCATATGTACGCCACCCCTCCCCCCTACTTTTATGACGTCATATAGGCATGACGTCACTGTATGTATGGTCATATTAAGAATTTCATTTGGTGCCCATTTAGAGACAAAGACGGCTCAAAAAAGCTGGCACAATCTACTGAAGCTAATTAAATGCCCTGGACGTGGGTGCCGTTCTCTCAGACAACCCCTGCCATTTAAGTCGGACCTCTTCAGCAATTTCCGGCTATTTTTAACACAATACCCCTCCCCCATTTCAATGTTGGTTTTCGAGAAGACCGAAATGTTGCCTTTCTATCCCAACATTGTGAAGGGGGAGGGGGGACAAGCGAAGTCATAAAAAATGCCCGCGATGTTTCAGAGGAGTTCGTTTAGTGTTCGGAATAGCCTTATTTTGTCGGGCGGTCCGTACTTAAACACGGTGGGCACAAACGACCATAAAAACGGCATCAGTTCTATATTTTAAAAAGTTTTCAATGCAGACGATTGAATTTTGGTAGAAGGATGTAGAATCGCAAAAGGAATATAACCTGATTTTTTAAGCTATGTTACTACCATCGTGACGTCACAATGACGTCATTTATCCATTTGTAATACGTTTCTTGCAACTGTTCATTATCTCTAAAAACGAAATGTCGTATATTGTTAAAATCTACTCGTGATGAGAATGAAGGAATCGAAAACCCGATGTCGATTGGTTAAGGAAATCAAAAGTTATGAAAGTTTGAATTTTGTCCATTTTCCCGCCAAAATTTGGCGGGAAATAAACAACACAAAAGCATTTATGAAAACATCGCTTCATTCAATTTTTAGAGTTGTAAATATTGTTGCATGACATTTTGTCCAATCATAAAACACGTTGGTGGCTAAAATCGTATGTTTTTCGAATTTTGATTTTTTGTCCATAACCGGCTTAAAATTGAAGTCATATTTTCGGCAACGTCATTATGACGTCATACTTTTTTATACATGCCCTTAGAAAAAAATCCTTTGAGGGATTTTCGAGTTTTAGTGATGAAATGCGTTAGTCTGGCACTCAAAACCGACATTATTCTCTTTTCTTGATTTTTTTAACAATAGGCAGCCTTATTTAGGTATGACACCTGACGTCACTAAATATGACGTCATAGCAACAGTCATTCCTCTATAACTTTTGCTATAATAGTCGTAGAACGTTCAAATTTGCGCCAAAGGAATGTGTGTCATGAAGGCCCTTTGATGGTGTAGTCTGTTTGTAACATCTATTAAAGGAGGAATTTTACCAAAAAAGGAGGCATCACTTATGACGTCACAACAACGTCATCATACTAACGTAAAACACATAAAGTATGTAGTTTCATGTTGTTAACAAGTGACCAACATTTCTTCAAATTAAGACTATAAGTAAAGAAATGGTGTTAATTTTAATTATTTGTCCACGCTCACCGATGCCGATTTTGACGTACTTTATGCCCGACGTGAAATGGCGAAGGTTGTCTGAGGCGAGATTTTAGGTAGCTCACATGGTATAATTGTTAATAACGTCCAGGGAATTTAACGAAAACAGCTCAAAACGAGAGGGGACAGTAAACACTTGGTGGGAATACGGATACGCTTGTCAATGCAAATTTGATGAAAAAGCCCGATACCCCGGGTAAAATAATATCCGAGGGCGTATCCAAATATTTTACTTAATTGTTTTCGCACAATTAGGTTCAAGTGATCACACTCAATGCTCAAAAAAGTGGATAAAGGGGATTCGTTTATGCTGTAGATGTATCCGTTTCTACTGTTTTCAGTATTAATTCCGGTGCAGCATTTGCGTTTCATCAAATGTTCAAATTGTTTCATCAGTCTAGAAGCATGCGTGTTTCACAAAGCCCTTCAATCTATATATAGCTACTCAGTATAGAAACAGAATTCCACCGGATTCCGCCTCGCAGTGCTGATCTCAATCCGATAGAGAATTGTTTCAACACAATTAAGTCATCTTTAGAGAAAGACGCTATCAAACAGAAAATTACGCGCGAGTCGTTCGAGCAATTCAAAGCTCGTGTATCCCGGCATCTGAATAATATCCCACTACAGTTCGTTGACAACGCTGTTGAAAGCATGCCAAAAAGATTGCACACTGTTGTAGAACAGAAGGGACATAGGACCAGATACTAGAGATGGAAAAGGACAACAACGGTTGCATATTCTGAGAACTGTCACTGCCGATTTATTCGTGGTAACTGTAGCCGTTACGTTACCCACTGAGCGTAGTGTACTGAACTGATCTCGGACTCGGCCGATCAAGCCTGCTCTTACAAATTTATTCATAACCCACTCCTGTCTAATATATAACAAATAACACAGTTTATAAAATGTTAATCCGTTCCAGAACTATTGCTATGGCTTGTTGGCCTTTTTCCCCGTTCGGCCCTGCATTTCAGCCGTGTCACGGCAGCAGTCACACAACAGCATAAGCTGTTGTTTCCATCGGCATTTCTCCTCTCCATTTCTCCATGCAAAGTCACTTATTTAGACGTATTTCCATGCACTTATACCGTTAAAACGTTTTCATAACATATATACTGTTTAAGTTGTGTCATATAAAGCGTTCTAGAAGTACATAGGATGCGCCGAAATGCTGGTTTGAACATTTCTCCGTTGTAACGGTTAATAAATTCAAATTTTAGATGGAGTTTTATTTACAATGAGGGGAGAAATGAGCAAACTCTAAGTTGAAAGCCTGTATCACACAAAGTACTCAGTTCATCGTGTTCAGCGTCCAAAACTCATACTATAGAGCAAGTTTTCTTGGCTGAGGCTTGCAATTACAGGCAGAAAGCATCGTTTTGTGTTGGAGAAATGAACGGAGAATTGTAGAGATGATCACTTCCGGCTACTGTCACGCGCGCTAAAAGTACAGTGAGTCCGTTACAACTGTTGCTTTTGCGTTTTATTGTTTGTTTTCGACTACGATAGATAACTTTTTACATACAACCACCTTGATTTCGTCTTTAACAACAGAGCCATGTGATAGTGGTAGCGATTCGTTTCCAGATTTGGCACTTCAAGCTCTGCGTGAACCTCTAAAGAAACCAGCCATTGAATAACCTTGTTGTTATTTTGCTCCCATCCTTTGATAACGGCTTGGGCAAAGCTTTCTCTGTTGGGAAATTTCTCAGTGTCGGCCCTACTATAAGTCAGTAGATATATTGTTCGCTGAATTCGGCCCTCAAGCTCGGCATTATTAACACAGCTGATATGAGTCGTGATCGAAAATTCGTTAGCCGTTTCAAAGTTTGGCACATGCACGGCTTTAAAAAATAAATATTCACAAGCTATTGTGACTTTGAAATCGTAAATATGTATCGGTATTAATAAATTTAGTAAAAATGTATTTAATTTTAGAATTTTATTTTTTAAAGCCGTAATTCTATATATTTTTTCATATGTACGCCACCCCTCCCCCCTACTTTTATGACGTCATATAGGCATGACGTCACTGTATGTATGGTCATATTAAGAATTTCATTTGGTGCCCATTTAGAGACAAAGACGGCTCAAAAAAGCTGGCACAATCTACTGAAGCTAATTAAATGCCCTGGACGTGGGTGCCGTTCTCTCAGACAACCCCTGCCATTTAAGTCGGACCTCTTCAGCAATTTCCGGCTATTTTTAACACAATACCCCTCCCCCATTTCAATGTTGGTTTTCGAGAAGACCGAAATGTTGCCTTTCTATCCCAACATTGTGAAGGGGGAGGGGGGACAAGCGAAGTCATAAAAAATGCCCGCGATGTTTCAGAGGAGTTCGTTTAGTGTTCGGAATAGCCTTATTTTGTCGGGCGGTCCGTACTTAAATGGCGAAGGTTGTAAGAACGGCTGCGTGACGACCCTAAGAACGGCTGCGTGACGACCCTAAGAACGGATGCGTGACGACCCTAAGAACGGCTGTGGACACTAGGTGAGGGTCATGCCTCTTTTGTTATTAATATTACAGTATATGATCCCTGTGCACGTTTGCTGTGGTGCAAAAGACGTACGCGCAGGGGTGGGGGTGGGGGTTTGGAGCGGCTCTAGAAAAAAACTGTATAAGAATATCTGCCAGTCGCATCCTAAAGCTCAGTCACCTCCCTTTCCTTCTACCAGATAACAAGTTCAAAAATATATGACAACACAAAGTCACACAAACATTTATAATGTCATTGTCTCAATTACGTGATACATGTATATCCAAATGCTAATAATACTCATATTGTCATGATATAAACTAACTCTTGGAACTCAGTTAATTACATTTGTCATACTTTAGAATACATTCCTTGATAATAAAGCATTACTCTATTTCTATGTTGCTACTCTGGGGTCACGCTTTCAGTGACTGAATGAAAAATTGGGTCGGGGGGGGGAGGCATTTTGGGTAGGGGTCTGCCGCGGAGACCTCAAAACCCTGACCCTATTCAAGACCTAAAAATACCCTATCTCAGACTTGAAGCAAAAAATCTATACCCTATCCCATCCCAGCCTTGAAGCAAAATATATATATTCTATCCCAGACCCAAACCATAGATTCATACTCAATTATACTACGAAAGCCGTTGTTTGTTTTAATATGGTATTTTAAGCTGTAGTGTGGTCGATAGAGCGCTAAGCATGGCGTCAATGACAAGTAAATCAAAATCCATACCCTTTCCCAGACCAAAACCGTAAAAAGAATACCCTATCCCAGACCTCGGCAACTCGAAAACCATACCCTATCCCGCGGCACATACCCGTATAGCCCATATAAGGGAGTACCCCCCGGGCATTGGGTCAGGAACACTGCATGGTTGTGTCCATAATGTCTATTGCTGCAGTTCTATACTGTTCCTTCAGGAGGTGTAATAAATTTTGTTTAAATTTTGATACGAGGGTTACATGTTTACTTTTATTTTTTATTCATTTACATTTTTACATTACATTTTACATTTTATTATTGTTCATTCGGAAAATATGCACATGATAGACTAGCTCGCAGGTAGCATTAACCAATCTAGGCAGGCCATAGTCTTTAAAATTAACAAATTACAAATAGAGAGGGGAGATATGCAAGGGGAGATATGCAGGGGGAGAATAAATAAGAATAAATAAATAAGAATAAATAAGTGAGTAAGTAAATAAATAAATAAATAAATGAGTGAATTTGAGAAATTGATTATATACATGAAGCGAATTGTAACAATTATGTACTTATTTTTTATGCTTAAATGATTTGATCTTCGAAATAATAATGGTGTGTCAATATAAGCATCTTCTTTCTTAATACCACCCCAGGCATATCATGTGATCTTTGCTGTTTGTGCTAAAAACGTTTTCACAGAATGGTTCCATGGAGTGTTGTCAAATAATGCCATTTTAATGCAGTGTGACACTGTATTCTGGAAAAGAGAATTTTTTTACAATTGATAATATGGTTTCAATGCAAACTGCAGGCATGGTTTAAAAGTGGGCGTGGCAGAGCACATGGTTGCCTGTGTACCAAGGTGTTCATCACAATACAATCAACACAATGGGAATATGCATATCTAGTGGTTACTGCAAATCATTTTGATAAAGTTTAGCATTTGACCACCCCCATACTTTAGGCCTTGGTTCTCAAAAACAGACAACTGACCTAGACATAGGTGCTTTCATTTCTGCTCCTAGCTCCCGTCTGGAAAGTAGTTTTGCATAAATTCATCTCCACATTTCCATGCAATGCAGTGATTTTCAATGAAAATAACCATGATTTCATTTTTTATGGTATATAATGTTTAACCCTTTCATGCCCAAATACAGAATTTTCCATATTTAATTACTGGTTACTTGATTTGGGAGTTTCAGTCTGACAAAGTTTAAAGAGCTAGGCCCTGAGATTCCCACAAACCATAATGTATAGACAAGTGATCCTAGTGAACTGAATTGGGCATGTTAACAAATAATAATTTCATCTAAATCCTCCTTTATTTGCATAAGTTAACTACAGGTTACATTATTTCATTTCAGAAAAAAAGCCTAAAATAGCACTTCCAAAAATAATTATTTCTCCTCTGATTCTAAATTTTCTCTCAAAAATGCATATTTCAAATAACATTTAGAGTTTCATGTTTGCACTAACCTCACTTTCTGTCTCCCAACGACTAAACTTGCCCAGCACCAATCCATTCTGTCCATAAGCACTTCACAGCAAGCTTAATTCATCCATAATGACTGCAAAGCATACCAGGAAATCCTACCAAACAGTGACATGGCCCTTCCCCCATCCTCATTCTTCAAAATATATACTAAGTCTAAAGCCATTTCGACCTAATAGCTTCATATTGGAATCAATGGCAAGTAAATCTTGTCCAATATTCCAAAAGCGAGGAAGTGAGGCTCTCACTGGCAGAGGCCAGAGGCCCTTCATTTCTCTCCCTCTCCCTCCCTCCCTCCCCCTCTCTCTCAAAAGAGCTTTTGCATACGATGGTACTAAACTCTGGAATGGATTACCAAATTACATGAGACATCAAACAAGCTTGTCATCCTTTAAACGGGAGCTGTCATCCATTGAGCCTTAACTGGCTTTCTATATTTTAACCATCTATTGTATCTATTTATCTATATATAGATATTTTTTAATTTTTTTAAATAATTATCTAGCTATTTATCTATATTATATTATCAAGACTGTATTGTAGTCTTGTTAAACTCGGCTTTCATGAAAAACAATATACTGTTATACTGATGTAATTCCGAGTATAAATAAAGTTTCACTCACTCACTCTCTCTCTCTTTCCGCATTTTCGCATTTGTTATTCTTTTTTTTTCTCCATAGAGCCTCTGGAACCAGTGTGGTAATGGACCGACTCAAGAAAGTTAGATGGGTGGAGTATATATCGCAGTACCAGTCGATACAGCAGAAGCCTAGGTTCTCACAACAAACCTGTAACATTGCATCCTACATGTACATGGTTAAAACTACACTCGACTATAAAACAGTAGTTCAGGAAATTGTCCAATGTTATGGCCTGTGCGGCGGCCTGGGCTTTGATTAAATTTAAATTCCACATTTTCACACTTAACCACTACCCTGCCATCGGACCCAACGAAAGACGGAGGACCGCATAGCACAGCCTTGATAGTGTGTGATACACCAGGGTCCAGACAAACCGGTTTGTCCAGGTTTATAGTAAACCCATAATATCCATCTGTTATCTCTATATCCGTCGTAAATGTTGATGAGGAATAGTAGAGCGTAGATGTAGAGTCTTTATTCACTCCTTTGTAAATGGTGAGGTCTACTCTGTATTGTGACCCAGGGCTGCCAAACAATCTCACACCAGTGAGGTGAACCTGACTACTGACGGTGAACGTGATGCAGTCGACCGCTTTACCAATGTAATCCCATCCTGTACGGAACCAATCAAACCTATTACACGAACCAGTCTTCTTAATACCTTTTCTATCATTTACATTAAATGTTTTTAGCGATGTGGGTTTTTTCGATAGAGCCAAAATATTGAACCAATTCGGTGACTTCTTTCATGTCTAGAATTTCGGTGTGAAGAACAGTTTCCGAAAATTGATTCAATGACATTAGTGGAAATCTTATCAAGTGAACCGCTTTATGGCCGAGAACAGCTCTCTTTGATTTTCCATCTTCACTCAGTTGTTGTTCTTCAATCCTCTTACAAGCCCAGCGATGTACGGCCTGGAATAACTCCACCTCTGTTATGCAGAGAGTGTCCCTCTCTAGAATGTCACAGAGTGTTTCTTGTGTGACAGTTAGAAACGACTCAGACGTCACGGCCCGTTGGGTCTCACAATCAACAATCTTCCAGCAGATTTCCTTCAGATTTTCGTCTTCTAGTTTTTCGGCGTGTGGTAGAACAGTGAACACATCCTCTGGTCCCAGCTCTTTCTCAAGATACTGTGTACATTTCTTAACCAGTGAAGGAACAAAGTACTTCTTAGCGAGGTATAAAACCTCCATTACTTGACTTCCGGTCAACTGCACTTCATTGTAGTACATGTAGCGAAACAGTTCCAGTAATCCTTCAGCGGTACAGTCTGGTAGGTCGATAGTACGTCGAGTCTCGGCCAGTTCACCGTAGAACATGGCCTCGAATACAGGACTACTAATAGCCAGTACGTACTTATGGGCAGGAACTGTGATCGTGTCGCCTTTGGAGTCGAGAACCGAGAACTTTACATCACTGAACATGCTGTTGCTGTACATGTACTGGTTACGTTCCTTGATAGTGTTGCGTACAGTTTGCCATTTGGTGTCCATTGCTTAACTGTAACTGTGTTGATGTTGAGAAGTGCTTGTATATCCAAATTGCATGATGGTATACGAGTTGTTTTGGTATACGTAGTCCCCACCCCTCCGGCTGTTTTTGTCAACATCAAGTTGGGGAAGGGTAGGCACCCAATTGTGCCGCCCCCTCGCTCCCCCAGGGGGCGATGCCCGATCTCTTGCAGAAATACAAACACATACTTCTTGAAAACGATAATTTTTTTTCTCACTGAGAAACGATTCAATTGTTAATTCACATCACAATGGCAAAAAAGGACCCATTCTCCTCCCTCTACGCAATAACTTTAGACTATCAAATGCAAATAACTTGAAATTTGGAGGAAGATAGTTCAAGAGAAGGAAATCTCAAACATAGTAGTTTGGATGTAGTGATTGACAATGTGACGTCACTGTAACCGTGAGACCTTGGCGCCAAAATTAGGATTTTAAATTCGATTTCGAAAATATTTTCAGTGTGTTTTACCCTTTTGGTGAAGAAGTTCAGCGAAAACCAGATTTGAATCTGATAAAATGGAAAAAATGTTATGGCTGATTAAAAAATTCCAAATTTCCCGCGAAAGCGAAGGAATTTATAAAATGTGGTAGTGTTTTACCAAATATGGTCAAAGTTTTGGGGTATTTACCGATGAACACGTTTAATAAAATCTGACGGATACAAAGTGGATCGAAAACGAAAACTGACAAATTTCGGTAGTTTTTGATCTTACAACATGGGGTATTAAGTTTCCCTTGACGTCATAATGATGTAACTGTGACGTGTACATACGTCTATCTGACGTCATATAATATTTAACCATATAGTCCCAAGTTGAAAAAAACTACATATCATTATAATTGTTCAACTTCAAAGTCTTTTACATGTTTTTCCTTTATTGTCCTCAGTGGTAAATACCCCTAAAGTTTGACTTTATATGGTAATCGAACAATTACATACCATAAATTTCAGCAAAAGATGGCGGGAGATTCAAAACCTATTTCCTCTGATAACTTTAGTTTCTTTTATGCAAATCAAATGAACTTTTCAGTTTTGTTTAACCCGATGATATCATGGTTTTCCATCTTAAAAAGGATCATATTTTCTTATTCCTCAGTTTGGCGCGAAATTCAGGCGTATGCCGTGAGGCCACATTAGAGAGCTTAAGCATCAACGACGGCGACGGCAGCGAGGACGGGACCTGGAAAAATGTTTTCGACCGAAATGTGATGCTTACTATTTCCTTCGTTCGCCTTTAATTACTTTTCACATTCATATCTTCGAAAAATATGACAAGCATAGAGTTCCGTTCACGCCGAAAGAAAAACGGAGTGACTTACTTTATACGTTGGCGTTCTCTTGTAAACGTAAAATGTGGGGTTTTCACGTTCTGTTTTTCCAGACAACGGTTGAAATGTAGGTGACTGCGTGCATTCCCACGTGCAGTTATTGTATTTTGTAATTAAGGCTATTGTTTCATGCCGTCGTCCTAGACGTTGCCGTCGTGGTTGCTTAAGCTCTCTAATATTGTCAATCATCCACCTCCATCACAAACCTCCCAAAAACATAATGGTCGCGTCAGGCAAAAACGGCCCGGACGACATTCATGATCAAGTTAAATAATTCCTACAATGGCGTTCCTAATAACAGGTTGAAGACCGTACTGTATTCTTGACGAGGAGCGCTGCATTTCATTCCTAACAATAAATGTCAGTTTCAAGAAATTGACAACAAAAATCAGGGGTGAAATTTACGTGATTTTGATGCAAGGGCCCGATTACAAATATGACCACAAACATTAGGAATCCTGTCAAAGGGGATGATTTTGATGTATGACATTCATTTATACATGCTGGCATTAAAGAGTAAAAAAATTGATAAGATGAACAAGATCATCACTTTTTGGACAAAAAATGTCTTTTCTGCAGTCATTCTGCTCCCCGTAGCTCATAATATGATTTTAGCAATAGTACAAGTTACACCTAGAAACAATCGTATGATGATAGGCAATCATTTGCGGCTGCTAAAATTGTGTAAAAATATTGTAAATTTCGTCTTCGATTTCACTTGTCAATAGTACTTGTTTGTAGCACAATGTGGCACTCGCGATGCATATTGTAATCGCACCACAAGTACAAAAACATGGTACAATTTCAAAAAGCATTTACATATTATGTCGTCCGGGCCTTTTTTGGTATACAAATGTGTCGTGATTTAGGAATGACTATCTTTTGTAGCTTTCGTGTAAGCCGGCTTACAACCTTACACAACACGTGATTAGTATGCTCCAATCACCGTCAGTATTCGGTGTGAATTATTAACATGCAAAAACATGAGGATCCGTGAAAACAAGGTTTCAAGCTTGTTGGAAAGTTTGGCAATTCGAAAACGATCCAAAGTCCCATGCACTGAGCTGAGTATTTTACGCTGCTTAAAACTTAATCCCGGAAGATTTGCTTTCGGTTGTGTGCTGTGATTATTTCCTAAATCACGACACATTTCTGTCATCCTTCCCCAAAGAAGTTTAACAAGGCAGAACTTGGTTGAATTCTTGGACAAACATTTAGTGATACTTTGCCCAGCTAGTTAATCAGGTATGTAATTACCCTATATCATTATGACGTCACGGCTTGTTTATGAGGGGGACAGAATCGACTTGAACAATAGAATTTTGAACTAAATCTGCTCTGCTGAGGAAAATTTAACTTCGAATTGTCTGGTTTCCAGATATCAGCTGTATCAACGTTTATCCCACAATATTTACCGTATTTGGTGGCTGTTAGCGCTATTCTACGTTCTTCAAAATGCATTTGATAGCGATTTCCTTTGTGTTGTTGCTGTTTTGTCCCTGTTTTGTCACCCTCCCACGACCGTGATCCTTAGCGTTTAAACAATAGATTGTTTTGATATGACGTCATAGTGATATAGGTCAATTGATACTCGAAAAGGAAGAGATACATCAAGAAAATATTAGGAAAATATGGAGTCGTAAACGTGTGGGTAATCACACTTCGCGCGCTCGGAGGGTTATCGTACCGCTATTATAGTATATATTATGCTATAAGTATAATATAATATTTTATGAACATACTAATGAAGTTGATATAAATCTGGTAAAAAAAAAACTGCAATCAGCGAATTCTCTCGTGGTCTAATGGTTAGGGTTAGTGTTGGTGGTGGGTAAGCCATTGCATTGATTCTTAATCGGCCTGAGTTCGAATCCCGGTTCAGGCGCTTTATTTTTTATACTGAGGATAACGTATAATCGTTCTAAAAATTCTAAGTGCCGATTCAGATGTTTGTATAAAATTTCCGAGTCTCAAATTATTCATAGCGAACGTGGGTAACAAAGGGAATTTTATGACGCAGTTGGTTAAGGTGGCTCGCCTGGATTTTCCAGGGACGCACCATATCCACTTTGAACGGCCTTCAAGACTGCAAAGTTTAAAAAAATTGTATGAGAGCGTTTTCGAAAAAAAATGGTTTACCATGCACGCTTGAGCAAGCTACACTTCGCTACTGCCGGAACGCTCGTGCAAATTCTGTTCTTAGGACAATGACATGCAAATTAGTTAAACCATGAAGCTTGGCAGTGCGGGATGATAATGTTGAATAAGTGTGTTTTTAGTAACCAGATCGGGAAAAAGTGCCCGTGACGTATAGACCACATTTTCTAAATCTAAATTAAAAACGAGATTTTGTATTAGTGATATTATAAAACCTTTTGTAAATAAATATTATAAGTTATATTATAACAGCGTTACAACTGGCAGCGTGACTATTGTACTAAAAACAGAATTTGCACGAGCGTTCCGGCATTAGCGAAGTGTGGCAAGCGTGCATGGTAAACTTGTTAGTTCAAAAGCACACAAGTATGTAGAATCTAGACAAAAGAGAAATTTCGGAAAGACACAAGCTATAAACAAAATGATACAGCAATGAAGCTTGCGTGGATGAATGTAAAAGTTCCCTGTGTTTTTGTTTTTATTTCGCGCCCTTAAAATGATTCAATGCTCTTGAAATTTACAGGGCAAGGGTAGTACATGTTGAATTTTAGGTGAAAAGATTTAAAAAAAATTGTATCGACTAGTTTTCGAATTACAGCTTCCTTAGCAAATACATTACTATTCTGAGTAAAATGAGCATATTTATTACATTACTTATTATTCCATAAACCGGAATCGAATAAAGCAAATGGAATGAAATTTTCATGGCAAGTAGTCCTATGTCACAGGTATGAAATGTGCTAAAAACAGCGTTTGAATCGGTCCGGAACACACAGTTCTCGACGACTAAACAGGAAGTAAAGCGAATTGTTTATTTTTTGAATGAAAATATTCAACCCATTTTTTTTCGAAAACGCTCTCATACAATTTTTTTAAACTTTGCAGTCTTGAAGGCCTACATTTAGACTACAAGAGACACTAGGTCCTTTTAAAAGTTTAGGTCTAGATTTCAAGAAAATTGTTGATATATAAAACACATGACGTCAACGCTGTGTTGCTATGGTAACACCGATGTCAAACAAACCTACATTTTTGGAAAGTTTATTCTATTTCTAGTAAATGGGTGAAGTGGCTAGCTCGACCGTGCTCTGACAGTGGAGCAACAGCCGTTCAAATTGGGAATGGTGCGTCCCTGGAAAATCCAGGCGAGCCACCTTAAACGGTAGTGTATTTACTTACCTATTACGTGTACATGTAATACACTGCATTAATTTCCATACACTTAATTGTGACAATATGTACATCCCATGCCATTATAAAATACAGCGAAGACTCAACTACATGTACAATTTGAGAAAACGGTTTATATTTTATTATGACTTTTTTAAGAGCAGCCAGTAACAGCAGTCCAGAGTTTCTGGTCTCTACTCTCCTCCACCAAAGTAAAATGTTCTGTATAATCAAACCTAAGAGCCCTCTTCTGTTATCTGGCAATTTGACTTAAATGCATAGTGTATGATGCTACCCCCAAATCCTCATACAGTAGGTAAACAGGGACAGTAGGGTGTTAAATAAGTAATTAAGGTCCCGAGGCCGAAGTGGGCCTCAACATTTGAAATTCTCACGAGGATTTTCACACCCCATAGAATATGGTGACAATTAGGATATTATAAGCAATACCTATTCTTCAATATACCAGATAGTTTTATTAGCAGTGTCTAATACTACATTAATGTCCCCTTAAAATTTATCTTGTTGGTCAGTCTATAAGTACATTTATATTTTTTTGAAGCAGATAGTATGAGAATCAGAACACAGTCTGCATGTGACATAGTTGTTAAATCTTATCTTTTCACAGTGAATGGGTACAGCAATTGCAGAATTGTGTGTGATCTTATTTGATTTTTTTTCGAACTGCTGTTTTGAAGACAACTGGCCAAGTATTTACAGATCATGCCAGAGAGCCATTGGGAATAATTATTGTTGTTTTATGACATTACAGACAACACGCATATGTGCAACCTGGATTGCCTTCTAGCAGCATGACAACCCCTTCCACTTCAACCTCCTTACAACATGATTTGGATTAAAATAACTAAACTCATTGACAGGTTACATATGAAGACACAGAGACACCAGAGAAACTTCACAGCAGTAAATTATAATGAGTTATTTCAGAATATTACCTTAGAAAGCGGCATATCTACAGCACTGACCAAATCCTTTCGAAAGCTTCGACGCGTCTTTTCCGATAAAATTTTGTTCCTCAGTCACAGCGACCATCTTCGTAAACGTACGGCATTCGGAAAAGGAAACCCGGATACAGCATATTTGGAATCGAAACCTACCTAACCCCAATAACTCGTTCCTGCACATGCGTGCATCCACGAATTAATAATGTACCTCGCTACACTTGTGGCAAAAATAACTAAAGTCTAAAGCGCCAACTCTCTCCCATATTACTTTATATGAAAACACATTCTTAAAAGCACCTTAGGCAAAATTGATTTAAAAATAGTCAATACCCGCAAAGAAGCTTCAAGGTCATCCATGAAGCGTTCCAGCTGAACTAAAATGCTATTATTTAATTCAATAAACAATGGCAATCAATGGCAAACATACGTGAGTTTCCGTACCACGAGGTGAAATGATCCAAAATGGTCAGCGGTTTCCATGGCCAAACCCCGCCTAATCCCCCGCTCAAATCGCCACGATATTCTAAACAAGGCTAATGCCCCTCTCACCGGGGCACGAGTGAAGTGCCAAATGCCTCGCTAATCCCCGCATAGTCCCGGGGTTGGGGGGGGGGTTTACATTGACTGGTGCATAAACTAGTACTGGATTTATCTGATAACATTATTCATTAACAGATGACCTTTACCATCGGACATAACGCAACGCCAGCTGCTAGCTGTCAGAATATTTTGCCATCCCCGCGTGACGCGACCTGTCAAAATTGACCAATCAGATGGTATACCAGGAGCTGGTATACTGGAACGAGGTCGTTCTGAGTAGTTCCACAGGCCCTCCTTTTCCCGCTTTTCCCCTTTCTCTCCCCCAGTCCCCCTCTTATTTCTTTCGCTCCCTTTTCCTGCGTTTTTCTTTCGCTCCCTTTCCCACTATCTGAGAGCCTGGAACAGGCTAGTCAACCAACTTTGCTGTGTCTGCCTGGGAAGGCACGTAAGTCGTAAGGCCTTTTAACACCCGAGGCTGGGCCTGTCACTCTCAGTCACAAATTAACACCAACCTATATCAGGATATCACTGTAGTATAATTGTAATGTTAATTTTCTTCTGCTATTCGGTGGCATGAACTTGACTTATAGTACAACCAGCAATGAGTTGTATCAGGACTTACTTGTAAGTAGTCCACTTTTAGCTCGATCGATCGCTGAGCATGTACCTCGTACACATCAAGTTTAATATATACAATATTCTGCCTGCCAACCGGGGGGGGGGGGGGGGGGGCGGAGGGGGAGGGTACTCCCATATATGGACTATACGAATGAATGTATGTTATATAGAAATAGCGTTAAAACCAGGCCGAGATAAGATAGCATCACACCATGTGTGCGAATACAAAAACCACCCTTTAAACTCAGATGTAATTATTGTAATTATTATTTAATTAATTTAAGGTTATTTGGACGTTAGTCTATATACTCTCTGTGTAAGACTCCAAATAAAAAATGTCTATGTCTATGTTTATGTCTATACGGGGATGATCCGCTGGGTGAAAATTATGAAATCTATGCTTGTTTCTGTATTACAGTAATTTTTGATCGTTTGAAAGATGTATAGAAATAAATCAAACGACTATGGGTGGGTGCATGTGTGTACTCTACAATATTAAATACAGTTAAATTGTGAACATTTTAACTTGCTTTGTTACTACTGCATCTGTAGGATTTGGTGAGAACCACTTAATACTTTAATTATATGATATAAATCAAACGACTGTGGGTGCATGCGTGTTGGGATACCAGGTGGGATTTTGATATCATGTCATCTACATCTACATTTATGATCTGCAAAGCCATAAGTATTATGCAGATTAATATATATATATATTTATATATATATACTAAATATATATAGCCGGGACTGTTAGGGCAATGGGATCATGGTGGGATCCCAGTTATAATATTTTTATTATACTAATTATTTATTTGCTTATTATTATTATTATTATTATTATGTTAACTCAAAATATGTAAACGTTTAGAGCAAAATAATAGTAGTAACAATAATAATAGTAATAATAATAATAAGCAAATAAATAATTGATATAATAAAAATATTATAACTGGGATCCCACCATGATCCCATTGCCCCATCAGTCCCGGCTATATATATTTAGTATTTATTACATGGCAAGCCACTCTCAATGTCAAATCGAGTGTTTTGATTGGCTGGTGCTCGGTCGGGATTTTGCCGTACGGACCGTTACCATGATAACGGTCACAAATTCGCATATTTTGGTCTAAGTTCGGGAAATTGAAAACTCAAATCGAACTTACGTATATTCTCCAGCATGGAAACGAGGCTACAGCAGTTAATTGTTTATATATTTTAACCATGTGAATAAAACCACACCAAAATCACTAAGTTGATGTGTTTCGATGTTTAAGACACTTCTTGGGGTTCTCACGTGGCAGGGGGTCACGTGACTGAGGTGCCATGGAAACGAGGCTAAGATCCAGGCTTGGTTTTTGATTTTATTACACGAGTAAACTCCGCCAAAATATAACTGACATGACCTTATCGCTGCATTGCTTATTTTTCTTGTCATTATTTTTTGGCTTTACTATAGTTAAGCCGGTTATGTGACAAAGTTAAGTAGGCATGGAAGCAAGGCTCTACGAGGGCTATATGAATAGTGTTGGATAGCACTTCCGGTACTTTTGTGGTTGGCATAACACTTAACCCAAGTGCACGTACGAAGTTTTTTTCATCGCTCCAGAACTGGCAAGATTAGGCAGACCAAGCCAAGGACATGGCAGGTATATCACCCAAGGTTAAAGGACAGCACCACAATCTTACAGCTGCTGTGGTATCCCGAGAAGAGAAGAGCATTGACAAGCTGTTAAACACAATTAGAACCTTCACCAGTCCCTTCAGTCAGGATAGCGGAGACTTGTTTAACCTGGTGACGAAAGTAGTAATGCCGGAGGAAGTCAAAAAGGATCTCTGTGCTATAGGGCCCAGCTCTTCACAGCATTTGTAACAGAACACATCCAGACAGGCAAAGAAAATCTGTGGTCACCAATGAAGAAACAGAAGCTGCTCACCTGGAAAACCACAGGAAAGAAGACCAAGGTGACTGTTGAGAACAAAGTGGTGGAGCTACAAGAAGACATATGTCTCTTTGCTCGCATGATGATGGTCTGCAAGTCTCGTCCCGAGATCAACATACCGGAGGCAGTTGGAGTGTATGAGTTTTCTCTTGTGCCTAGATCACTTTTTGCAGCGGATGGTTCAATGTTGCATTGTTCTATGAAGAGTGCATTAATGAACGCTATCGAGAAACATGCGCTGACAGTAAATTCTACCGCAGAGTCCCGAGAGGTTCCATCAGTGCAAGAGAAGGTCTCAATAGTAGATGGCATGGCTGAGTTGCAATCGCTTGACAAACCGACGCAAATGCAGTACTACCTGTTCTCAACTAGCAGAACATTTCGTCAATCAGCTATTCCATAAGTGCAGTGAAAGTGATGAAATCCATCTAGTTTTCGACAGGTATGATGTTCCACTCTCTCTGAAATCAGCCACAAGAGTACGAAGGCAGGGTGACCAGGATCCAGTATACATCAGAATAACAGACTCGACCCACATTGGCAAGGTACCCATGAAAAGAATTTTGTCTCACCACAAAACTAAGATGGAACTTACTGGATACCTAGCAAGGAAGGTACTAGATCATGCGGAAGCCAATGGAAAGCGTTTTGTTGTTAGCCTGGGGAACCGAATGTGAGTCATCGCACAAGGATGTGACGCATCTTCGAAGCACCCAAGAAGAAGCTGACACAAAGATGTTGCTACACGCTGTTGATGCTGCTGCTCATGGAGCCACAGAAATTAGCATCCATTCCCCAGATACCAATGTGTTTATTCTGTCTTTGTGACGGTATTCACAGCTCTGCGATGAGACGACTTTTGTCACTGGAACAGGTCAAAGGCATCGAACAATCAAGTTACGGCCCATCGTGCAGTCCCTCGCTAAGGAAAAGACTGCAGCCCTACCAGCACTTCACGCATTGAGCGGTGCTGATAACACTGGTAGCTTTGCTGGGAAAGGAAAAGCCACATGGTGGAAAGTATTCCAAGAGGTAGACCAAGACATCATCACTGCTTTGGCTAATCTCGGAACAAGTGAACCACCAGCAGCAGATACAATGACTTCAATCGAGAAGTTGATTTGTCAGCTCTATGTGCAGAACACATCGATCACCAATGTTAAAGATCTGCGATGGTGGCTTTTTCAAAAGAAGCAGGCTCAGTCGGAGAGACTTCCACCAACAGAAGCTGCCCTACAGCAAGCCATAATGAGGGCCAACTATCAAGCAATGGTCTGGAATAACGACATTAAGGTGGCTCGCCTGGATTTTCCAGGGACGCACCATACCCAATTTGAACGGCTGCTACTCCACTGTCAGACCACGGTCGAGCTAGCCACTTCACCCATTTACAAGAAATAGAATAAACTTTCCAAAAATGTAGGTTTGTTTGACATCGGTGTTACCATAGCAACACAGCGTTGACGTCATGTGTTTTACATATCAGCAATTTTCTTGAAATCTAGACCTAAACTTTTAAAACGACCTAGTGTCCCTTGTAGTCTAAATGTAGGCCTTCAAGACTGCAAAGTTTAAAAAAATTGTATGAGAGCGTTTTCGAAAAAAAATGGTTTGAATATTTTAATTCAAAAAATAAACAATTCGCCTTACTTCCTGTTTAGTCGTCGAGAACTGTGTGTTGCGGACCGATTCAAACGCTATTTTTAGCATATTTCATACCTGTGACATATGACTACTTGCCATGAAAATTTCATTCCATTTGCTTTATTCGATTCCGGTTTATGGAATAATAGGTAATGTAATAAATATGCTCATTTTACTCAGAATAGTAATGTATTTGCTAAGGAAGCTGTAATTCGAAAACTAGTCGATACAATTTTTTTTAAATCTTTTCACCTGAAATTCAACATGTACTACCCTTGCCCTGTAAATTTCAAGAGCATTGAATCATTTTAAGGGCGCGAAATAAAAACAAAAATACAGGGAACTTTTACATTCATCCACGCAAGCTTCATTGCTGTATCATTTTGTTTGTAGCTTGTGTCTTTCCGAAATTTCTCTTTTGTCTAGATTCTACATACTTGTGTGCTTTTGAACTAACAAGTTTACCATGCACGCTTGCTACACTTCGCTAATTCTCGGAACGCTCGTGCAAATTCTGTTTTTAGTACAATAGTCACGCTGCCAGTTGTAACGCTGTTATAATATAACTTATAATATTTATTTACAAAAGGTTTTATAATATCACTAATACAAAATCTCGTTTTTAATTTATATTTAGAAAATGTGGTCTAGACGTCACGGGCACTCTTTCCCGATCTGGTTACTAAAAACACACGTATTCAACATTATCATCCCGCACTGCCAAGCTTCATGGTTTAACTAATTTGCATGTCATTGTCCTAAGAACAGAATTTGCACGAGCGTTCCGGCGGTAGCGAAGCGTAGCATGCGTGCATGGTAAACTTGTTAGTTCAAAAGCACACAAGTATGTAGAATCTAGACAAAAGAGAAATTTCGGAAAGACACAAACTATAAACAAAATGATACAGCAATGAAGCTTGCGTGGATGAATGTAAAAGTTCCCTAGGTTTTGTTTTTATTTCGCGCCCTTAAAATGATTCAATGCTCTTGAAATTTACAGGGCAAGGGTAGTACATGTTGAATTTCAGGTGAATGGATTAAAAAATATATTTATCGACTAGTTTTCGAATTACAGCTTCCTTAGCAAATACGTTACTATTTTGAGTAAAATGAGCATATTTATTACATTACTTATTATTCCATAAACCGAAATCGAATAAAGCAAATAGAATGAAATTTTCATGAGAAGTAGTCCTATGCCACAGGTATGAAATATGCTAAAAACGGCAAACACAGTTCTCGACGACTAAACAGGAAGGAAGGCGAACTGTTGATTTTTGAATGAAAATATTGAACCCATCTTTTTTCGAAAACGCTCTCATACAATTTTTTTAAACTTTGCAGTCTTGAAGGCCTACATATAGACTACAAGGGACACTAGGTCGTTTTAAAAGTTTAGGTCTAGATTTCGAGAAAATTGCTGATATGTAAAACACATGACGTCAACGCTGTGTTGCTATGGTAACACCGATGTCAAACAAACCTACATTTTTGGAAAGTTTATTCTATTTCTAGTAAATGGGTGAAGTGGCTAGTCCGACCGTGCTCTGACAGTGGAGTAGCAGCCGTTCAAAGTGGATATGGTGCGTCCCTGGAAAATCCAGGCGAGCCACCTTATGTACCAGATCCCCAGTTACCATCGCCACAGAACTTTGGCTGGAAGTTGGAGGACAACGAATGGCTTCCCGTGATGACGACTTTACCACCAGCTCCCAAAGCTGTTATTCAGTTGGTGAAGTGTGGCTGTGTGAAAGACAGATGTTCCACCAACAGATGCCAATGTCGTAAAGCTAATCTCAACTACACCGACTTATGTAACTGCTCTGATAGTGGGGACCTTTGCGAGAACAGCCATAATGCAAACGATGAGTTTGGAGAAGACCAGGATGCTGCGTATGACAGCGATGAGAGCGATAGTTAGCTAGCTAGATAGTTAGCTAGTCAGTGGATCAAGAGCTATTTAGTGACTGATAACCTGATTTAGTCAGGGTGATATCGAGATTAATGATGTTTGAGTAGCTAGTGTCACTCGAGGTCTTAGGGACATTCTAAAATGCTTTTCAATGAGTCATTTGAGAGTAACTGTATTGCAGTACCTATTAAGAAAGAAGATAAGTCGAAAATAGCTTTTCTTTTGAGAGAAAAATACTTTCAGCATTACAAATCAAACTGAACAATAAGGAAACAGTTTTTGGAGATGCTTTTTAGGTTATTACAACAGCAGCCTCGTTTCTATGAAGGCATTGAAATGACTAGTAAAGTAAGCTATAAATTAAGTGATAAGGTCATGTCAGTTATATTTTGGCGGAGTTTACTCGTGTAATAAAATCAAAAACCAAGCCTGGATCTTAGCCTCGTTTCCATGGCAACTCAGTCACGTGACCCCCCTACCACGTGAGAACCCCAAGAAGTGTCTTAAACATCGAAACACATCATCTTAGTGATTTTGGTGTGGTTTTATTCACATGGTTAAAAGATATAAACAATTAACTGCTGTAGCCTCGTTTCCATGCTGGAGAATATACGTCATTTTTAAAAAACCCTATTAAGGCCCTCGGTGCAAGTTGCAAAAGTGCCACCAATTTTTTTTGCGTTATTTAGGGTCCCATTAAGACATCTAGACTAGTGGCTTGCTTGCTTCACAAAATTCCCACGGGACTTTATTTTATGACATATGCTCCCGGACTATTACCTCCAAAACGAACTTGACCATTTGTTGTCAAACATTATCATTGATGTACGCAAAGTCAACCAGAAAAGGACAGGAAAGAACTAGTTGAAATACAATGCCATCCAAAGGTCTAGTGCTGCAGAGACAAGATACATGTCCTACTGATTAGGTTCTACAGAAGCTTCAGAAGTCACCGTCTAGCAGAGTTCAATGTACGTATACGGAAGAACCATATTCTCTGGCCGTCAACTACAAGCGAGTCCCAACATGAAGTCTCCACTCGGTATAGAAACGAAATTAGAACATAGCTCAGTAATGTATCAGGTAATGCAGGAATCAAACACCCCAGCAGCGAAATAATTGAATAATCCGACTCAATAAAGATCAGTACTGAACCTGCTAACGCTGATCCTGAAAGCTTCGTGGCTCTGCTGAGTGTTGACACGAGAACTCGATCCGTCCAGTGCGAGTAAACCTACGAGACAACAACTCTGCCAGCGACTATCACCAGAGCCAGAAGTCATAGTCCATATTTCAACAAGTGTACTCCTCTGCAGCCGGCTTTCTTTCGGCTTAAGAAATTTGTCTTGAATGTCAGCATCCGTCCAGTTTAGTACAAATTACAATCCCTCACTATAAACCAGGGAAGTTCTGATTCCATAGCCGGCAACCAGTTTTGCCGATCAGTAGCAAATATCAGAGATTTTCAGGTCCAGATTTTCCACTGATGTCCTCCCAGTCAAAGTTGTCCAGGTTACAAACAAACAGCATAGAACTGTCATCGCCGAAAGTGATCCGACGAAGATCTTGAACTTTTTCGCCGACCACATGGCACTTGTCTTGAGCGAACGGTTTGTTTTTCGAGTTGATTTAGTGGAAATATGTTCTTTTCTGATAGCTTTTTCTACGAATTCCACCTTTCATGCACTTTGAATTAGCAAAGTTTTCTAATTCTGAATTGATTCTGACATCTGACATTGTATTTCCATTCATCTTTTGTATTGATTTACGGAGAGCTGTCAAATAGATCCCGGAATAAATTCTGAACGGCTTCCACTTTGGTATGTAAATGTTGCAAATTAGGTATATCACGTTGTGTTACGGGGCGCGAGTCACGCGAGTCACTTATTTTCTCATTCTTCGTTTATCACGAAGTGCCATATAATAAACTACTTATTAACCTCGCTCATTCGGTCTTTACGGGAAAATATCAGACCTCGGTCTTTTATGTACGGACCTCGCTATCGCTCGGTCCGTACTGTCAAGACCTCGGTCAGATATTTTCCCGTAAAGACCTCGCTCTCGGTTAATAAGAAGTTAATACCACACCAGTGAATATCATTTTTCGCGCGCTCTGATTGGTTACCCAAACAGTGAATATGTAGAGGTTATTGACCAAGCGTGAGGTCAAGATGGGGGGATATTGGTCGAGTTCATTTTTTGCGTTTTTATGGACCGAGACGGAGTCGAGGTCCATAAAAACGCAAAAAATGAACGAGGCCAATATCCCCCCATCTTGACCGAACAAGTTTGGTCAATAAGGTTTTTATTATATGGCACAAATGAATAAAATCACACTTTGACACACGCGCCAGGAACCCATTGCGTGGTAAACTGAAGAGCGAATAGAAATCAATCTAAAATTAGACTGAGTCTCGACGACTTTTCACTTGAAATTCAACCTTGTGGCGTTCAAAACAGTTTGTTTTCCGACTTAAAAAATGCGTTTTTATGGATGAAAACTGACCTGTACTTTACTTCAGATGGACTGAGTTTCAATGACAACTTCATCAGGAAGGCCGAATGCATCAACTAGAAACAAAAATGTGCATATTTGTGGAATATTTGAAAGTTGAAAACCGGCGTTGAAATCACTCGAGTGGCGATAACTCAGATAAGCACACTGCAAAACTTGACAAATAGAGCTGTAGAAGAATACAAACAAACTTGTAAGTATTAATCTAGTAAATACTCTTAATTTGTAAGCCATTTACCAAATGTAAATGCTGAATTTCTTTATAGCTCATACAATATAAAACCTGCTTTCTTTGATGAAACTGTGTGCTAAGTTTACTCGTTTCCGCACAGGCAGCCCAAGCTCTATTTTTGTGTCATTATTGCGAGATTTTGCAGAAATTAATAAAATGTAAGAAAGCTATACAGTACTAAAATAAAGGTTACATACCTCTTTAAAGTTGTGTTATTGATTGTCCTGTGTACTCCTGGGGTCATTTTAGCCACTTTAACGAGATTTCCAATTCACCCTCCCAGCTGTTATATAAAATGACAAGGCTGGAGACTTCACCTCACATCCATCGATGGCGATCGCCGAAAATCCCCTCGTATCGCGAATTTCCCCGGAATATTGCCACAAAATCACGCTAACCCTAAAGTCCAATGTTCTTTCCTTCACCTGCATCCTCCATGGCGATCACAGTTACTTTTTAGCCCGATTAATAGTCCCTTTTCCACAACTTTTTTCAATGCTGAGCAGCCTGTGATAGACTCCGTGCCTACCACGTCCACGCGTGCGCAATTTCAAAATAACTGCTGCACTCCCATTGGTTGGTTGGTACGAGCTTTCCCGCAAGATTTGATCCCGCCAGGGTGTACGATAGTCGTGTTTGGCACAACTCATCGAAAACTAACAGTGCGCATATGTGAGGTTTTAATAAATGTTGTATTTATATATAAATGGCAAACTGTCGATTGTAGCTCCTCTAGGTCAAAGTTATATATTTTTAAATGTACAGTATCTTTATAATCACTCGTTCATAACGATCGCGGACTTCGTGTTTTTTTTTAATGCGTACGTACTTTTACACAAATATTTAATGTAGCTCTAACACGTTATACTTACATTTCTTCGTAAACAATGCAAACGAAATGCACACACTGGCGGCTAGTTCCGTAGCGGGAGTTGGCTCAGTTTTCAATGTCGACTTAAAGCAGTTTAAAGGCAAGAGAGTTTTTAAAACAACAAAAAGTTACAACACTTTGCCGGCAAATGATGTTGTGATTTGGATGTCGTGAGCGGGGTTTCCCGGGAGGTTTTTTTATTTTTATTTTGTCCCTGATACGATTGGACGGGGAAAACCTTTAAATGGCTTCTCTGTAATCACCCTGTTAGTTTTCGATGAGTTGTGCCAAACACGACTATCGTACACCCTGGCGGGATCAAATCTTGCGGGAAAGCTCGTACCAACCAACCAATGGGAGTGCAGCAGTTATTTTGAAATTGCGCACGCGTGGACGTGGTAGGCACGGAGTCTATCACAGGCTGCTCAGCATTGAAAAAAGTTGTGGAAAAGGGACTATTAATCGGGCTAAAAAGTAACTGTGATCGCCATGGAGGATGCAGGTGAAGGAAAGAACATTGGACTTTAGGGTTAGCGTGATTTTGTGGCAATATTCCGGGGAAATTCGCGATACGAGGGGATTTTCGGCGATCGCCATCGATGGATGTGAGGTGAAGTCTCCAGCCTTGTCATTTTATATAACAGCTGGGAGGGTGAATTGGAAATCTCGTTAAAGTGGCTAAAATGACCCCAGGAGTACACAGGACAATCAATAACACAACTTTAAAGAGGTATGTAACCTTTATTTTAGTACTGTATAGCTTTCTTACATTTTATTAATTTCTGCAAAATCTCGCAATAATGACACAAAAATAGAGCTTGGGCTGCCTGTGGTTTCCGTAATAATTTTATTTATTTGTACCACGATTGTAGTAGCGTTGTGAGGTAGCCGAACTTTTCTTTGTGTTTTTGAAGTCACGGCCATTTCAGCTTCGCTATAGTTTTTTTATCTCCGTAAGTCCAGCTTCGTTCAATTCAGTCGCTTTTGCTGCAGTTGTTTTCATCGAACTTGCAAGAGCCAGAAAAAAAATGCATTAATCCCTCTAAAAAGGTGAATTTTAGCTGTAAACGAAAAGGCAGAACGATTTTTAAATTAGTATTTGACTTCATGTCACAAATTGTTTAGTTTCTTTCAAAATGTATGGGTTCTATCGCTATTTGTTTACGAAGAATTGTGAGCGGTTTTGTAAAATCCTGAGCGGGCAAGATGGAAAAATATTGCCCGCTGAGCAACCAATCAGATTGCAGCATTCAGAGTCATCTTGCCCGCTCAGGGAGCTGCCATGTAATAAGATTTCATATTCACCACCGAGCAAAGCAGCGATCATCTCGTGCGAGTTTTACTCCATTTGACAGAAAATTAAATAACTATTTGGTGCTGGTTATTCACCTGGAGTGTGGTATATACTAAAACAATTACTCACCTCAGTGTTGGTGAATAGTGGGATATATTTACCTCGCCGAAGCGGCTCGGTAAATATCCACCACTATTCACCTCCACTTCGGTGAATAATTGTTAAATATAGTTGGGCTCCCAGGTGGGATATTATCATCATCCCAGGCAGGATAGCTGAGATCCCACTGTCCCACTCAGGATCCCATCTGTCCTAACAGATATCTCGGCTTTAGACTTGGGATCCCAGGTGGATTTGTTATCATGCAGAGATCCCACCCAGGATCCCAGCTTTAGACCTGAGATCCCAGGTGGGATTTTGTTATCATCCCATCTGGAATGGCTGGGATACCATCAAATTAATTACATGGGATGGATTCCAGCTGGTATTGGTGGGATCTCACCTCTGTTTTTACATCGTTATTCTTCCTGAAGTACAAATTAAATATACTATCATGAAGCTTGTAAGCCCTATAAGCTTCGAAAGCCCACCCTTTTAGCTTGTAAGCCCTGAAAGCTTGTAAGCCTGTAAGCTTTGTAATCCTGTAAGCCTTGTAAGCCCTGTAAGCTTTGTAAGCCCGTAAGCCCTGTAAGTCTGTAAGCCTTGTAAGCTTTGTAAGCTTTGTAAGCCCTGTAAGCCTGTAAGCCTTGTAAGCCTAGCTGTAAGGCCTTGTAAGCCTTGTAAGCCTTGTAAGCCCGTAAGCCTTGTAAGCCCTGTAAGCCTTGTAAGCCCGTAAGCCCTGTAAGCCCTGTAAGCTTTGTGAGCCTTGTATTAAGCCCTGTAAGCTTTGCAAGCTTTGTGACCCTTGTATTAAGCCCTGTAAGCTTTGTAAGCCTTGTAAGCCCTGTAAGCTCTGTAAGCCCTGTAAGCTTTGTAAGCCTTGTAAGCCTTGTAAGCCTTGTAAGCCTTGTAAGCCTTGTAAGCCTTGTAAGCCTTGTAAGCCTTGTAAGCCTTGTAAGCCTTGTAAGCCTTGTAAGTTTTCAATCCAGACAATTGAATTTTGGTAGAAGTATGCATGTAGAATCGTAAAAGGAATATAACATGATTTTTAAGCTATGTAACTACCATCGTGACGTCACCATGACGTCATTTATCCATTTGTAATACGTTTCTTACAACTGTTCATTACCTCTAAAAACGGAATGTCGTATATTGTTAAAATCTACTCGTGTTGAGAATGAAGGAATCGAAAACCCGATGTCGATTGGTTAAAGAAATCAAAAGTCATGAAAGTTTTAATTTTGTCCATTTTCCCGCCAAAATTTATGACTGAATATCGCTTCATCCAATTTTTAGATGTGTAAATATTGTTGCATGACATTTTGTCCAATCATAAAACACATTGGTGGCTAAAATTGTATGTTTTTAGAATTTTTTTTTTTTTTGTCATAACCGGCTTAAAATTGAAGTCATATTTTCGCCAACGTCATTATGACGTAATACTTTTTTATACATGCCCTTAGAAAAAATCCTTTGAGTGATTTTCGAGTTTTAATGATAAAATGCGCTAATCTGGCACTCAAAAGTCACATTCTTTTATTTTCTTGATTTTTTAACAATAGGGAGCCTTATTTAGGTACGACTCCTGACGTCACTAAATATGACGTCATAGCAACAGTTTTTCCTCTATAACTTTTGCTGTAATAGTCGTAGAACGTTCAAATTTGCGCCAAATGAATGTGTGTCATGAAGGCCCTTTGATGGTGTAGTCTGTTTGTAACGTTTATTAAAGGGAGAATTTCTCCAAAAAAGGAGGCATCACTTATGACGTCACAACAACGTCATCATACTAACAAAATACCTAAAATATGTAGTTTCATTTTGTTAACAAGTCACCAACATTTCTTCAAATTGAGACTATAAGTAAAGAAATGGTGTTACTTTTAATTATTTGTCCACGTTTACTGGTGGCGATTTTGACGTTCTTTATGCCCGACGTGTTTAAACACTTAATGACTGGCCCCGAGGGAATCAGTGAGTTTTGTTTCCCTGAGATCCTCGATGTTCCCCGAGACTGAGTCGAGGGGAACATCGAGGATCGAGAGGAAACAAAACTCACTGATTCCCGAGGGGACAGTCATTAAGTGATTTGTTATATAGACATACGTTTTTCTAGAGGCAAAGGTGTGCATAAATACAGGAACAACCTGATACGAGCTGAGCGAGGTTTGTCGTCTTCTCCTCAGGAAGCTGCTTTTCAAGACAAAACGCTGCCATCATCGCTACGGCATTTTTTTAGTATCGTTTTGTGTCTTTACTACATCCTTTTTTAGCTACCAATTTCTCACTCTCGCGCTTGATAAATATGTAAATTGTTTCTTCGGAGCTGGTTCCATTTTGAACGCTTCCTCTTTTGATGAAGATCTAGACGTTTTGGTAAACAAACATGTCCTACCTTTAGCTAGCCAGTGGCGCGCGCGACACATCACACCATCTTCTGTCACGATGTGATCACGTGGCGGGAAACAATTGATGTAACAAGATGGATTGTGGCCGGGCAAAGTTTAGTAACTAAAACAAACAATCAAAAATTCTGCTTTACAAGGGTGCGCGCGTGTAATAATTATTATTGTTACATAGCCATACGTTTTCCAGACACAGCACACGTTCTCATTGGTTGATTCAGGGTCACGTGGCAGTCACCAAAATCCAATGTTTCCCGCGCGGGCAACAATTCATCAATTGTTGCCCGCCACGTGATCACATCGGTCAAAAGCTGATCATTTTTCGTCGAAAGAGATCATTCAAAATGAACCAGCTCCAAAGAAACAATTTACATCTTTATCAAGCGCAAGAGCTAAAAAAGGATGCAACTAAAGACACAAAATGATGCTCAAAATGTCGTAGCGACGCTGGTAGCGTTTTGAGTTGAAAAGCAGCTTCCGGCCGAAAAGAAGACGACAAACCTGGCTCCTATCAGGTAGTAAAACGTATGTCTATAAAACAAATCACTTAATGACTGTCCCTTCGGGAATGAGTGAGTTTTGTTTCCCCTCGACTCCGTCTCGGGGAACATCAGGAACATCGAGGATCTCGGGGAAACAAAACTCATTGATTCTCTCGGGGCCAGTCATTATATAGGTGTTTTGTTGATTTATTATAATAACTCACTCTGGAAATTGTGTCAATTTAGTATACATATACATACAAGCTTTATTGAGTTTTCCCCGAGGGGCTTTTCGACACACATTACAATATTAAAAATATATAAAATGGTTAATACCAATTCTAAGATAATCTAAAGTCTAATTTAACTCTTTCAGGTCCGAGCCTGTAAATATAGGTCCCCTGAGGCCTATATGAGAAAAAAATATTGCATAACATCTAGACATGCCGGAAAGACGATGTTGCGATATTATGTGAAGGGATGAATGGCTTCAAAGTCAGAGCTATAACAGGGATCGCTTGACTCTTTCACTATGGAGAAAAGCGCATTTGTTTTGGCGTTCGATTTTGTTTCTTCTATTTTCACGAATTCTAAGGAGCTGAAAATCGGCTCAAAACATCCTTCCCATTCGCACTTGAAATCAAGAGCAAACACAAAATCAGCACTCAGTCGTTACAGTACCTTGTTTAATCTTTCCAACCAGCAGTTTATTTTGCACAAAACACACCAAGCGACTGTGAACCATGCCGATGTTTACACTGCATTTCTCTCCACCACGTTTTCCTGTACCCACCTCCAATTGCATGCTGGGTAATGGACAAAAAAATCACAAGGGGTCCCCCCCCTCTGGGACTCCGGTAGAGTTGTTTTTAGAAGTCTTTTACCCCAACAACCAAGAACGGTGATTTGCACTCAAGCCGTTGCTTTAAAGTGACAAAAACACATCCTAATAGGTTGAGCAGGGATAAAAGACTGCCAACTGCAGGATTCCAAGGATTTCATTGAATAATTTTTTCCTGTGTCTGAAAGCACAAACACAACGGAAAAACCCTGTGAAATCCCCTCACAAAGCCTACTAGAAGCAAACCAAGTACTTTTCAGCCGTCCTCAGACTTAATGATGTCCTCAAGCTCTCTGACAGTGGCATATTTCCCAAAAATTAGAGCACATTTCATTGGAAACCCTACCGAAGCAGTCATACCTACCGTCAACGAGCGAACAGAATTCTCCCAAATGGCATTGTGGTAAACGTTTGAGCCCTCGGCTTAAAATGTCAGCAGTATTTAACTGCCCCGGGCTAGCCAAACTTTAACTGAGAGGGGAGGGTTGAATTAGCACTCAGGATTTTACCAATTGAGCGCACACACGATCGGACCCGAGAGAGTTAATGTACACTGTAATATAAATATTATAATATTCGAACATTACCGCTGAATGCAAGAACTACAGACGCATGTACACAGGGTTAGCCTAATTCTGAAGTTAATCTTTCATAAATACCAGCGAGCACAACACTGTATTGTTGTAGTTTCGCGTTTTGCACCTTCTCGCTGGTATTGATGAATGTTTAACTTTAGAATGCAGCTAACCCTGGGTTCATACGTCTGTAGTCATTGCATTCAGCGGTAATTTTCGAATACGAAACTGGAGTATTGTAATAAGAGATGAATTAAAAGATAAAATATGATAAAATATGGTAAATTGCTGCTAATATAGATAATTATTAAGTAATAAGAAATCTGTCGAGCATACGTTTTTCGAGCTTCTTCTTAAAGCTACTAAGGGAAGTTGTCTGTTTTTATCGCCAGCTTTTATTTGGCGATAATCGGTGTAGAAGATATTGAAGGCACTGATAAGTTACCCACAAACATTAAACATGGCGGCGCTTCCAGTTGTTCAAAGAGAGCAGAAGGAAATCTCTGTCTATCAGGTAAGTCAGTTCCGAAAACAAAGCCCCGAAAACTTATAGCAAACGGCAACGCTTGATAAAAAATACAGACCACTTTAAAGCACTTTAATTACAAATGCCGTGACTCAGGTATGATACTCAGATCATTGATGAGAACTGCTACAGATTTTAAATAGCTTAGGTCTATTCGACTATCTTGTTGTTACGGTCACAACGTATTTGCTTTTTTGTTATTTTCATTCTGAAGGCCCGTGAACGGTAAACGTATTCAAATCTAATTTTCGGCACAACCGATTCGCCAATCGCCATAGGATCGTCCGCGGAAAATGACTGGAAACGACGTTCATCAGATGACTGGACCTAGTTCCCTTTACGTCCGCATATCCGGTTTCTAAAAATAACTTGTGAGAGTAAGATATCCCAAGGGCCTGACTAGGAGACTCCCTCTCTGTCCTCTGTTTTCTCTCGACTGTACTTGCTGCGTGTCTCTGAGTGTGTATATATATCACTGTATATCTATTTTGTTCTTTGCATACTCACCTTGAACATATGTTATTGGTGCTGTCCTTTCAGTGTATTCTCATGTAATAGCTATTTTACATAAGTTAAGCTACCCAGGTTTTGGAACAAATGTAAAAAAAAAAAAATTGTTTAAGGACGGCGGCCCCTATTGCTAGTGCGCATATTTTCTGCTCATAAGCCTCAGTACGGATGTCCCGCGATTTCACACGTAAGCTTGATTGTGGAAATAAAATAAAAATCGCAACATTTTGTCAGTGGCCTGGAAAATGTGTTGACCTCATTTTTTTCTCATATTATCCTGCCTGGATAAAATGAGTATATCTCTCAAAGGTCAGAGAAGAAATCGGAACGATAAATTCTCTCGAACTTGGCTGAAGCGACGTATTTTGGGGTCGGAGGCGGAATCAACTTGCGATCTGCGCGCAAATCCTGCGATTTTGAACGAATTCGCCGCCATATTGAACTTCCCAGCATGCAACACTCAATAAGACAAATGTTATACTCGCTTGGGAGGGCTTAGTATAAAATTGTCAAGGTCGTCCGAAATAGGCGGCAAAAATAAGAAACCGGTCTTTGTAACTTTTTAAAACGCACGGTGACCCATGCTATTTATGTTATAAAATTAAAGTAGAAAGACAGTTTAGCGTTTGAATATATTTTATTTTAGAGAGAGAACTGATTATCATAGTGAAATGTACAAGATGGTTCTAAACGAAAAAAAGACCAAGGCGATGGTCATAGCGTCGTCAAGAAAAGTGTCCGAATTCTCCGAGGACATTGCCGTCACCATCAATGGATCTCTAATTAAAACGAGAAGTTACTTGGTGTGCATCTGGACCAAACTTCATGTAGATAACATATGCAGAAAGATGTCCCAAATACTTGGGATACTTCGGCGCATTCGTCACCATCTCCCACTTGATGCTCGTCTTGCATTTTATCAGTGCTTAGTTCTCTCTCTGATCGACTATTGCTGCGTAGTGTGGGGCAATACATCCCAGCAAAATTTAGACAGGATTCATCACTTAATTCAGAACAGGGCAGCTAGGTTGATTCTGGACACTGATAGTAAAGCGACATAATTGCCATTATTTTTACAGCTGGGGTGGCTCCCCATCCATGATAAATTAAGTATTATATACTAAGGCCGGGATGCGTACTTTTGCCTTTCTGGCATCTAATGAATGGAACTCTTTGGACTGTAGTATTAGAAACGCTCCTACACTCTCCTCTTTCCGCAAGAATTAAATAAAGGTGGCCTTCTCCAAGCTCAATTGCAAAGAAAAATGATTTTCTCCCTCCGTCTATGTAAATATACCTAGTTGTAATGTTTGTGTAGTAATATTCAAGTTTTAGATTTAGTGTTATTTTAGTTTTACTTGTATTATCTACAGTTACATTTAAGCAGATTTTAGTAGTGTTTTAAACCAGTATTATTATATTATATTAGTATTCTAGGGCCTAGATGAAAATTACTATTGTAATTCTAGTTACCCTGTTTAAATAAAGTAAAAAAAAATCATTTAATTTTTAACCAAAAATTGGATACCTGTCAAAGTAGATTATGGCACCGACACAATTAACATTTATTGAAATAATCCATTAACGTGGTCTTAGGTAATTAAGCTGTTACTGTAGTGAGGCACCCCCATTTCGAGTCTTCTTACTCATATTTAGATAAATCACGCTTTATAAATAATCCATTAACGCGGCCTTAGGTAATTAAGCTGTTACTGTAGTGAATCACCCCCATTACGATTATTCTAACTCATATTTAGATAAATCACGCTTTATAAATAAGACGCTATCGAACAGAAAATTACGCGCGAGTCGTTCGAGCAATGCAAAGCTCGTGTATCCCGGCATCTGAATAATATCCATTAACGTGGCCTTAGGTAATTAAGCTGTTACTGTAGTGAGGCACCCCCATTTCGAGTCTTCTTACTCATATTTAGATAAATCACGCTTCATTCTTGGAAAATAAAAATTATTTTCATGTGTTTTAAACATTTAAACGACATTTAAACTTGATTATCTCTGAAAAATGCACGGTTATCCCCAATTATTTTTATTGGGGGGGGGTGGGGGAGGTTTGATAGCCCTATATGTGACCTAAAATGTCCAATTGGTCATAAAAAGGAAAAAAAAATCCTTGTATTAGGGGCCTCAGTCCTTAAATAAAAAAACGAGACTACTAATCTCCACAAAAGAAACCTCGGATTTTAATGAATGTGTACCACCGTGGTCTTGTATTCATATCATCTTCACTCCCGTGTACAGTATACAGCCCTACTGCATGATACTAAACATCAGTCAATTCCACAAATACCCATCATTCCCCCTCTTCCGTATGGACAGTATGGTGAGGCATTGCACACTACCGACAATAATTATGGGAAAGGGACTAGCCTAGCCTAGTAGTTTTCCTCGTTTTTGACTGTGTACTTGCAGCAAACATTCTAAATGCAAGCGTTTATTGACAAAAACGAGGATCGACTTTGTGGCTGGCTTGGCTTATCCAGCAATTGCAGCTGCAAACGTTTGTGGTGTATCTAAAGGTATAACGTTTCCTTTACATTATAAAGTCAAGCCCGATCGCGACTCTTATTCATTTCACTCTGATGCAAATTGACTCGTGGTCGTTCATTTATACGAATTCAGTCAAAATTCTTTCCATGCCGGAGAAGGTATATAGATATACCCGGGGGTGGGGCATTTTCCTTACTTCTTTAGCTTTAGGGACTTTAAGCAACCACGACGGCAACGTCCACGACGACGGCATAAAACAATAACCTTAATTACAAAATACAATACCTGCACGTGAAAATGCACGCAGTCGCTTACATTACCACCGTTCTCTAGAAAAACACAACGTGAAAACCCCAAATTGTACGTTTTAAAGAGAACGCGAACGTAAGAAAGTAAAGCAATCCGTTTTTCGTTCGGCGTGAACGGAACTCCATACTCATCATATTTTTCGAAAATCTGGTTGTGAAAAACAATTCAAGGCGAACAAGGGAAATAGTAGACACCAAATGTCGGGAGAAAACACTTTTCTACGTCCCGTCGTCATTGCCGTCGCCGTCCTGGTTGCTTAAAGTGCCTTTTGTCTCCACCGTAGAAGAGCTCAGAGGTATGAAAAACCACAACTGAAACATTGTAGGGTCATTTGAACACATTACTTGTCTCCACCGTGGGGAATTTGCAACAAAATTCAAAATCATGACTAATGCCCGGGGGTTGGCCTGGGGAAGGGATGGGCTTTGCTGGAATTGACTGATACGTAAAAACCTACATTCGTCGATAAAAAAACAGTTCTGGAAATTGTCCATGGCTATTTGTTGTACTGGTATTTGAATTTCCAATAAAATTAAATTCTACATTTTCACACGAAACTACAGCCCTGCCATTCACTCCAAAGTAAGACCAAGAGCCACTGATCAAAGCCTCGATAGTGTGTGATATACCAGGGCCCAGACAAACCGGTTTGTCTAGGTTTATAGTAAACCCACAATAACCATCTGTCGTCTCGCTATCCGTCATAAACGTCGATGTAGAAGAGGTTTGGTAGAGCGTAGATGCAGTGTCTCTCTTCTCTCCTTTGTAAATGGTAAGGTTTACTGTGTATTGTGATCCAGGCCATCCGCACAATCTCACACCAGTGAGGTGAACCAGACTACTGACGGTGAACGTGATGCAGTCTTGGCTACCATCGTATCGCCATCGGTTTGTAGAAAACGAGCAAAACCTCTTACATGAACCAGTAGTTGTCATTCCTTCTCTAGCCTTTGTTTTAAATGTATCCACTGATGTTGGATTTCCGTCTGAGCCAAAATATTTAACCATTTCAGTGACTTCTTTCATATCGAGAATTTCGGTGGAAAGGACAATTTCCGAGAATTCCTTCAGTGACATTAGTGGAAACCTTATCAGGCGAATCGCTTTATGACCGAGAACAGCTCTCTTTGATTTTCCATTTTCACTCAGTTCTTGTTCTTCAATCTTCTTACAAGCCCAGCTATGTACGGCCTGGAATAACTCCACCTCTGTTATGCAGAGAGTGTCCCTCTGTAGAATGTCACAGAGTGTTTCTTGTGTGACAGTTAGAAATGGCTCAGATGTCACGGCTCGTTGGGTTTCACAATCAACAATCTTCCAACATATTTCTTCCAGCTTTTCATCTTCAAGTTTCGCGACCTGTGGTAGAACAGTGAACACATTCTCTGGTCCCAGCTCTTTCTCAAGATACTCTGTGCATTTCTTAACCAGTGAAGGAACAAAGTACTTCTTAGCGAGGTACAAAACCTCCATAACATGACTTCCGGTCAACTGCACTTCATCGTAGTACATGTAGCGAAACAGTTCTAGTAATCCTTCAGCGGTACAGTCTGGTAGGTCGATAGTACGTCGAGTCTCGGCCAGTTCACCGTAGAACATGGCCTCGAATACAGGACTACTGATAGCCAGTACGTACTTATGGGCAGGAACGGTGATCGTGTTGCCTTTGGAGTCGACAACCGAGAACTGTACATCACTGAAAATGCTGTTGTTGTACATGTACTGGTTACGTTCCTTGATAGTATCGCGTACGGTTTGCCATTTGGTATCCATTTCGAAACTGTGTTGATGTTGAGAAGTGTTTGTATAAAGCAGGTTGCTTCCGTGTTCTCAGGAAAGTGAAAGCGCAGGATTCGTAGCCGAATTGCATGCTGGTATACGAGTTGGTTTGGTATACGTACTCCCCACCCCTCCGGCTGATTTTGTCAACATCAAGTTGTGGAAGGGTAGGCACCCAATAGGCCTTTTGCAACAGATGGTCACGTGACTTGTTGGCCCATAACAACGCCATACTGGGTTGCAAGCTAACCAGCTCTCCCTTGACAACCAACAGAGCTTGACTGACCCGTGGTATCATAGCTGGAGTTCGAAGCGTTTTTCTTTCCTTCTTACTAAATTGATCTCGAAATAAGCCGGTCTGATACAGAACAACAGAAAAGGTTTCTCTTTACTTTTGATCCGGTATTTTGTCAAATAATCTGGGCAAAATAGAGTTTATACGCTCAAACGAATTCACCTCGAATGTCGGGCTTTTCGTAAACATGGCGGCCGCTAAACACAACTATGGTGAACTCTTTCGATTGCTTGTTTTAATGCTAGTGAATAATCAGACAAATACAATAAGCTTTTGCTCAGGATTCAAAAGAATATTGGGATGAATATTGTTTACTCTAAACGCTCGTACTAAAATAATCCTGTTTAACTTTAAATTCAGGTACAGCTTGACTAAAATATTCATAAATGGTACGGTGGAACATGGTGTATTATTATTTTTAATGTTCGTAATTTCCTTTGCCTGAACTATTAGAAAAGGACAGGCTATGGCTAGCTACATGTACTGTACTTGTGGAGATGCAGAAATTATCTTAGAATATTAATTTAGTTTGATACTGAATCAGTGGGTGTTGAAAAAGCAAAAAGTACAGCAGATGCAAATGATCACTGCAGTCATGTCATTTATATGTAATGTAATTAAAGCTTACCTGAAGTTACATATCAGGTTTCATAAGATTTATCAGTTATATATTTTGTTTCTGATTTTGCTATTATGATAGCCAGTAACAGGGATACATTATTAATCACTCACTGTAAACACTATCAACCCAAAAAGTTATAAACGTTCTCATGACTAAAGACCAAAATATCAACTCAGATTACCAGTCAGAGTATGCAGTGTACTGGTCGAGAAAATTTGAGACAATTTTGATAAAGGATGGCAAAGATTTGAGTGGATGAAAAATGCTGCTTTTAAGAGAAATTTAGGGTGACTTAATTAATTAATAATTGAAATATGTTCACTGTAACCGAAATCAAGTTTATAGAATTAGCTTTTTTAATCCACTTTGCCAACCTTTATTGACAAAAATTGAAAACCATATCAGCCACATAGTATTACTCTTCAGCTTCAGGGTGTTATTTTTGTAGTTTTGTTTTAAAGAAACCCGAAGATCCAATTCCAATGACAGCGCCCCTTTGACATGGCACTAGATCATGTAAAATATATATCAGTAGATTAAGTAGTCATGATAGACACACACAGAAAACTAAATACAAGACAGGACAAAAAATGGACTAATTCAAGTACAAGGGTCCCATAATATGTTCACCCTAATAAAAAATACAAATAAAACATTTAAAAAGGTAAAAATTGTATTGTACATGGCATAACCTATCATGCCATGAGAAGTAATAACGAAGGAGTGGGAGTTTATAAATAGAGCAGTATTTTTGCCAAGTGTTAGTAAATCTGGGAAATTATTTTCATTTTTAAAAGAAAAATATATATGGTTTTCCAAGTGTTAGTAAATCTGGGAAATTATTTTCATTTTTAACAGAAAAATATATATGGTTGGATGTTATTTTGTGAATTGTAAGAAGCTTATTCAGGTGAATAAATATATTTCTCCTTTGCTTCGTTTGTGTGATATAAAGGCATTCTCAACTATATAAAACTGATCAGTATTTCTAAACCAAATATTTTCCTCTAATTATTTTATTTATTTCAAGTTTCGCCAAAAGGCTGGGGACGTGAGAAAACAATAGGACACAAAATCCCCTACAAGGCTTTCACACCCAGCCAAACTCTCAGTAATAAGAACGAAAAACCCAACACCATTGATAACTAATTAATAACTAATTAATACTAAGTTAAATATACTAAATAATAATTATTATAAGGGAAGGTACATTTAATGTGGAAAGGGGGGTATGAAGTTGTTTAAATTGAAACTGAAAAAATTTCAGCACCCCCCTAGTAACACTAACTTCAGTATTTTTCGACCCTCCCCCTACATTCCCTAAAATATTTTCGGACCCCCCTCAACATCTTCATACCCCCCTTTCAATATTTGTATAAGATAGATAATTACGTTGAAGCAACAGTATACTAGGAAAGAAGAATGGTATCTTTAGTTAGGGAAAAGTATTACTTATCATTAATGATTTACTCAACATGGACATGCCAACGTAAGGCTGATGCAGTGACATTTGGGACATTAAATTACTTTATATATCATCTAATATTGTTGCCATCAAAAACATTATGCAAGCGCATCAAATAAAATGATTTCAGTTGCCATTTGAAGGAAGTAAGAGACTGAGCAGCTGAGCAGCAGTCTATGTATTCCAGCCAGTAATTTAATAAGAGGAAGCATATTAAGCTAAGATTTAAAAAAAAAAAAAATCTTACTTCTTTAGCATTTTCTAGCATGTCACTATTTGAAACATTGGAGTTGACATGTTTGCTGCAGAAAGCTTACGAGGTATTTAATAAGTTCTCAATATTTCATGTCACCACATCAATCATAGGAAAAAATATAGTTGAGAAAAACTGACTCCCTCTTTATTAAGAAAAAGAGCTAGCTAGAAAACATACTATTACAGGTGTCAGAGCACTAAGATTGCGATATGGTTACTTAAAGACACATGATAATACAAGACAAGTTCTTCAAAGTTAACTTTTTTATTTATTTTCCATTTTCTTCTTCTAGATAGCTTGTCCTTCCTTTGGTCATATCGACCATATTTGCATCACTGACACTCAGACACTGACACTGGCCGGGTGAAGTTCGTCAATGTTTCGTGTACTCTCCGAAGTTATAAACCTGAGAAATTAACTCCGTAATTACTGGTTTATATAATATAGTATAAAATAAAGAATGAATCTGCTCAACTATTACAATACTATTCGTTTAATTATGAATACTTTACCTTATTAAGCGACCGCCATGTTTGGCAAATTATGCCAGGTGAATTCGTTTGACTTTGAGCGTCCAAACTCTATTTTGCCCAACATATTTGTCGAAATACTGGATCACAAGTAAAGAAAAACCTTTACTTTTGTTCTGTATCAGACTTATTTCGAGATCAATTTAGTAAGAAGGAAAGAAAAACGCGTCGAAGTCCAGCTATGATACCACGGGTCAGTCAATATCTGTTGGTTGTCAAGGGAGAGCTGGTTAGCTTGCAACCCAGTATGGCGTTGCTATGGGCCAACAAGTCACGTGACCATCTGTTGCAAAAGGCCTATTCGATCCCGTCACGCGTCACCGCACTGAGGGCTCACGTGAGATAGCATTGCGTCTGCGCGAACTCAGTGTATTAATTGCCGCCTTTTTAGCGGACAGATGTGGAGTTTTGATTAGCGATAATTTGCTTCTCAAAATGTCTGTAAACAGCACAAAAGAAGACCATAAAGAACCAAAACGTGGTAAAGATGTTGTAGGAAAGAAAAGGAAACAGGGGGCACAAGAGGAAGCCGAACACATTGAAGTTCAAGTCGTAGAGAATGGCGCCAAAATTGGCCCATCTCTTTCCACAGTTGGAAGTCGTGAAACACAACCTCTCTCGGCAGTAATGCAAGAAGGATTTGCCCAACTCTCCAGTAGCATGGCTAATGCCATCTCGGAGGCTTTTCAGACACTCAAGTCTGATTTAGAAGTCGCTTATGATGAGGAAAGCGGCACAGGCTCTGAAACCGGAGACCACGAGGTCGAGCCCCCCGCGAAGAAGCGCCGTGAATCGCAAACAGCGAAAGACAGCGGGGAACAACCGGATAAATCCCTGGACGTGGACGCGTCTTTGGGACAATTACTCGATAGGTCCACTGAAAACAAATCTGCCTCTAATGAGGGAAAGAGCGAAGTGCTTAATAGTTTAAAACAGGACCTTCAGAAAGAGGAAACGGGTCCAGATGTGGACATCGAGCTGGCGAGCATTATAAATTCGTTGATCAAAGATGGACTGCCTGAAGAAAAGCTCCAGGATAAGATGAATAAATATCATCGCCCTGGAAATTGTGAAAGTTTGACGAAAGTAAGAGTCAATCAGGAAGTGTGGGATAATTTGAGCCCAGCCGTGCGCTCCCAGGACGTGAAACTGCAGAAAGTGCAAACTTCTATGTTCAAAGCATGTGTGCTTTGACAGGCATGGTAAACAAACTACTCGATAAAATAGATTCGATCCTATCGGGAAACGAACTACTTCAAGAGGCTACAGATGTCTTTGCTCTGATTGCTAATGCAAATATCGAGCTCAACCACAGGCGAAGAGAATTGATACAGCCTGACCTGCATAATGATTATAAGCATTTATGCTGCTCGAGTTCATATTCCCTCACAATAACCGACCAGTTATTTGGGGATGATTTACCGAAGTAGGTGAAAGAATTGACTGAAGTCAACCGTGTCGGTAAGGAGGTTACCACAAGTACTGGTTCATCTTCCAGGCCTCGTTATCACGGTTATGATTCTAGAAATTCTAAAAACTACACTTACAGCTCAAATCGGGGGCGCGGATACCACAATACCCGAAGGCCTTTTTTAGGCTGGCGATACAACGATCGGCAAACAAACAACCCAAGCCAGAGAAAAACAAAACAGGGAAAGATGAAGTAAAGGTTGATGATCCAGGCCATGTTAATACTGTTAATGTTGAGGTAAGAAACAGTTCACAATCAGTGTCTAATGACAAAATAGGTGGACGACTGAAACAGTTTTCCCTTCAGTGGCAGTGTATTACTGATCAGTTTATCCTCAATAGTGTAAAACACTACAAAATAGAATTCCTTGCTGGTTTCCCTCAGCAAGAGTTTGTGCCAAGGGAGACAGTTTTCACTCCTCAACAGCAATGCATTATAGAGGAGGAAGTTATCAAACTATTGCAAAAAGGTGTGATTATGGAAACAAGCCACTGCACAGGGGAATATATTTCCACTATATTTATACGACCTAAAATAGATGGCAATCACAGGTTAATACTGAATTTAAAAAACTTAAATGAACATGTAGAGTACCACCATTTCAAGATGGACACTTTTGCCATCAGCCATAAGGCTAATGAAGCAAAATTGTTACATGGCATCTGTAGATTTACGTGATGCATACTTCTCAGTACCTATTGATGTGGAATACCAAAAAGTTCTCAGATTCTATTGGAGAGGAAAACTGTTTCAGTTCACATGTTTACCAAATGGACTTCCATGTGCACCACAACTGTTCACAAAAAAAATAAACCTGTTTATGCTACACTTAGGCACTGCAAGGGACATCTAAATGTGGGATACATAGATGACTCGTATCTCCAAGGAGATACAGTATAGAAATGTAAAGCTAATATTGCAGATACATGTGGTTTATTTAAAAAAAATGGGATTTATTATCCACCCTTTGAAATCACTGTTAAAACCAGTACAATCTCTGGTTTTTCTTGGATTTGTCCTCATCATTCCATCAATATGACAGTGAGTCTAACACCTGAAAAGATCAGGCGAGTCAAATAAAAATGCCTTAAGCTTATCAGCAGTGTCAACATGTCAATTCAAGACCTAGCAGAGGTAATTGGACTGCTAGTGCATGTCTAGTTTTCCTGAGGTGTATTACATGGTCCACTTTTTTATAGATATCTGGAAAATGACAAAACCATTATTTCCCTTAAGCAGAATAAGGGAAACTATCAGGCTCACTTAAGACTATCACAAGAAAGCCTGCTTGAATTACAGTGGTGGTATGACAACATAGAGAATGTTGATTACTCAATTTGCATACCGAACTCAAAAAATGACATTACCCTGTACACTGATGCCTCAAACCAAGGTTGGCTGTTCTGCATGGAGAGAAAGATATGGGTGTCAGCAGCTTATATCCCAGGACAAGAAAATATTCATGCAGACAAGGAGTCTAGGGTTTTTAATGACAACAAGGAGTGGATGCTTTCTCTCCACATATTTCAACAAATTACTTATACATGGGGGGAGCCCACTATAGACCTGTTTGCTTCAAGGCTGAATAAACAGGTTTCTTGCTATTCATCCTTCAAACCCGATCCAGAAGCAAGCTATGTGGATGCTTTTTCAATCAGTTGGGATAACCAATTTTTCTATGATTTTCCTCCATTCAGTTTGATTGCGCGTTGTCTTCAGAAGATAGAGATGGAAAAAGCAGAGGGTATTATAATTGTTCCAATATAGCCAACCCAGCCTTGGTACTCACAGATGTTACGCATGATAATGGATGTTCCAAAGACTCTTCCACAACAAGCAACCACACTGACAATGCCAGCGAGAGAGGATATGACTCAACCGCTCATCAAGAAAATGGTTCTGATGGCCTGCAGATTATCCGGAAGTCCCTCGAAGCACAAGGCATTTCTAAGAAAGCTGGAGATATCATTTTGCAGTCAGGGAACTCGAAAACAGTATTCCTCCTACATTGTATACCAAGAGGTGGATTACATACTGTCATACAAAAAAGATTGATTGTGTTTTCCCCTCTATTTGCCAGACTTTAGATTTCTTAGTTGAATTATTTGAACATGGTATTGGCTACAGTGGCATAAATACTGCCAGGTGAGCTCTCTCATGTGTCTTAAAACCAGTGAATGGGGTTTCGTTTGGTGCTCATCCAACAGTCACAAGATTCCTTAAAGGGGTATTTGAATCAAGACCTACAGTACCAAGATACACAGAAACATGGGATGTTGGAAAGGTACTCAGCTACCTTAAGACAATCCCTAATACAGAGGATGTGGACTTAAAACCCATTAAGCAAACCAAACCAGGGGTTAAATCACTGGCAGTCAAATTCACCCCATATCCAGTTGACCCTAATATTTGTGTGGTCACTACGTTGAAGAAGTACTTAGCCCGCACAGAAAGTTTACGCGGTGATTATACACAGTTGTTTATTAGTTATTTGAAGCTATTTCACCCGGTGTCCAGGAGCACGATCAGCCGATGGATTAAAGTTGTTATGGACAAGTTCGGGATTAATGCTGAAAAATTTAAGCCTCATAGTATAAGGGCTGCATCTACATCTAGAGCAAGTATGAGTTCAGTACCATTAGATCAGATTTTGACCACAGCTGGGCGGAGTTCAGCCACCACATTCGCTATGTTTTATAACAAACCAATTGATGTTAACAATGGCTTTGCCAATAACATTTTGCAGTCAGTGGATCAATAAACCATATTGTTTATGACTATACTGAGACTGCTTCATGTGTGCAGTGAGCTTTGAAGTCTCACGTGAGCCCTCAGTGCGGTGACGGGATATAATTCAAAAATTAAACGAGACTTACCTGTAAGTTGAAGTTTGATTGGAATTCTATCCGTCACCAGGCACTGAGGGATTACGTGCCCACCCTGCTCATGCCCTTCCCTATATTAGATTGGGTTTTTCTACTGCACACATGGTAAGACCTTTAAAAACTGAGTTCGCGCAGGCGCAATGCTATCTCACGTAATACCTCAGTGCCTGGTGACGGATAGAATTCCAATCAAACTGCAACTTACAGGTAAGTCTCGTTTAATTTTTGAATTATCATCCTAATGCCGCCCCCCTCCTCTCCCCTCGGGGGCGATGTTCTCTTGCAGAAATACAAACACGTGATTTATTGGGCACTGTGTAAGCGGGAGCTAGCTATATATATATGGTTAGGTGTGGTGGCACTTAGGCCCTTATCGATTTGTCTTGCTAGCATCATACTTTGGCATACTTCTGCAAAACGTTTTTCTCTCTCTTTGAGCACTGCAGCATTTCTCGTTTTTTTTTAGAAGCATAAAACACTGAGAAACGATTCAATTGTTAATACATATTTCCGCCTCAACGAAAAAGCTTGAAATTTGTGGAAAGTGTCGTTATAACTAAATGGATTGGGGCTCCGCAAACTGGGTAAGACCGGAACTTGGTTGAGTAACAACCCGCAATAATTCTGTCTGCATTACAAGGGTGCCGCGTGTAATACTTATTAAAGTTGATTATAATCGTTCACTCTGGAAATTGTGGCAATTTAGTATTCATTCATTTATTTATTTATTTATAAACTTCGCCACAAGTGGTAGGGAAGCCTCACAGAGCGTGTCACCATTACGGGGTTCCATTAACAAAAAAAACAAAGATGAAAACTATAAAAAGTACATAAACATGCTGACAATATAGACTGTTAATTAAACTTGAAAGGGGACAATAACAGTGATATTTTACACGTTTGAGGAATTTCAACGTCATAAACATATTCAGTAATATAAATTAAAATAATGTTTGAGGATCTCCTTAAAATGTCCTAATGAGCAGTCAGTAGTGCCTTTCAAATTTGGTGTTCCATATCCTCTGTCTGAAAAGTTACAGTATTAACCGGTTTGGATTATTTAGTAGCATTATTCTGGGTGGATCTGTGCGCCTGGTTCAGGCTCTCGTAGAAGACTTTACAGAAATATATGTATCACATGAAACCGGCAACTAAAGATTTAAAATTGCATGGTGTTTGTCGTATACAACACTTACAGACTTTATTTAGTATATAAGATTCTCGTAATGCAAAGTTTTGTGCATCACAATGGCTTTCGTAATTGTATGTTGATGGTTTAGTTTGTTCCCTCTTAATATACGGAACAGTTCAGCGTTACGTCGCATTTTTATTAAGTTTCTGCGAAAGGCGGGGGGTACTCCTGTTTGTGACGTGTTATGTATGTACCGCCAGGGTGGGTCAGGGTTTTGAGCTCAGTTTGGGCAGGTAGGGTCAGGGTTTTGACCTGATTTGGGCAGATCAGGGTCAGGATTTGAGTACAATTTGGGTGCAGTCAGGGTCGGGCATCAGTATTTTTAGGCAGTTAGGGTTCAGTTTTTTAGCTACTATGTCAAAAAAAGACATTCTGTTGCCGCATTTTGATCGCCTGCCCACATGCAAGCACTGAGGTTCTCATACATCGTGACGCCGCTAATTCGTACTTCAGTACTTATCTATGTACTTCATCTGCTGATTTGTTTACCCAATGCCACGTCCCGACTTGAAATGTTCTGTATTTTGCATGCAATCCCGGTACGCGGTATACCGGCCGGGGTATATATCTGACAGTGTTTTGAAAACAGTTTAAAGAAGGGGCAATCAGGGTTTTTTTTTTCAAAAAGGGGGCAATCAGGGTTTTGGAGCTCGGATTGGGTCAAACAGGGTCAGGGTTTGAGCCTCTTGGCCTCACATACATACCCATTTTTCATGTAAGCACCCACCCACCGGGGAAAGGCCTTTGTTATAGTTTCTCGGTCATACGGCACTGAAGTAATTAACATGCGGTTGTACCAAAGCGTTGTAGATGGTAAGTAGTGTTTCACGAGAAACGAAATACTTAAAGCATTTGATTGCACTAATGCTAGGAACGATCATGCATTCAGTTGAGAATTTGGCTTTCCCAGTTTGGGTTTAATCTTGAAAAAAATAAAGGCGAGAAAGAAGATAATAGGGCGACATGAAAAAGCAGAGCCTCTGGTGTCCGTTGAGAATCTCACTTCCATGCGCTGAAAACATGTCAAACCGGTTTTGTTGAGCCGTTGGTAAGCGAATGAAAATTACCGTTACATCCAGCACTCACGGTTGGGCCTGGTAATGAGTAGATTATCCAATCAGGGATGATGTTCAAATTCTAAATAGAATGTTCGCATGGAAGTGAGATTCTCAACGGATAACACCAGAGGCAACCTCGTTCCCAGGGGTCTTTACGTGCCTAATCAAAGATGGCGTCGAAAGTACCCCTGGTACAGGCTGGTCATGTGACCCAAAAATATGCCCAATATATGGGCATATTTTGAAGCACATCCGCCATCTTGGATTCATCATCGCTGAAGAACGGTTAGCAGTTGAAGTGTGATCCCAATGAATTCACTGGCAACCGTACATTATTCTACTTGTACCCAGTTGCGAAGTGAGTATTAAAAAAGGCAAAAACGCTAAGTTCTGATGAATTTCTATCTGTTTTCAACGAATTTTGAACGCGCAATGCGAAAGACGACATCACCAGTTCATTTTTCAAATCAAAAATGCACGCGCTATTCGAAATTCTCCAATCAGCGCGCGCAAAATGTCTAGCCAATCAGTGGCCGAATCCCACCAGCCTGTACCAGGGGTACTTTCGACGCCATCTTTGATTAGGCGCGTAAAGACCCCTGGGAACGAGGTTGCACCAGAGGCTCTTCGTTTCCTCGCCTTTTTATTTGTTCGAGCTTCTGGTACCCAGGGTACATGCAGAGAGATTTAGTGGTAGAAATTTTTGAGGTCAAAACCAGACTTCCAGCTACAACCACAATTCATTTCGGTCTGAGCATGTCGCTTGTTGTTTGTTCGTGACAACCTATTATAACTAGCTGTATCACCTACTGCATGGCACTAACCACTCGACTAGAAAACAGCAATCCTGGAAATTGTCCATCGCGATACCATGTGCCGCCGTTTGGTCTTAAGTTTTCATTAAATTTAAATTCTACATTTTCACATTAAACTTCATCTCTTCCACTGTACGCATAGGAAGACGACGGACCACTGATCACGGCCGCTATCGTGTATGGTATACCAGGGTCCAGACAAACCGGTTTGTACACGTTTATAGAAAACCCATAATATCCATATGTCATCGCGCTATCTGTCCTAAACGTCGATGGGTAAGGGGTGTGGTAGATAATTGAGTTCGAGTGTTTGTTAATAGTAATTTCCACTCTGTATAGTGACCCAGGACATTCGCACAGCCTTAACCCAGTCAGGTAAACTTGATTACTGACGGTACGAGGTCTCCAAGATGGCGACTTGGTTAGTTAGTTCATAACATAACACCAGGAGCCCATTACCAGGAGCGTCCATCTTCCCCATTGGTTCTGTTCCCAGCATAGGAGTAGACGTGGCTATATACTTAGAATTGCATTTCGCGCGAAATAAACAAAAGCCATGTACATGTTGTCTTAGCCAATCAGATAGCTATACGTCACTTCTCATTATTATTCATTATCATTCTTCTCACTTTCAACGCGGGAATTTGAATTCTAAATATAGCCACATCTACTCCTGTGACAATAGAAGACGAAGAAATATCTTCGACGAAAGACCCGAAAGATAAACAACAGACACAGAGTTCTTCAACTTCAGGGCTTGATGTAGAGGAGCCGTACAGCGATGAGCCTATAGCTGACGAAGAGTGGCTGTTAGAATACAATCACGAACAAGAATTGCAATAATTATTATAGAATTTCGAACACCAGCTACAGTTACTTACATGAAAAATGGGTATGTATGTGAGGCCAAGAGGCTCAAACCCTGACCCTGTTTGACCCAAAATCCGAGCTCCAAAACCCTGATTACCCCCTTTTTAATTGGGAAAAAAACTGATGCCTAAAAAATACTGAACCCCGACCCTGACTGCACCCAAATTAAACTCAAATCCTGCCCCTGATATGCCCAAATCAGGTCCAAACCCTGACCCTACTCCCGAGGCACATAGTACATAATACAGTGGATATAACGATACTCGATATAACGATGTTCCCGGTATAACGATCAACATTTGACAGCCCGGCAAATGTTACAGTAAATCTATGGAGAAAAATCCCGATTTAACGATACTCGATATAACGATATTCCCGATATAACGATCATAAACTGGCAGCCCAAACGTAAAATTTACTCCGATATAACGATAAAATCAATCATCGCGCGATGAAAAAGGATAAACACTTGAAATATGACAATACTTTAATCAGTGACAAATGGAACTCAGAAATGAACATCATGAACACTTATTTCAAATGTTTAAGTTTTGTTATGCGTGCACACACATTAGTAAATGTACACAGCATTACTAATCAAAGTTTATCAAATGGTCAAATGCGTGAACTCAAAAAGGAACATTATATGGACAATGACCAAGTTGTTATTTCAAATGTTAAAGTTTTATAGTTTTACAGCTAGTATGTGCATGTGTACACACAATACTGAAGTTTATCCTTGGAAAGATGGAAACCAAGAACAACGTGCAATAATAAATTACACAACGGACACTACATGAAAAATCAATCAGTATTAACAATACCCCGATATAACGATATGTTTGGCTCTGTTCCCTATGCTGTCCTTCATAGGCTGGTGTATGGTCCATGCAGCAATGGAATCGACAAAGGTATCAGAAGGGAAACGTGGCCAGGGGCTAAGGACTGTTCAAGAAAGCTTATTTAAATGTACGGAGAAGGCTATTTATTATTTAACGAAGCCTATAAAATGTATACTCGTCTTTTTTCATGTTTTTCCCAGACAGACACGCTTTTAGGGACAAACTCCTGGACCCTTACTATACCGGCCTGAATGTTGTTATTGTTACACATCAATCACATCAGAAGTCTTTGTTGTCATCATTCTCCAAAGGAGTTCGCTTTCACAGCTTTCCTTGAACTCCGTAGTATATTCCATACCTTGAATATTTAAGGGCACCCAACGAGTACTTTTTGAAATTCGTTTGAAACCAGTTGTCTGCAGCTTATCTAGCCATTTTAAGGCGCCTACGATGTCTTTTGACGTATTCTAGAAAGCTATTAGCTGTTCGGATTTTCTAGGTGGAAATCGCGTCAACCGAAAATACTATGGCAAAATATTCCCGGCCTACGAATTTGTTAGTCGAAGTAACTTCATGTTGCAAAGTTTTGTGGAGGTATGATATTTTTCCTTTAGGCAATAAATGTGTTGTTTTGACTCCATTGATCAGACGAATTGGGACGTGCGAATCTTTTAGGGGAAACCATTTAGTCTCCCTTTTCTTCTATAATTTTCTATGGATTGAAAACAAATTTTCTAGCCAGTATTTATTTTTTTAAATCCGAAAGTTTTAGGCTAACTTACTAGTACTATACTTTACTATAGATTATAGTAAAGGGTTTTAATTTATTAAAACCAGTATTATTATATTATATTAGTATTCTAGGGCCTAGATGAAAATTACTTTGTAATTCTAGTTACCCTGTTTAAATAAAGTAAAAAAAAAAACATTTAATTTTTAACCAAAAATTGGATAACTGTCAAAGTCGATTATGGCACCGACACAATTACTGTTACTGTAGTGAGGCACCCCCATTTCGAGTCTTCTTACTCATATTTAGATCAATCACGCTTCATTCTTGGAAAATAAAAATAATTTTCATGTATTTTAAAAAGTGCCGAGTCAGCATTTTTTTACGACATTCAAACTTGATTATCTCTGAAAAATGCACAGTTACCCCCAATTTTTGGGGGGGGGGGGGGGTGGGGGATTTTGATAACCCTATATGTGACCTAAAATGTCCACTTGGTCATAAAAAGAAAACAAATATCCTTGTATTAGGGGCCTCAGTCCTTAAATAAAAAACGAGACTGCTAATCTCCACAAAAGAAACCTCGGATTTTAATGAATGTGTACCACCGTAGTCTTATATTCATATCATCTTCACTCCCGTGTACAGCCCTACTGCATGGTACTAATACATCAGTCAATTCCACAAATACCTATGAGCCTCCCTCCTCCAACCCCCAGGACAGTATGGTGGAGCATTGGACACTACCGACAATAATTATGGGAAAGGGACTAGCCCATTGGTTTCCCTCGTTGTTGACTGTGTACTTGCAGCAAACATTCTAAATGCAAGCGTTTATTGACAAAAGCGAGGATCGACTTTGTTGCTGGCTTGGCTTATCCAGCAATGCCAGCTGCAAATGTTTGTGGTGTATCTAAAGGTATAACGTTCCCTTGACTTTATAAAGTCAAGCCCGACTCTTATTCATTTCACTCTGATTCAAATTGACTCGTGGTCGTTCATTTATACGAATTCAGTCAAAATTCTTTCCATGCCGGAGAAGGTATATAGATATACCCGGGGGTGGAGCATTTTCCTTACTTCTTTAGCTTTGGCTCCACCGTAGAAGAGCTCAGAGGTATGAAAACCCACAACTGAAACATTGTAGGGTCATTTGAACACATTACTTGTCTCCACCGTGGGGAATTTGCAACAAAATTCAAAATCATGACTAATGCCCGGGGGTTGGCCTGGGGAAGGGATGGGCTTTGCTGGAATTGACTGATACGTAAAATCCTACATTCGTCGATAAAAAAACAGTTCTGGAAATTGTCCATGGCTATTTGTTGTACGGGTATTTGAATTTCCAATAAATTTAAATTCTACATTTTCACACGAAACTACAGCCCTGCCATTCACTCCAAAGTAAGACCAAGAGCCACTGATCACAGCCTTGATCGTATGTGAGATACCTGGGTCCAGACAAACCGATTTCTCCAGGTTTATAGTAAACCCATAATATCCATCTGTCTTCTCGCTATCCGTCGTAAATGTTGATGAGGAATGGTAGAGCGTAGATGTAGAGTCTTTATTCCCTCCTTTGTAAATGGTAAGGTCTACTGTGTATTGTGACTCAGGCCATCCGCACAATCTCACACCAGTGAGGTGAACCCGACTACTGACGGTGAACGTGATGCAGTCGGCTGCGTTACCATTATAATTCCATCCTGTATTAAAGGAGGCAAATCTCTTACATGAACCATTCTCCTTATTGCCTTCTCTGTTCTTTGCAGTAAATGTTTCAAGTGATGTTGGTTTTCCAACAGGGCTTAAATATGTAACCAACTCGGTGACTTCTTTTAAATCTAGAATTTCGGTGGAAAGGACAATTTCCACAACTTGCTGTAATGACATTAGTGGAAACCTTATCAGGTGAATAGCTTTATGACCGAGAACAGCTCTCTTTGATTTTCCATCTTTACTCAGTTCTTGTTCTTCAATTTTCTTACAAGCCCAGCTGTGTACGGCCTGGAATAACTCCACCTCTGTTATCCAGAGACTGTCCCTCTCTAGAATGTCACAGAGTGTTTCTTGCGTGACAGTCAGAAACGGCTCAGATGTCACGGCTCGTTGGGTCTCACAATCAACAATCTTCCAGCAAATTTCCTTCAGCTTTTCGTCCTCTAGTTTCTCGACCTGTGGTAGAACAGTGAACACATCTTCTGGTCCCAGCTCTTTCTCAAGATACTGTGTGCATTTCTTAACTAATGAAGGAACAAAGTACTTCTTAGCGAGGTACAAAACCTCCATAACATGGGGGTACTCCTGTTTGTGACGTGTTATGTATGTACCGCCAGGGTGGGTCAGGGTTTTGAGCTCAGTTTGGGCAGGTAGGGTCAGGGTTTTGACCTGATTTGGGCAGATCAGGGTCAGGATTTGAGTACAATTTGGGTGCAGTCAGGGTCGGGCATCAGTATTTTTAGGCAGTTAGGGTTCAGTTTTTTAGCTACTATGTCAAAAAAAGACATTCTGTTGCCGCATTTTGATCGCCTGCCCACATGCAAGCACTGAGGTTCTCATACATCGTGACGCCGCTAATTCGTACTTCAGTACTTATCTATGTACTTCATCTGCTGATTTGTTTACCCAATGCCACGTCCCGACTTGAAATGTTCTGTATTTTGCATGCAATCCCGGTACGCGGTATACCGGCCGGGGTATATATCTGACAGTGTTTTGAAAACAGTTTAAAGAAGGGGCAATCAGGGTTTTTTTTTTCAAAAAGGGGGCAATCAGGGTTTTGGAGCTCGGATTGGGTCAAACAGGGTCAGGGTTTGAGCCTCTTGGCCTCACATACATACCCATTTTTCATGTAAGCACCCACCCACCGGGGAAAGGCCTTTGTTATAGTTTCTCGGTCATACGGCACTGAAGTAATTAACATGCGGTTGTACCAAAGCGTTGTAGATGGTAAGTAGTGTTTCACGAGAAACGAAATACTTAAAGCATTTGATTGCACTAATGCTAGGAACGATCATGCATTCAGTTGAGAATTTGGCTTTCCCAGTTTGGGTTTAATCTTGAAAAAAATAAAGGCGAGAAAGAAGATAATAGGGCGACATGAAAAAGCAGAGCCTCTGGTGTCCGTTGAGAATCTCACTTCCATGCGCTGAAAACATGTCAAACCGGTTTTGTTGAGCCGTTGGTAAGCGAATAAAAATTACCGTTACATCCAGCACTCACGGTTGGGCCTGGTAATGAGTAGATTATCCAATCAGGGATGATGTTCAAATTCTAAATAGAATGTTCGCATGGAAGTGAGATTCTCAACGGATAACACCAGAGGCTCTTCGTTTCCTCGCCTTTTTATTTGTTCGAGCTTCTGGTACCCAGGGTACATGCAGAGAGATTTAGTGGTAGAAATTTTTGAGGTCAAAACCAGACTTCCAGCTACAACCACAATTCATTTCGGTCTGAGCATGTCGCTTGTTGTTTGTTCGTGACAACCTATTATAACTAGCTGTATCACCTACTGCATGGCACTAACCACTCGACTAGAAAACAGCAATCCTGGAAATTGTCCATCGCGATACCATGTACGGCCGTTTGGTCTTAAGTTTTCATTAAATTTAAATTCTACATTTTCACATTAAACTTCATCTCTTCCACTGTACGCATAGGAAGACGACGGACCACTGATCACGGCCGCTATCGTGTATGGTATACCAGGGTCCAGACAAACCGGTTTGTACACGTTTATAGAAAACCCATAATATCCATATGTCATCGCGCTATCTGTCCTAAACGTCGATGGGTAAGGGGTGTGGTAGATAATTGAGTTCGAGTGTTTGTTAATAGTAATTTCCACTCTGTATAGTGACCCAGGACATTCGCACAGCCTTAACCCAGTCAGGTAAACTTGATTACTGACGGTACGAGGTCTCCAAGATGGCGACTTGGTTAGTTAGTTCATAACATAACACCAGGAGCCCATTACCAGGAGCGTCCATCTTCCCCATTGGTTCTGTTCCCAGCATAGGAGTAGACGTGGCTATATACTTAGAATTGCATTTCGCGCGAAATAAACAAAAGCCATGTACATGTTGTCTTAGCCAATCAGATAGCTATACGTCACTTCTCATTATTATTCATTATCATTCTTCTCACTTTCAACGCGGGAATTTGAATTCTAAATATAGCCACATCTACTCCTGTGACAATAGAAGACGAAGAAATATCTTCGACGAAAGACCCGAAAGATAAACAACAGACACAGAGTTCTTCAACTTCAGGGCTTGATGTAGAGGAGCCGTACAGCGATGAGCCTATAGCTGACGAAGAGTGGCTGTTAGAATACAATCACGAACAAGAATTGCAATAATTATTATAGAATTTCGAACACCAGCTACAGTTACTTACATGAAAAATGGGTATGTATGTGAGGCCAAGAGGCTCAAACCCTGACCCTGTTTGACCCAAAATCCGAGCTCCAAAACCCTGATTACCCCCTTTTTAATTGGGAAAAAAACTGATGCCTAAAAAATACTGAACCCCGACCCTGACTGCACCCAAATTAAACTCAAATCCTGCCCCTGATATGCCCAAATCAGGTCCAAACCCTGACCCTACTCCCGAGGCACATAGTACATAATACAGTGGATATAACGATACTCGATATAACGATGTTCCCGGTATAACGATCAACATTTGACAGCCAGGCAAATGTTACAGTAAATCTATGGAGAAAAATCCCGATTTAACGATACTCGATATAACGATATTCCCGATATAACGATCATAAACTGGCAGCCCAAACGTAAAATTTACTCCGATATAACGATAAAATCAATCATCGCGCGATGAAAAAGGATAAACACTTGAAATATGACAATACTTTAATCAGTGACAAATGGAACTCAGAAATGAACATCATGAACACTTATTTCAAATGTTTAAGTTTTGTTATGCGTGCACACACATTAGTAAATGTACACAGCATTACTAATCAAAGTTTATCAAATGGTCAAATGCGTGAACTCAAAAAGGAACATTATATGGACAATGACCAAGTTGTTATTTCAAATGTTAAAGTTTTATAGTTTTACAGCTAGTATGTGCATGTGTACACACAATACTGAAGTTTATCCTTGGAAAGATGGAAACCAAGAACAACGTGCAATAATAAATTACACAACGGACACTACATGAAAAATCAATCAGTATTAACAATACCCCGATATAACGATATGTTTGGCTCTGTTCCCTATGCTGTCCTTCATAGGCTGGTGTATGGTCCAGCAATGGAATCGACAAAGGTATCAGAAGGGAAACGTGGCCAGGGGCTAAGGACTGTTCAAGAAAGCTTATTTAAATGTACGGAGAAGGCTATTTATTATTTAACGAAGCCTATAAAATGTATACTCGTCTTTTTTCATGTTTTTCCCAGACAGACACGCTTTTAGGGACAAACTCCTGGACCCTTACTATACCGGCCTGAATGTTGTTATTGTTACACATCAATCACATCAGAAGTCTTTGTTGTCATCATTCTCCAAAGGAGTTCGCTTTCACAGCTTTCCTTGAACTCCGTAGTATATTCCATACCTTGAATATTTAAGGGCACCCAACGAGTACTTTTTGAAATTCGTTTGAAACCAGTTGTCTGCAGCTTATCTAGCCATTTTAAGGCGCCTACGATGTCTTTTGACGTATTCTAGAAAGCTATTAGCTGTTCGGATTTTCTAGGTGGAAATCGCGTCAACCGAAAATACTATGGCAAAATATTCCCGGCCTACGAATTTGTTAGTCGAAGTAACTTCATGTTGCAAAGTTTTGTGGAGGTATGATATTTTTCCTTTAGGCAATAAATGTGTTGTTTTGACTCCATTGATCAGACGAATTGGGACGTGCGAATCTTTTAGGGGAAACCATTTAGTCTCCCTTTTCTTCTATAATTTTCTATGGATTGAAAACAAATTTTCTAGCCAGTATTTATTTTTTTAAATCCGAAAGTTTTAGGCTAACTTACTAGTACTATACTTTACTATAGATTATAGTAAAGGGTTTTAATTTATTAAAACCAGTATTATTATATTATATTAGTATTCTAGGGCCTAGATGAAAATTACTTTGTAATTCTAGTTACCCTGTTTAAATAAAGTAAAAAAAAAAACATTTAATTTTTAACCAAAAATTGGATAACTGTCAAAGTCGATTATGGCACCGACACAATTACTGTTACTGTAGTGAGGCACCCCCATTTCGAGTCTTCTTACTCATATTTAGATCAATCACGCTTCATTCTTGGAAAATAAAAATAATTTTCATGTATTTTAAAAAGTGCCGAGTCAGCATTTTTTTACGACATTCAAACTTGATTATCTCTGAAAAATGCACAGTTACCCCCAATTTGGGGGGGGGGGGGGGGTGGGGGATTTTGATAACCCTATATGTGACCTAAAATGTCCACTTGGTCATAAAAAGAAAACAAATATCCTTGTATTAGGGGCCTCAGTCCTTAAATAAAAAACGAGACTGCTAATCTCCACAAAAGAAACCTCGGATTTTAATGAATGTGTACCACCGTAGTCTTATATTCATATCATCTTCACTCCCGTGTACAGCCCTACTGCATGGTACTAATACATCAGTCAATTCCACAAATACCTATGAGCCTCCCTCCTCCAACCCCCAGGACAGTATGGTGGAGCATTGGACACTACCGACAATAATTATGGGAAAGGGACTAGCCCATTGGTTTCCCTCGTTGTTGACTGTGTACTTGCAGCAAACATTCTAAATGCAAGCGTTTATTGACAAAAGCGAGGATCGACTTTGTTGCTGGCTTGGCTTATCCAGCAATGCCAGCTGCAAACGTTTGTGGTGTATCTAAAGGTATAACGTTCCCTTGACTTTATAAAGTCAAGCCCGACTCTTATTCATTTCACTCTGATTCAAATTGACTCGTGGTCGTTCATTTATACGAATTCAGTCAAAATTCTTTCCATGCCGGAGAAGGTATATAGATATACCCGGGGGTGGAGCATTTTCCTTACTTCTTTAGCTTTGGCTCCACCGTAGAAGAGCTCAGAGGTATGAAAACCCACAACTGAAACATTGTAGGGTCATTTGAACACATTACTTGTCTCCACCGTGGGGAATTTGCAACAAAATTCAAAATCATGACTAATGCCCGGGGGTTGGCCTGGGGAAGGGATGGGCTTTGTTGGAATTGACTGATACGTAAAATCCTACATTCGTCGATAAAAAAACAGTTCTGGAAATTGTCCATGGCTATTTGTTGTACGGGTATTTGAATTTCCAATAAATTTAAATTCTACATTTTCACACGAAACTACAGCCCTGCCATTCACTCCAAAGTAAGACCAAGAGCCACTGATCACAGCCTTGATCGTATGTGAGATACCAGGGTCCAGACAAACCGATTTCTCCAGGTTTATAGTAAACCCATAATATCCATCTGTCTTCTCGCTATCCGTCGTAAATGTTGATGAGGAATGGTAGAGCGTAGATGTAGAGTCTTTATTCCCTCCTTTGTAAATGGTAAGGTCTACTGTGTATTGTGACTCAGGCCATCCGCACAATCTCACACCAGTGAGGTGAACCCGACTACTGACGGTGAACGTGATGCAGTCGGCTGCGTTACCATTATAATTCCATCCTGTATTAAAGGAGGCAAATCTCTTACATGAACCATTCTCCTTATTGCCTTCTCTGTTCTTTGCAGTAAATGTTTCAAGTGATGTTGGTTTTCCAACAGGGCTTAAATATGTAACCAACTCGGTGACTTCTTTTAAATCTAGAATTTCGGTGGAAAGGACAATTTCCACAACTTGCTGTAATGACATTAGTGGAAACCTTATCAGGTGAATAGCTTTATGACCGAGAACAGCTCTCTTTGATTTTCCATCTTCACTCAGTTCTTGTTCTTCAATTTTCTTACAAGCCCAGCTGTGTACGGCCTGGAATAACTCCACCTCTGTTATCCAGAGACTGTCCCTCTCTAGAATGTCACAGAGTGTTTCTTGCGTGACAGTCAGAAACGGCTCAGATGTCACGGCTCGTTGGGTCTCACAATCAACAATCTTCCAGCAAATTTCCTTCAGCTTTTCGTCCTCTAGTTTCTCGACCTGTGGTAGAACAGTGAACACATCTTCTGGTCCCAGCTCTTTCTCAAGATACTGTGTGCATTTCTTAACTAATGAAGGAACAAAGTACTTCTTAGCGAGGTACAAAACCTCCATAACATGACTTCCGGTCAACTGCACTTCATCGTAGTACATGTAGCGAAACAGTTCCAGTAATCCTTCAGCGGTACAGTCTGGTAGATCGATAGTACGTCGAGTCTCGGCCAGTTCACCGTAGAACATGGCCTCGAATACAGGACTACTGATAGCCAATACGTACTTATGGGCAGGAACGGTGACCGTGTCGCCTTTGGAGTCGACAACCGAGAACTGTACATCACTAAACATGCTGTTGTTGTACATGTACTGGTTACGTTCCTTGATAGTGTCGCGTACAGTTTGCCATTTGGTATCCATTGCTTAACTGTGTTGACGTCGAGGAAGTGTTTGTAATTAGGTAGGTTTCTTTCTTTCAATGAGAACAGAAAGCGTGGTTCCGTGTAACATGAAAGTGTAGGATTCTTACCCGAATGGCATGCTGGTATAAGATCTTGGTCCCTAACCATCAGGCTGTTTCATTGTCAACATGAAGTTATTAGTGGACAACTTTATAGACAACACAGTGTCATAAATCACATCTCGTGAAACGGAATTTTTGTTTGTTTGAGAGGATTGCTCAGTTTTACCCGAAAATTATTTTGTTAGGAAATGTTAGTTATTTTCACAAGAGTAGCGTGACCAACTCTACTTGTAAGTGTCTTTTAATAATTGATTATTAATGTGTTCCGCTATAAATTACAGGTTTAATTTAATCAAGACTCTGTCGCTGTACTGCTGTTGTTTTCTTGATCTTCTATTATTTTGAGATGGCTTGGTCTACTGAATTCATAACATTATTCTTTTTTTTGTCACGGTAGAACAAATGGGTGTGGTTTATTTGGAAATTATTATTTTTGTTATTTATAAACGGGTATGTCATTCCCGAACAGATGATCAAATTCAGCACAAGGTACTCATAAACGTGGTCCGAAATATGACACCTGGGAGGCACACCACTACATTAATCTTGGCCACCGGGTGCAGACAATACTGTGACATTGTGGTGGGCACATACGTGACAAATCCGTTAAAGTTGATACACTAGCGGGGATGGAATCAGTGGAGAAGGGAACTTCAGTTTATTTTGAATCAAACGACAGAGCGGTGTTATGTGAAGAGGAAAAGGCATGTTGTCTGATGAAAATCTTGCAAAGGAATCCGATATCCCGTCAATATTTAGCGAGAAATGAAGGTGTGCGCTGATCTTCAATGTAAAAAAAACCTCTGCATTTCTAATGTAAGCTTTGTAATTTCATGTAAGCTATGGTTTGCGAAGACAATTAATGAATTATCAGGAAGTGGTACACATCCCTTCGAAAACCTCTCTCGATTATATTGAAAGACTCACGGAAGAACTTTATCTCATGCTTTCGCTTTTCCATAAATTTCATTTGACAATCAAGTTCAAGTTCAATTTTATTTTGCACTATTTACAAGTTCAATTTTAACAATTGGTAGGAAAGAGTGGAGAAAAAAATAAAATAGGTATTCAAAGTTACAATTTCCAGGAAATGTGCATAGTGGCCAATCGTGCAAACGTTTTCATCTACAGCCTATACAAGAGACTAAATGGTCGTATACACGTGTCAGTTCGCCAAGAATATCATTTTTACGGTAATCTTCGAGAATTAGCATTATTTTGTTAAGTTGAATTCAGTAAAGCTGAATTGTCCAATTTGTTAGCTGTCAGTAAATTCACATTTGTCAAGCCGAGATTTATCTTAAATTTTTGAAAACGTAAACGCAACACGCGCTCGAATATCGTTTACGTGTGAATGGTCAAATTCACGGCGGAAAACGCAGACATTTAAAAACATCTGAGTGTAGACACGCGCAGTGTAAGGTTGAAAGCAGTCGCTTGTATCATTTTCGTGTTGACGGGCGAAACGACCTGAAAGCGACCGTGTGGAGGAAATACTTTAATTCCGTTTTCAGCGAGTTGAGTTTGTTTGTTTCTCTCCCTTATTAAAACCCAATTAAAGTAAGTTAAAACATATTTTAGCATATTTAACTTTATCTCCCTTGTCAACTTAATCACCTGTTATTACACATAACTAACTATACATAATCGGACTTTTAGGACCATATTACACTAATTTACGTCCAAGAGTAAAGCCTAATTAGGCTCAAGAGATACTGTAAGCAGACTTCGAGTGGAAAAAACATAAAAAGTAAAACATATTTTAGCATACTTAACTTTATCTCCCATGTCAACTTAATCTCCCTTGTCCATAATGTACAGGTTGATAGGTTAATTAAATAAACTGCTTATAAGGAGATATTAGCCTATTGTTTAATCTTCCTGTTCCAAGTGAGTGTGGACTAGCTCGGGGAGCTCCAAAACCAAATTATCGAGATTTCTTTCTGTCCCGAATAAGATGATGTTTTGTTACTAACCCTGGTCCCAGTTCCTGAAAGCTCGATAAAACTAATCTAGGATAAGGGTAATCTTGATTTGCTAACTCGTGGTCTACTAGCATGATTTGGGATTAAAAACTTATTGCTTGATGACGAATGAGTAGTGCCCATCGGGCAGAATGGCGCGACACATCCGGGTCTTAAAAATTACAGTACGCCGCCAAATTTGAAAATTAATTTGAACAGGACGGCCAATTCACAAAGGAAACAGTACAAAATGGCGATAGTGGCTTAAGGTTTGTTTCTTTTCAACAGGAAAGAAAATCGCTACAAAAAACTAAAAGGGCGCAAAATGTAGATAAGATGATAAACTTCACCATCCCGCCAAAATATTTCACCTAACACATATTTTACGAGTATGAAAATGACACGGAACCTCAGAGTTTTTCGTGTGTTTTAAAGGGGAAATTTACTACTAGTGATATGCGAGAGCGATTTACGAACAAATAAAAACCTCTTCTAAAAACCAAAAGGGCGCAAATTCATGAACATATCCTGAAGGCCTTTACTGCCAAGTTTCACCGCCAACCGACCATGATTAGTAATATGTTTTGAAGGTTTAATTTCACCTTCATGAAATCTCTCAAAGATGGCTGCTGAAATCCTCATTTGAATATGCGCGCTTCTACGCTTCAGTTAGTCTGCCTCCGCCTCCTCCAGTTGAGGGTCCGCCTCCTAAAGACGATATGTTAATATCTCACTGATGCCATTTGGAACTGACTGGTCATTCATCTAGCGCGTCAAAAGCAAATCATAACGTTGTATTCAGAATAATTCAAGCTTCAAATTAGACGTTGCTCATGTTCGTACGTGCTCTAGAAGCATTTAAAAGTTAAAAAAACATCGCTAAGCCGAGTTGGCGGCAAAGTACTGTCAAACTAAGCTGAGTAAAAGACAACCGCGACAAAACAAATCTTAGTTAGCATTAAATAAACACTATAAACTTAGCGCGTCAAAAGCAAATCATAACGTTGTATTCAGAATAATCCAAGCTTCGAATTGAGACGTTGCTCATGTTCGTACGTGCTCTACAAGTACTTAAGGCCATCCCTTTTTTTTCCCCGTTTCTCAACGGTGGGGTTTTCAAAAATTGGGTTGGTCGGTCGGGTGAGGAAAAAAAAATGAATAAAAAATGCGCGAAGAGACTGGAACTAATAAGGCGCGGTTGCACAGGCGAGGTTACAAACCAACATGGACGACGAAACCATCGATGTCGTCGTCCGTATACGCTACAAACATGGCATTACAAATGCACCGCCGAAACTATTGTGTAACCTACCCTCGAGCACGAGCTTCCAGGAGCTGATCTAGGGTTTCTTTACCCCCACCCCTCCCCCCAATTTTTTTTTTATTTCTACAAAAAGCCACAAAAATGGGTCGGTCGGACGATGAGAAACGGAAAATAAAATAGGGATGGCATAAACGCTAAAAAAATCTCCCCGGCGGAGTTGGCGGCAAAGTCCATTCAATCTAAAGCTGAGTAAAGGCAAACACGACAAAATAAATCTTAGAGAGCATTAAATAAAAACTATAAACTTAGCGCGTCCGGCAAAACGTTGTATACAGAATAATTCAAACTTCAGTTTGAGACGTTGCTCATGTACGTACGTGCTCTAGAAGTATTTAAAAGCTAAAAACATCGCACCGGCGATCTCAAAGTTATAACTTTCTCCATTTTATACGATTCATAGAAAAAAAGTAAACCAACACGATTCTTTAATTTCTCAGAGATAAACTAAGCGGCGATTCGAATCATGGATTTAACCCAAAACTTTTACAAAGACAAGGTATCTTAAACTTTGAATTGATAAGTTTTAAGTCTGTATCTGTGTAATTGGCCCACCAAGGAAATAACAAGATCGAACAGACGAAAGGCTTTGCTTTTGAACTTCAGGGGCGTTAAAGACAAATGGGCTTCTGATATAACAACATTAGTTAGTGTGATGGTAGTGTGATGACCTTATTTAAAGAGCTTTGGGAGTCCAGTATTCCCATGAAGCGAGCAATTGACAGTAATTGACATGTGCTTCATGTGATGTGGGAGTAGAGTATTCCCAAACCGATTTGTCAAAAGCCAATCACAATCGCTCTCCCGCAGAATTAATTAGCAATGTTATAATTAGGGAGCAGGTCAAAACACATGCCCCAGATAGGGACCCATTTTTTTCAACAGACACAGCTGTCAGCGCAGGGTACCACCCCCATCCCCATTTTTAACCATCTATTTTCCATTCTGGGGGGCCTAGTGGTAATTTTAACACAGAAAATGAAATGATAACGCAAGACAAACCATGCACTGCATTTGTTTCTAGATTATGTCTATTAGTTTTGAAGATATTTAAGAACAAATTAGTTTTAATATTGAGTTTTTTCTCAAGAGGAGATGGCTGGCAGCAGCTTCCACCCCCTACCCCAAAATGGGTCCGTCGAGAGGGCATGTGTTTTGACCTGTTCCCTTATTCCGTCCTCACTTTAACCTCTCGGCCGTAAGTACATGTCGCCGAGAACAATAGAATTCTGCGTGATGCTTTGTACTTGGAATACTAGAATAAAGAAAGACATCTTTTACCAAGAGAACAAAAATTCCCTGGGCCGGGTTATTCGAAGCAAGGTTAACTTTAACTGTAATTGTAATCTGTACAGCTTAACCCCAGGTTAGTGATTTAACCCTGGGTTAGCGCTTAACCTTGCTTCGAACAACCGGGCCAAGGACTCCCGCTAGCAGCCAAGGTTAATGTTTTCACAACAAACCTGTACCATCGCATCCTACATGGTTAAAACTACACTCGACTATATATAAAACAGTAGTTCAGGAAATTGTCCAGCATTATGCGTTGTGCGGACACATCGGTTTTGAGTAAATTTAAATTCCACATTTTCACATTTAACCACTTCCCTGCCATTGTACCCATAGAAAGATGGAGGACCATTTATCACAGCCTCGATCGTATGTGATATACCAGAGTCCAGACAAACCGGTTTGTCCAGGTTTATAGTAAACCCATAATATCCATCTGTTATCTCGGTATTCGTCATAAACGTTGATGAGGAATTGTAGAGCGTAGATGTAGAATATTTATTCCCTCCTTTGTAAATGGTAAGGTCTACTGTGTATTGTGACCCAGGACTGCCGAACAATCTCACACCAGTGAGGTGAACCTGACTACTCAGGGTGAACGTGATGCAGTCATCCTAGTTTGAACTAGCCAAATCTGTTACACGAAACAGTCTTTTTTATATCCTCTCTGATCTTTGCAGTAAATGTTTTGAGTGTTGCTGGTTCTTCTCCAACAGAGCCAAAATAGGTAACCACTTCGATAACTTCGTTCATGTCTAAAATTTTAGTCGGGAGAACAATTTCTGAGAATTCCTTCAAAGACATTAGTGGAAACCTTATCTGGTGAATCTCTTTATGGCCGAGAACAGCTCTCTTTGATTTTCCATCTTCACTTAGTTCTTGTTCTTCAATTTTCTTACAAGCCCAGCTGTGTACGGCCTGGAATAACTCCACCTCTGTTATGCAGAGAGTGTCCCTCTCTAGAATGTCAAAGAGTGTTTCTTGCGTGACAGTTAGAAACGACTCAGACGTCACGGCTCTTTGGGTCTCAGAATCAACAATTTTCCAGCAGATTCCTTTCAGCTTTTCATCTTCTAGTTTTTCCACCTGTGGTAGAACAGTGAACACATATTCTGGTCCCAGCTCTTTCTCAAGATACTGTGTGCATTTCTTAACCAGTGATGGAACAAAGTACTTCTTAGCGAGGTACAAAACCTCCATAACATGACTTCCGGTCAACTGCACTTCGTCGTAGTACATGTAGCGAGACAGTTCCAGTAATCCCCCGGGGGGGGGGGGGGACTCCCTTATGTGAGGGGTACATGGATGCTCGTCGTACCTTTTAGGGGTCAAAATCAGGAGTTTGGTACCACTTAGGGTATCCACCATCAAACACAGACTTTTCTATGCAAAGCGGTACCTTTTAGGGGTCGGGTGTCAATTGAACAAAAAAGCTGTTATCAATTTACATTTTTATTATCTTTTAGGGGTCAAAATAAGCTTGAGCCACGCCCATTTTAGTACTTCTTAGGGGTCAAATCGAAAATGTCCGACGAGCATCCCTACCCCTTTTATATGGGAGTTCCCCCCCCCCCCCCCCCCCCCCGGGCAGTTATCCTTCAGCGGTACAGTCTGGTAGGTCGATAGTACGTCGAATCTCGGCCAGTTCACCGTAGAACATGGCTTCAAATACAGGACTACTGATAGCCAGTACGTACTTATGGGCAGGAACGGTGACCGTGTCGCCTTTAGAGTCGACAACCGAGAACTGTACATCACTGAACATGCTGTTGTTGTACATGTACTGGTTACGTTCCTTTTTTTGGTATCCATTGCTTAACTGTGTTGATGTTAAGAATGTATTTGAAAGCAGGTAGGTTTCTTTCCCGGGTTTCTTTCTTTCTAACTCAGCTGTGAAAACAAAAAGCGTGCTTCTTCGAACACGAAAGTGAAAGTGCAGGATTTATACCCGAATTGCATGCTGGTATATATCTTGTTTTGTTATGTGTACCCCTTACCCGTCAACATGAAGTGTATTAGTCATGATGGTGTCATAAATCACATCTAGCTAAACTAAAATTTTGTTGTATCTCGAGAGGATTGCCTATTTTTCCCCAATATAATTCTTAGAAAACCTTATTTTATTTTCGCTGGAGTAACGTCTGCTAACAATTGATTATCAACACTCTCCGGTCGTTGTACTGCTGTTGTCCTCTTGATCTTCTGTTCACTTAAGGTAGTGTGGACTGGTTCATAACATTTTGTCGTATTTTTGTCACGGCATGTTTCGTTTCTCTGCCGTTTTTAGTATACAGTCCTGTTGATGGGGAACATGCAGTGTTTCCCTTCAGGGGAGGGGCGGGAGGTGTAGTCTATACTCTAAAAAGCGCTCATACGGCTCGTTTGAAGGAAATATGTGCGCTGAGATTTGTCTTCGCAAAGCGTACAAATCCCCTTGAAAACCTCTCTCAATATAAACTTATCATGTCTTTAAATCTACTAGAGATTTCGTCCTGATTTACATAAACTTTGGCTTCGCTTTTCTCGGGTAAAATAAGTCGTATCGCCAAAATAACCGAGAACATGACTCTCTACATCTAGACTTTTGATAAGTGCGATAAAGAATTCGCGTCCGATCTTTATGGGATTTACAACCTCTCGCCTTCAGGTTTGTAAATCCCATAAAGATCGTCCGCTCATTATTTATCTAGTCAGTTAAAGATATTGGCTGCTTCAGTCGAATAGAAGAACGTTATATCGTGCTAGTATTTTGTCAAATGAGTGTCCGACAAATGCGCAGCTTTGTTTCGCTCATATTACAACTCGGAGTTGAATGGTAATCGTTGACTAAAACACAGGTCACACGATGATAATAAACCAGAAATATTACACCAAGGACTGCTGCCACGTCATCACCAATACGTTTTAAGTATTATTTGAAAAGCGCGCAATTTTTTTCATCTCTGTTTACAAGAAAATGAAAATGATGTGCGAGGATCTAGTTGGTCAGTTGTGATCAGTAAAAATGTCGGTTATTTGTTAGTTATGTAACGGCGCGATAGGGCGAGCGACCGTGAGAACACCCACAACTAGAACGTGCTTACTAAAATATCGGCTGAACGCCTGTTCTAGAGCAAACCGTGGGAAAACCACCCACGTGCAAACAAAACACCGTGCAAACCCCAACCGCATTTTTATTTTCGTCTCTCACGGAGTCACAGGTAACCCAATTCACGATTTTTAAAATCTGATTTCTTCGAAAATTAGAGATGCCTGCGGAGGAGGCTACCAATAACTAGAACGTGACTAAAGTTCTAGAGCAAACCGTAGGAAAACCATCCATTAACAAAAAACGTGCAACCCTAAATCATCCGTAACATCGACGATTATCGGTACATGTTTGGCAGGTCTGCAAAATACTGCGCATGTCCATTCAGCGGTAGAAATCGCGGGACTGAGCTGTAAATGCTCCTAAATGGTTTCTGTTTAAAAACGTCGACACAGCGCAAAAAAGACCGGGGTTAAAATGAAATCGCAAGAGTTAATACTTTCGTTAGTTTAGTCATCAATCCAATTAAATTTGGGACTGGTGCATGAAAGGCCTTAAAAATCGAAGCTTGTACTTTTCTGTAACAATGCTTTGAAGTCTAAATTTCGAGTGAAAATTTAACCAAAATGATGCGCGCGAGCGTGATTTTTCCGGGTGAAATTCACGCATGCGCATGCGTTGTGCAGACCTGTCTACAGGTTTAAGGTATCGGTTTGACTACAGTTTGGTTTGTATATTACGCACCGCACAAGGTTCGTGGTAAACTAACTAACCGTTTCTAGTTTGGCATTTAAAATATTATCACCCGGTATATCAGAGTACGTAGCACTAGGGTTAAAAAGAGCAAACTTGTAACTAGAAAATCAGTCGAGAAATACAGTCAGTCCAGAGAAGTCTAAAAAGTCAGTCTAGAAGGAACCGGTATCTCCTCGCATAACCGAACCCCCGAAGAAGTCCGAATAATTAATAAATTTGTACTGTATAGTGAAAACACATAAAAGCTCTATAACACTTCTCAGTTAACTACCAAGAATACCTTCGAGAATTAGCATTAATTTCTTTAATTTCAAAGTTGGATCTTCAATTTGTCAGCTGTCAGTGAATTCACATTTACGTAAGATGCCAGTCACAATTTCGGAGCCGATTTGTCAGTTGTCAGTTACATCTCTGGTATAATCAACTAAAAGTCTATTAAGGTATGCTAACCGCGGTGGGGAGCGAGTAGTAGCTAAGGTTTCGAGCGCTAGGTGAGCGTTTGTCATTATTAACCCCACCTACTCCTCATTTATCGCTCCAGAGAGGAAATATTATTTTGAAAACGGAAATGTGACATGATCGTGTGAAAACAATTGGTCAGGTGATCTCAGTCTAGACATGCGCAGTGTCAGGTTGAACACATGTTAGTCGTTTGCATCGTGTTCGTGTTCACGGTCAAATTCACTGAAAACGACAATCTTTTGAAAACAATTGGTCACGTCATCTCAGTCTGGACATGCGCAGTGTAAGGTTGAAAACATGTCGCTTGTATCGTGTGGACGGGAAAATTCACTGAAAACGCTAAGTTTTAAAAAAAATTGGTCACATGATCTCGGTCTAGACATGCGCAGTGTAAGGTTGAACACATGTTAGTCGTTTGCATCGTGTTCGTGTTCACGGTCAAATTCACTGAAAACGACAATCTTTTGAAAACAATTGGTCACGTCATTTCAGTCTGGACATGCGCAGTGTAAGGTTGAAAACATGTCGCTTGTATCGTGTGGATGGGAAAATTCACTGAAAACGCTAAGTTTTAAAAACAATTGGTCACATGATCTCGGTCTAGACATGCGCAGTGTAAGGTTGAACACATGTTAGTCGCTTGTATCGTGTTAATGTTGGCGAGCGAAATGACCTGAAAGCGATCGTGTGGAGGCAATAATTTCATTCCGTTCTCAGTGAGTTGACTTTGTTTGTTTTTCACCCTTACTCAAAGTGTTTTTTCCTCCGGATTTTTCGGTTTTGCTCCTCCACAAAAACCAACACGTTAGGTTCTAATTCAGATCTGACGATGATTTTGCCGGGGTCTGGCCGGCTGTCGGGGAATGGGCACTCATATGATAACTGGGTAGGTACGGCCATGGTGCGGCCATGGTGTCCAGGACCAGATCTGGGTCATCCAGCGACTTTCCATGGTCCGTAGCAAATACAGATACATCTACTTAGTGTCATGGTCCGTAGCAAATACAGATACATCTACTTAGTGTCATGGTCCGTAGCAAATACAGATACATCTCCTTAGTGTCATGGTCCGTAGCAAATACAGATACATCTCCTTAGTGTCATGGTCCGTAGCAAATACAGATACATCTCCTTAGTGTCATGGTCCGTAGCAAATACAGATACATCTCCTTAGTGTCATGGTCCGTAGCAAATACAGATACATCTCCTTAGTGTCATGGTCCGTAGCAAATACAGATACATCTCCTTAGTGTCACGGTCCGTAGCAAATACAGATACATCTCCTTAGTGTCATGGTTCGTAGCAAATACAGATACATCTCCTTAGTGTCATGGTCCGTAGCAAATACAGATACATCTCCTTAGTGTCATGGTCCGTAGCAAATACAGATACATCTCCTTAGTGTCACGGTCCGTAGCAAATACAGATACATCTCCTTAGTGTCATGGTTCGTAGCAAATACAGAGACATCTCCTTAGTGTCATGTTTCGTCTTCATGTCGTCGATATAGCCTTTCCGATCCAAACAAGGAACAAATCAGCGCTTTTAAAAATCACTCTGAAATCATAACATAAGCCGACAAATTGAAATCACTACCGCGTTGTGGGGCTAGTGACGTCATGGGCAGAAGTATTGGCTAATGATTTCAGACTTCTGTCTCGCGGAGTTTGACCCTGGAACGAGCTGAGGCGGCGGCTGTATTTCAGGCTAGACCCACAGCGCGGCAAAACGGTATGCTCCGCGCATCCGGCTTCGCCGGTCGCCGGATCTAAAACATATAAGAGTTGCCTGCGGAGGAGGCTAAGTCAAAGAGTTTTGAAGTAAAACCCAATGATTTTGATGGGTAATTAAGCTTTATATGTATTTTCGATTTATGGCCGCCATGTTGGTACCCCAGAGAGAGACACCAACTGATGGCGGCCGCACACCAAGTACTGCAAAATTGTAGTACTTTCATTGACTCACAGGTCCGTTGGGAAATAACTTAATGTTCCTAAATTTCGTTTATAATTGTATATTTTTGGTAGTTCTACAAGGACCAAGATGTTTTATTTGATTTTATCAATGCAAACCAATTGTGCGATCGCATGTCATGACGATGAAAACGAAAAATAGGGATAAAGTTACCCTTGATTCGAACAACCGTGCCCAGAGTTAAATCACTAACCCGTGGTTAAACTGTACAGATTACAATTACAGATTTAGCGTTATCCTAGGGATAAAGTTACCTTGATTAGAACAACCAGGACCAGAGTTAAATCACTAACCAGTGGTTAAACTGTACAGATTACAATTACATATTTAGCGATATCCTAGGGATAAAGTTACCCTTGATTCGAACAACCAGGACCAGAGTTAAATCACTAACCCGTGGTTAAACTGTACAGATTACAATTACATATTTGGCGTTATCCTAGGGATAAAGTTACCTTGATTCGAACAACCAGGACCAGAGTTAAATCACTAACCCGTGGTTAAACTGTACAGATTACAATTACATATTTAGCGTTATCCTAGGGATAAAGTTACCTTGATTCGAACAACCAGGACCAGAGTTAAATCACTAACCCGTGGTTAAACTGTACAGATTACAATTACAGATTTCGCGTTATCCTAGGGATAAAGTTAACTTGATTCGAACAACCAGGACCAGAGTTAAATCACTAACCCGTGGTTAAACTGTACAGATTACAATTACATATTTAGCGTTATCCTAGGGATAAAGTTATCCTTGATTCGAACAACCATGCAGGACCAGAGTTAAATCACTAACCCGTGGTTAAACTGTACAGATTACAATTACATATTTAGTGTTATCCTAGGGATAAAGTTACCTTGATTCGAACAACCAGGACCAGAGTTAAATCACTAACCCGTGGTTAAACTGTACAGATTACAATTACATATTTAGCGTTATCCTAGGGATAAAGTTACCTTGATTCGAACAACCAGGACCAGAGTTAAATCACTCAGTAACCCGTGGTTAAACTGTACAGATTACAATAATATTACATATTTAGCGATATCCTAGGGATAAAGTTACCCTTGATTCGAACAACCAGGACCAGAGTTAAATCACTAACTCGGGGTTCGAATCTCGGCCGCATCCTTGGGCGGCGCCGTTTACAAGCCGTTGGCCTTGTCTCCTTCTACTTCTAATCAGTATTTGAAGGGGACGTGAAAGAACCTGTTGTACTACTCGAAAAAGAGCAGGGGATTGTCACCCGGTACAGCAGCCTGACCATTGCACTAACCACACACTCAACATTGTAAACTGCGTGGGAGCTATTAGCGCCGTAAAGCTGTCCGAAATAATTAACTGACGGGATATGTCAGTAATATGTAAAGCGCCATGAAACTGTGGTGATATGGCGCTATATAAACATGGTCATTATTATTATTATTATTATTAAACTGTACAGAATCCAATTACATATTTAGCGAGGCACTGGATCTGAATTGTTCGTCTAATATTACCCCTAAGCATTATAATCCAGAGACTCATTCTTAGTGTGTTCTGGCCTTGAAGCCTGTAGCCTTAATTTTCAAGCTTTTGCCTTGTTCCGAAGAGCAATCCCTTATAGTTTTAGTTTGATTTAATACAAGCCTGCTGCGGTCTCCGTCCACTATACAACACGGTCTAGCTAGATCATCTTGAACTGCATTTATTATCTCCATGCATGGTGGAATAACCTGAAAAGCATATTACAGTGTCAACCGCATACATGATGATGGAACTGAATTAAAGTGCTTATAACCAGCCTTCTTGCAATTTTTATACCTTGTTTGAAATGGTAAAAAAGTGACCTTTCCTGACCCATGACCGTGTAAGAAATTAAAAAGCCTGGGTCGATTCCCGGGTGACGTCATCTCATTAATGCATTATCCTCCATGGCGCCTTTCTACTACAACAACATAGATATATGGGGCCATCCTGCACAGCTCGAAACGACCCACAGCATTGGCTTACCCAACAATACAAAACACCCTAACCTTTAGAATGTGCAGTACAATAGAGTTCCAGTATTATGCATGGGTGCAATCAGAATACAGATCTCGAGCGGTACAGGATTACTGGGATATATACATGTAGAGAATATACACAGTCTGCGAGTTCTTCTGGGGCAGATCGTTTATGTGCAGGACAACTAAAAAGTAATGGCCCAAGTAATTAATGAAATTGAGGAACGCCAAACTGATCTAAGGCTAGGCTAGGAGATAAGTTACTTCCAAGTTCAACTCTTTGAGTCCGTGAGGTGAAATAGTTACACAACAAGTATAAAATGCCACCTCTAACTCCATAGTGCTCTAGTTTATGAAGTAAGCACTCATGATCAACTAGTCAAAAGCCTTTTTAGATAAATATAGATCCAGTCATTCGAGCGTCCATGTGCTCAAGGAAATACAACTGCAGTTTCTGTGAAGTGTTTCTTTCAGAAACCAGACTGCATGATAAACAAAGTTCTCTGTTATCTGTGTGGATGCTAAAAGTTGCATTGTATTTGCATGGAGATGAGAGGGAGTACTGAAATTGAGCGATAGCTATTTCCGTCATTTGTTGTACCCGATTTAAAGATGGGCGTCACTCTGGTTCTTTAATTGCTTAAAATAGATCAGTCAGTAGACTGGAGTGAAGAAACGGTGTTTAATTAATTGACATCGTGTTATCCACGCAGTAGTCGAGACCTGTTCGGCCGGAATGAGTCTATCGTACAAACCACAGGGGTACCATTTAACCCATCAGAAAAATACCGAGTCAGAACGCCTTAGACTTTTGTTTTTGCGAGCCTAACAATGCCAAATAACACAAATTGTCTACTCTCTTGAATATGATTGGGAGCCTTGCCAAAAAATATTTTACTAACTGTACCTCCAAAATCTCTCTATATCGTACATTTTTTTTTTACTGCATGAGACAGAAAAACCTACAATCGACGATAAAATAGCAGTTCTGGAAACTGTCCGCCGCTATCCGATGTACCGTTTGGACTATTTATTTTGGCAAATTTAAATTCTACATTTTCACACTGAACTATTGCCCTGCCATTGTTCCCACAGTGAGAATAATGACCACTTATCACAGCCTCGATAGTGTGTGATACACCAGGGTCCAGACAAACCGGTTTGTCCAGGTTTATAGTAAATCCATAATAACTATCTGTCATCTCGCTATCCGTCATAAACGTCGATGTAGAGGTTTGGTAGAGCGTAGATGTAGTGTCTCTCTTCGCTCCTTTGTAAATGGTAAGGTTTACTGTGTATTGTGACCCAGGACTTCCACACAATCTCACACCAGTGAGGTGAACCTGAGTACTGACGGTGAACGTGATGCAGTCTGCTAATATACCAGTGTTTACCCATGCTTTCTGAGAAAACGAGCCGGCCAAACCTCTTACATGAACCAGTATTATTAGTACCTCTAGCCTTTGGATTAAATGTTTCTAGCGATATTCATTTTGAGACAGAGCTAAAATGTTGAACCAATTCGGTGATTTCTTTCATGTCTAGAATTTCAGTGGGAAGAACAATTTCTGAAAATTGTTCCAACGACATTAGTGGAAACCTAATAAAGCGAATCGCTTTATGGCCGATAACAGCTCTCTTTGATTTTCCATCTTCACTCATTTCTTGTTCTTCAATCTTCTTACAAGCCCAGCTATGTACGGCCTCGAATAACTCTACCTCTGATATTGTCAGATCTTCCCTTTGTAGAATGTCACAGAGTGTTTCTTGCGTGACAGTTAGAAACGGCTCAGATGTCACGGCTCGTTGGGTCTCACAATCAACAATCTTCCAGCAGATTTCCTTCAACTTTTCGTCTTCTATTTTTTCCACCTGTAACAACAACAACAACAACAACATAATTTATTTGTGTCAATGAATTACAAAGTGATACTTAATGGAGAAAGAGAATAACAGGGTTGACACGAGCTGTCTGAAATAGCTAAAGAGCTAGTCGAGTCAGACAGCTTACATTGATAAGATAATAATTTGTAGGTCGTTTGAAACAAATATTTATAAACACACATACATACTATACACATATATATAGAAATCAGGAGATGGAGGAGATTAAACTTTAAATAACAATAATAATTATAAGTCAATTCAACTAATAGCAATTCAAAAAATCTAATTTTAGATTATATTTAAATGCGGATTTTTTTAGGGATTTATAATCTTCTTTGATTTCATTCACCTGTGGTAGAACAGTGAACACATCCTCTGGTCCAAGCTCTTTCTCAAGATACTCTGTGCATTTCTTAAACAGTGAAGGAACAAAGTACTTCTTAGCGAGGTACAAAACCTCCATAACATGACTTCCGGTCAACTGCACTTCATCGTAGTACATGTAGCGAAACAGTTCCAGTAATCCTTCAGCGGTGCAGTCTGGTAGGTCGATAGTACGTCGAGTCTCGGCCAGTTTACCGTAGAACATGGCCTCGAATACAGGACTACTGATAGCCAGTACGTACTTATGGGCAGGGACGGTGATCGTGTCGCCTTTGGAGTCGATAACCGAGAACTGTACATCACTGAACATGCTGTTGTTGTACATGTACTGGTTACGTTCCTTGATAGTGTCGCGTTCAGTTTGCCATTTGGTATCCATTCCTTAACTGTGTTGACGTTGAGAATGTATTTTTAAGGAGGTAGGTGTCTTTCTTTCGGTGAGAACAGAAAGCGTCCTGAACGGTGAAAGTGTAGGATAGACTATTCCACAGACCCCGCTCGGCCGCTGCACTTTCCCTAAGGCATGCTGGGTCCAGAAAATCCTGGACCCAGCAGGCATTGCGAAGGAAACACAGGCAGACCGATCAGACGATCAGATCGATGATAAAGTTATTACTAACTCTGAAGAGATTTCAGAGGCTATGAACGAGTATTTCACAGGTATTGGCCCGAAATTAGCTAATAATATTCCTCGCAGCGATATCTCTTATATTCATTACCTGAATCATGAGATTGGCTGCACCTTTCACCTTCAAAAAGTAAACAATACTGAAGTTATTAAACTCTTGAAACAACTATGTATCTCTAAGGCTACTGGCCTAGATAATATTTCGTGTAGGCTGCTCAAAGACGCAGCTGATATTATCTGTGATTCAATTACGGACATTTTTAATTCTTCAATCAAATCAGGCATATTCCCTTTAGAGTGGAAACTAGCGAGAGTCTGCCCTATCTTTAAAAAGATAGTCGGTATGTTCCAAATAACTATAGACCAATTTCCCTATTTGAACGCCTAGTATTTGAGCAGCTTTACAAATATCTACAAGGAAAGAATATCCTTACAAATTAACAGTCCGGGTTTAGAGAACTCCACTCCAAGCGAGAACATTTGCTCTTGCTAGTGTCCAGGCCAGTGCGGACAGCTTGTTTCCGTATTGCGCATGCGTAATGCAGTCTGTCAACGACTGTCAACACAGAGGTCAAACGTGAATCCCAAACCCCTATGCAATAAAATTTCGTCGAATTCGTCACCAATAATGAGGAAAAAGGATAATACAGTTTACGATGAGGGAGCGAGTAAAAATAATGATAAGTGGATACGGTGTTGAAACTATAAATAGCCCGCTCTTATTATACGTATTCGCATTGAATGACTTTAGTGTTCCGGCTTTAGCCAGTTCAGAGTTTCCCTGACAAACCGGTCAGTCTTATTTTGCGGGATTATATCGAGAAGTTAAGAGGAAATTATATTCTGAGACGATCGAAAGCGGGACGATCCAGCTGTTCCGGATAGAGGTTTGTGTTGAACAGGATATGTTCGAGGGAGGACTCAACGTCGACAGCAAAATATTTTCCAGAAAGACTGTCTATCAGCAGTTAAAAAAATAACGTAAATATAAGTCCTAAATTCGACTCATAACACCAGTGGTTGCTTATCAATGTTTGCTTAATATTATTAGTGTCACGAAATGTGTCCGTGCTACAGCCGAGGACAAGGGAATTACTCTAATCGAAATCTCAGACACTGTTTACTTCTAAACAAAGATAGAATAGTTTGAATTAGACTGCCGGGTATTTTGAAAACCGTTCCCGGCTGCCGGGTATCTAGCCACAGTGTAAAATAAACTTGTGCTGAATCACTCCAATATTTCAGTATAGTAAAACTGTACTTACTTGTTAATTTCGTGCATAAAAGATGGCCATTCAGCGCGTTGAGAGCCAGCATTTTCAGTAGGTTGTTCCGCGAGCACTTCGACCACGGGTGTCTAGACGGACCACAGGAAGAACAAGTATTGCAATCAGATGCAAATTTTGGTTGTCATTTTGACCGCAGTTATTCATTACGAATGTCGGCAAGCTATATATCAAAACGTGGGAAATTCAATAGACTAATTGAATGCGGTTGTAGGTTTTTGATTGGTTCGTTTTCCCGCTATGTATAGAAACCGGTCGAAAACAATCGCAAATTGACCGCCGAAAATAACTATTAAAACTACAGAGAAAATACATTATTGTTTTGTATTCCGTTCGTGGGTTTTTTATGTTTTTATTTACGAAGCGTATAATTAACAAATTGCACGAAAATTCTGTACTTTTGGCGAACAGTTGAGTGAACTCCCGACGGGGGCGAGCATGACATCACGTCTAGTGACCTTTTGTTAAACGGAAGTTTGATATGGCGCTTCTTGGGGCTACCGAGGCCTTCGATACCGTTGACCATGAAATTCTAATTGAAAAGCTGGCATTATATGGTATAGAAGGCGTTTCGTTGCAATGGTTTGGGTCTTATCTAAGCAATAGACAACAAAGCTGCTGTGTCAACGGTAAAACTTCTACCCTCAAACCTGTAATATGTGGTGTACCTCAGCTCTATAATAGGGCCTCTGTTATTTCTCAAATACACAAATGACTTACCGAATTGTTTGCCAGATGTAGCTACGCGTATGTATGCTGATGATACAACCCTCACCGCCACTGGAAATGATTCAGAGGAAATTAACGAATCTGTCACGAATAACCTGACTGAAGTGAGTAAATTAAATGTCTTGCAGCCAATAAACTTTCACTAAATGCATCAAAAACAGAGATACTACTCATTGGCTCAAGCCAGAGACTCCAGGAATTTCCCAAAGATATGTCGTTTCCAGGCCAATTGGTGGTGAAGTTGTAAAGAGAGTTTCGTCAGTGAAGTACCTCGGAGTACACCATGACGAATGTTTCACATGGAATACTCATATCGAAAAACTTACAAAGAAAATATATTCTGGTCTTGGTGCGCTTAAACGCATGAAGCCATTTGTTCCTTTTGCGACTCTCTTAAGTGTTTATAGGGCATTAATTCAGCCCCACTTTGACTACTGTAGCTGCATATGGGGAAACTTAAACCAAGGGCTCTCTGACAAGTTACAAAAACTACAAAACAGAGCAGCCCGCATACTAACTGGTCTACCATTCCATACCCATGTTGATGAGCTACTGAGTAACCTAGGGTGGAAAAGACTATAATTTCAAAGGGCCATTCAAAAAGCAGTCATGGTCTATAAAGCACTGTACGGCCTTGCACCGGAGTATCTGACTAAAATGTTTCAAAGAAGAACCGAAGCTATTCAATATAATCTCAGAGGCTCGTCGACTAAAATCTCCTTTCCTCCTCGGCGCACAAACTTCGGTAAAAAATGTTTTCGTTTTGACGGGGCAAAGATATGGAATGCGCTGCCCGAGGATGTCTGAGCCTCCGATAAAATAAGTATTTTTAAGAAAAAAAATCTTAATATTGTAACCTAACTATTAATATTGTAACCTATTCTTAACTATCATACTTCAACAGACGACATTCATGTAAAACAGTAGGCATATTTTAATTTTGTACAATCTCTGTATTTTGTAATTGTTTTATGCTAAATATTACTGATGTTTACTCGTGTATAAATAAAGTGTATGTATGTATGTATGTATGTAGTTAAAAAGGACATGAAAGGATTCAACTTGAGAAAATTCCGAAGTCGGTTCTCGGTAGATTTTAAGCAAGGCAGTAGGCCACTTAAATAAGTTGATTGAATGATTGAAAAATGCAGGAAACGTAATATACTGACCCCAAAATATAACCGATAAATGTTACCGCTAGCTTCGATCCTAAATGAAAACCCGTTTCTGGTAAGTCTAATAAAAAAAAGCAGTAAATTCAATAAGATCGGTAGATTTATTATTCGAGCCGTTAACTTACGGTATAAATGTATGCAAGCTAAGGAAAGAGACTCGCTAAGAAAGATTGTACCGTGCACGTATACATAATAAATTTGACTCGAGTATTTAAACTTTTATACATATACAAATCAACTTGGCCGGCTTGCTAACCAACAGTCGCAGTGCTTTGACTTCAGCCACTGTATTGTTCTTTGTCTGGTTTATTTTAGAAAGCGATAGCCGTAAAGAAATACCGTATTTTCGAATGCTTAGCTTCTTTGTCCGTTCTTCTTCGTGAACTAGCTGGCAGATTCTGCTGACTGGGCGACTTGTTTTCTTACTGCATCAACCAATAGCAGCAACGGTTTCAAGGCGGCTAGAGTAGCCAATCAAAATCGGGATACCATTGTACTGAAACAGACCCTTTGCGTAGGTAAAGTGCAACGGCCGAGCGGGGTCTGTGGAAGAGTCTAAGAGCAGGATTCATACCCGAATTGCATGCCGGTATACGGATTGCTTTGGTATGCGCACCTTCCACCCCTTAGGATGTTTTGTGTTAAGAAGTTGTAGTAGTTCATTTGTCAATTCAATGAAGGATTATATCAGGTCGTGACGATCCATGGTACTTTTCTGTTGCACGCTACGATGTGTCATACCATGGATCGTAAAAACAACTACAGGTCACACAATCAAGACAATAAAGGGTACTATGATGATAATAAACCAGACTATATTACACCAAGGACTGCTGTACTTTTCTGTTATACGCTACGATGTGTCATACCATGGATCGTAAAAAGAACTACAGGTCACACAGTCAATACAATGAAGGGTACTATGATGATAATAAACCAGACTATATTACACCAAGGACTGCTGTACTTTTCTGTTATACGCTACGATGTGTCATACCATGGATCGTAAAAAGAACTACAGGTCACACAGTCAATACAATAAAGGGTACTATGATGATAATAAACCAGACTATATTACACCAAGGACTGCTGTACTTTTCTGTTATACGCTACGATGTGTCATACCATGGATCGTAAAAACAACTACAGGTCACACAGTCAAGACAATGAAGGGTACTATGATGATAATAAACCAGACTATATTACACCAAGGACTGCTGTACTTTTCTGTTATACGCAACGATGTGTCATACCATGGATCGTAAAAAGAACTACAGGTCACACAGTCCAGACAATGAAGGGTACTATGATGATAATAAACCAGACTATATTACACCAAGGACTGCTGTACTTTTCTGTTATACGCTACGATGTGTCATTCCATAGATCGTAAAAAGAACTATAGGTCACACAGTCAAGACAATGAAGGGTACTATGATGATAATAAACCAGACTATATTACACCAAGGACTGCTGTACTTTTCTGTTATACGCTACGATGTGTCATACCATGGATCGTAAAAAGAACTATAGGTCACACAGTCAAGACAATGAAGGGTACTATGATGATAATAAACCAGACTATATTACACCAAGGACTGCTGTACTTTTCTGTTATACGCTACGATGTGTCATACCATGGATCGTAAAAAGAACTACAGGTCACACAGTCAAGACAATGAAGGGTACTATGATGATAATAAACCAGACTATATTACACCAAGGACTGCTGTACTTTTCTGTTATACGCTACGATGTGTCATACCATGGATCGTAAAAAGAACTATAGGTCACACAGTCAAGACAATGAAGGGTACTATGATGATAATAAACCAGACTATATTACACCAAGGACTGCTGTACTTTTCTGTTATACGCTACGATGTGTCATACCATGGATCGTAAAAAGAACTATAGGTCACACAGTCAAGACAATGAAGGGTACTATGATGATAATAAACCAGACTATATTACACCAAGGACTGCTGTACTTTTCTGTTATACGCTACGATGTGTCATACCATGGATCGTAAAAGAACTATAGGTCACACAGTCAAGACAATGAAGGGTACTATGATGATAATAAACCAGACTATATTACACCAAGGACTGCTGTACTTTTCTGTTATACGCTACGATGTGTCATACCATGGATCGTAAAAAGAACTATAGGTCACACAGTCAAGACAATGAAGGGTACTATGATGATAATAAACCAGACTATATTACACCAAGGACTGCTGTACTTTTCTGTTATACGCTACGATGTGTCATACCATGGATCGTAAAAAGAACTATAGGTCACACAGTCAAGACAATGAAGGGTACTATGATGATAATAAACCAGACTATATTACACCAAGGACTGCTGTACTTTTCTGTTATACGCTACGATGTGTCATACCATGGATCGTAAAAAGAACTACAGGTCACACAGTCAAGACAATGAAGGGTACTATGATGATAATAAACCAGACTATATTACACCAAGGACTGCTGTACTTTTCTGTTATACGCTACGATGTGTCATACCATGGATCGTAAAAAGAACTATAGGTCACACAGTCAAGACAATGAAGGGTACTATGATGATAATAAACCAGACTATATTACACCAAGGACTGCTGTACTTTTCTGTTATACGCTACGATGTGTCATACCATGGATCGTAAAAAGAACTACAGGTCACACAGTCAAGACAATGAAGGGTACTATGATGATAATAAACCAGACTATATTACACCAAGGACTGCTTTATTTTTCTGTTATACGCTACGATGTGTCATACCATGGATCGTAAAAAGAACTACAGGTCACACAGTCAAGACAATGAAGGGTACTATGATGATAATAAACCAGACTATATTACACCAAGGACTGCTGTACTTTTCTGTTATACGCTACGATGTGTCATACCATGGATCGTAAAAAGAACTATAGGTCACACAGTCAAGACAATGAAGGGTACTATGATGATAATAAACCAGACTATATTACACCAAGGACTGCTGTACTTTTCTGTTATACGCTACGATGTGTCATACCATGGATCGTAAAAAGAACTATAGGTCACACAGTCAAGACAATGAAGGGTACTATGATGATAATAAACCAGACTATATTACACCAAGGACTGCTGTACTTTTCTGTTATACGCTACGATGTGTCATACCATGGATCGTAAAAAGAACTATAGGTCACACAGTCAATACAATGAAGGGTACTATGATGATAATAAACCAGACTATATTACACCAAGGACTGCTGTACTTTTCTGTTATACGCTACGATGTGTCATACCATGGATCGTAAAAAGAACTATAGGTCACACAGTCAAGACAATGAAGGGTACTATGATGATAATAAACCAGACTATATTACACCAAGGACTGCTGTACTTTTCTGTTATACGCTACGATGTGTCATACCATGGATCGTAAAAAGAACTATAGGTCACACAGTCAAGACAATGAAGGGTACTATGATGATAATAAACCAGACTATATTACACCAAGGACTGCTGTACTTTTCTGTTATACGCTACGATGTGTCATACCATGGATCGTAAAAAGAACTATAGGTCACACAGTCAAGACAATGAAGGGTACTATGATGATAATAAACCAGACTATATTACACCAAGGACTGCTGTACTTTTCTGTTATACGCTACGATGTGTCATACCATGGATCGTAAAAAGAACTACAGGTCACACAGTCAAGACAATGAAGGGTACTATGATGATAATAAACCAGACTATATTACACCAAGGACTGCTGTACTTTTCTGTTATACGCTACGATGTGTCATACCATGGATCGTAAAAAGAACTATAGGTCACACAGTCAAGACAATGAAGGGTACTATGATGATAATAAACCAGACTATATTACACCAAGGACTGATGTACTTTTCTGTTATACGCTACGATGTGTCATTCCATGGATCGTAAAAAGAACTACAGGTCACACAGTCAAGACAATGAAGGGTACTATGATGATAATAAACCAGACTATATTACACCAAGGACTGCTGTACTTTTCTGTTATACGCTACGATGTGTCATACCATGGATCGTAAAAAGAACTATAGGTCACACAGTCAAGACAATGAAGGGTACTATGATGATAATAAACCAGACTATATTACACCAAGGACTGCTGTACTTTTCTGTTATACGCTACGATGTGTCATACCATGGATCGTAAAAAGAACTACAGGTCACACAGTCAAGACAATGAAGGGTACTATGATGATAATAAACCAGACTATATTACACCAAGGACTGCTGTATTTTTCTGTTATACGCTACGATGTGTCATACCATGGATCGTAAAAAGAACTACAGGTCACACAGTCAAGACAATGAAGGGTACTATGATGATAATAAACCAGACTATATTACACCAAGGACTGCTGTACTTTTCTGTTATACGCTACGATGTGTCATACCATGGATCGTAAAAAGAACTATAGGTCACACAGTCAAGACAATGAAGGGTACTATGATGATAATAAACCAGACTATATTACACCAAGGACTGCTGTACTTTTCTGTTATACGCTACGATGTGTCATACCATGGATCGTAAAAAGAACTATAGGTCACACAGTCAAGACAATGAAGGGTACTATGATGATAATAAACCAGACTATATTACACCAAGGACTGCTGTATTTTTCTGTTATACGCTACGATGTGTCATACCATGGATCGTAAAAAGAACTACAGGTCACACAGTCAAGACAATGAAGGGTACTATGATGATAATAAACCAGACTATATTACACCAAGGACTGCTGTACTTTTCTGTTATACGCTACGATGTGTCATACCATGGATCGTAAAAAGAACTATAGGTCACACAGTCAAGACAATGAAGGGTAGTAGTATATGCGGAGTCAAAATGATACCACTTTTTTGTGAACGTAGTGGGAGGTCTTCGGTCAGGCCTCAGACCTCCCACTACGTTCACAAAGAAGTGGTATCATTTTTGACTCCGCATATACTACTGGATCATAAGGATTGAAATCGACGATACATTCTTTGACCTATTTATCCATTCGATTTCGTAGACCATGAACGAGAAAAAAAAAGAATGAATAGAAACTGTCATTCATGCCCTCCACTACATTCTTTCCTTGTACAACAAAAAAGTGGTATCAGTTTTAACTCCGCCTATACTACTGGGATCATAAGGATTGAAATTCTCTCGCGGCGTCCTAAGGGTCTCTCGCAACGTCCAAATTGTCCCTAGACATCCTTGCACCTAAAAAATCCAAGAGTGTGAACCCTATTAGAGAAAACCGCACATGTATAGTATGTCGACACCGATTGTGTGTTCTTCATCCCGCGACATCGACACGCAAGATAGAAGATGGTCACCCTAGAAGAACTACGTACTCAAGCGAAGCAATTTGGGTTGCGAGGTACTTCTAGGTTCGACAAAGCCAAGCTCGCCCAGACAATAGCTGAGGCTCGCGCTCTCGAATGGGAGAATAGGATTGAACGAGCCGATCGAACAGGTAGGTTTCCAGCTCTTCGAGGCGATTCTGAAAATCCCCACAAAAGAGCTCAACGCGCGCGTGAAACCAAACAGTTGAATGAGGAGATCACAGCAAGTCTAAGGGCAAAAGCTGACGAAGAGAGGTCCATAGTGGATCCTCGAAGACGTTTGCCCCACAAACGCCGAGCCTTTCGACGGTTCCTGCAAGAGCCTCGTAGTGAGCCACTTCCACGGAGTCTAGCTCGAGAGGCAGGTGCTATTCTCGATGAGAGAGATGGAATGCTCGAGGGAGTGGAGATAGGCCGCCGTACTATCCAGTGGCGCTTCTTCCAAGGTGTGGCAGGAGATTTGACCCCTAGGATCATGGAAAAGTTAGTTGCAAAGGTAACCACCAGCTTCTACCTGCGCTACAGCTACACCTATCGCATTCGCAATGTCAACGACGGGCGTGTGATGCTATTCTCCAAGACTGTCCCCAGCTCTCAATGGTTGAATGTCCTAGGCAATGCAGAGGAGTGGATCAATAGCAAAGAGACAGCTCGATTGAATCCCGACAACATCAATCGACCAAATACCCAATGGGCCTTCGTGCGTTGGATCTACGTGGATGTCAAAGTCGTGATCGATCGTCAGCCTCTGTTGGGAACAGGCCCACTACCCCAATGGCTTCGCCAGAAAAAAGGAATGATTGCCCTTGATCGATATGGTGACAACCTATGTCTTTGGCGTTGCCTTGCCATGCATGAAGGAGCACGAGTAGATAGGTGTTGCGTTAAGGCTCGGGAACTTGCCCAGGACTTCTATCGTCTGACAGCGCCCACGCAAGACGTTCCCAGAACTTCCTTAGACCAGCTGGATAAAGTTGAGTTACACTTCGGGATTGGCATTCGGGTGTACGAGCCTACAGAGGCTGGCGCTTGGTATCTGACGCGGCATGCGCCCCACTACAATCACATAATGACAATAGGGGTGTACGACGGGCATGCCTTCTACGTCAAAAACGTCGCCAAGCTAGGGCACATCTACGTATGCAACGATTGTAAGCAACGGTTCACAAAATCCTCGAACCTTCAACGCCACGCAGATCGTTGTAGTCGTGGCGAAACGAAGATTGTTTGCCCTGGAAAAGCAATCACAGTATCCCAGTCGGCATACGAAAAAGCCTTCTGGCCAGAGAGCACCGCTAGCAAAGCCGCTCTACGCTGGTTGAAACGCGAATCAGAAAGAATCCAACAGCATATTCATCACGCGGCTTGTGGACATGGTGGAGAGCGTTGGATCGAAGGAGCAGCTGTTGATGGTTATGAACCTATTTCCAAAACTATCTTCCAATTCCATGGATGTTACTACCACGGCTGCCCAAAATGCTTCCCTCGAGATAGATTTTCATACCGTAAGACCTGCGAAAGAACGACCAAGCTACGAGAAGCTAGCTATACAGTAGTGGAGGCTTGGGGCTGCTCCACGAAGAAGACAAATGAGCAGGTTCCAACCCCAATACAAACTGCCTATCCACACGCTATAGTATACGACTTTGAAGCCTATCTCGACACAACGAAAGGGCGACGACCAACAGACTACCTGACCATCGAAAACGTACACGTTCCCATATCAGTATCAATTGCCGACACATACGATCGCACTCCAACTCACATCTGTCGACGCGATCCAGAAGAACTTATAGCGGCCTTCGTCGAAGAACTCCAGCTAAGAGCGAAGGTAATCCAAGAAGTCGTCGCAGAACAGTTCTGTCCTAGGACACCTGAATTCTCTTTCGACACCCTATCAAAAGAACAACAAACTAAAATCAACGAATGGACCAACCAAGTTCCTGTACTAGGATTCAACTCCGGTCGATACGATCTCAATCTGATTAGGAACTACTTCGTAGGAACTATTGCTGACACCTGCAAGAAGGTCTTGGTTGCAAAGAAAGCCAACACCACTATGTTTCTCTTAACTCCCGAGTTCCGTTTCCTCGACGTGACGAACTACCTTGGACCTGGAACTTCTTACGAACGTTGGATCACTGCTTACCATGAGGAGCTTAGCACAGGTCAGGATTTGGACTCCCCGCCGCTAGTGAACATTCAATGTTCACTTTTGCGCCACAGGGACCGTAACATAACTCCCCTTAAGTATCTACCGATCGATTGATGAACAAGCTTATATGTCAATGCTCACACCAGGAGCATGAAAAGAAGTACTGCTGAGATTATTATGGTTACTCTTTGTTGAAGGATGAAATCTGTGGCGAGTTCATGCAGTTAACCCTTTTAGAGAGTTAACTCTAAATGCTTCACCACACAATTTTATGTATATATGTTCCCTATAATTATAGACATACACAAACAATTTAAATGCTTTAGAATTTGCTCGAATCCAATGAATTAATTCTGATAAATCATTTAATACTATCTTGCTATCGACAGACAACGTTTGGTTGCAAAGGACTGAATAAAATGGAATATAAATTCAAACTTACCGCGTTTGACGAACTACTGACAAACTGACGCCCAGCATTTCTTTGTAAAAATGTGTCGCTATAAAGTGATGATGTCCCTGTCGGTTTCACGAGATTGTGGATAAGGTCTAAATCCCGGCCTTTATCAGCTAAACCAGTCTAACTAGCGATCGTGGTATAGTATTGGCACAGGCAATCTATCTAGTCACCCCAGTGCTCGTAACACAGGCAATCTATCTCGGTCACCCCGGTGCTCGTAACACAGGTAATCTATCTAGTCACCCAAGTGCTCGTAACACAGGTAATCTATCTAGTCACCCCAGTGCTCGTAACACAGGCAATCTATCTAGTCACCCCAGTGCTCTTAACACAGGCAATCTATCTAGTCACCCCAGTGCTCGTAACACAGGTAATCTATCTAGTCACCCCAGTGCTCGTAACACAGGTAATCTATCTAGTCACCCCAGTGCTCGTAACACAGGTAATCTATCTAGTCACCCCAGTGCTCGTAACACAGGTAATCTATCTAGTCACCCCAGTGCTCTTAACACAGGTAATCTATCTAGTCACCCCAGTGCTCTTAACACAGGCAATCTATCTAGTCACCCCAGTGCTCGTAACACAGGTAATCTATCTAGTCACCCCAGTGCTCGTAACACAGGTAATCTATCTAGTCACCCCAGTGCTCTTAACACAGGTAATCTATCTAGTCACCCCAGTGCTCGTAACACAGGCAATCTAGTCACCCCAGTGCTCTTAACACAGGCAATCTATCTAGTCACCCCAGTGCTCGTAACACAGGCAATCTATCTAGTCACCCCAGTGCTCTTAACACAGGCAATCTATCTAGTCACCCCAGTGCTCGTAACACAGGTAATCTATCTAGTCACCCCAGTGCTCGTAACACAGGTAATCTATCTAGTCACCCCAGTGCTCTTAACACAGGTAATCTATCTAGTCACCCCAGTGCTCGTAACACAGGTAATCTATCTAGTCACCCCAGTGCTCTTAACACAGGTAATCTATCTAGTCACCCCAGTGCTCGTAACACAGGTAATCTATCTAGTCACCCCAGTGCTCGTAACACAGGTAATCTATCTAGTCACCCCAGTGCTCTTAACACAGGTAATCTATCTAGTCACCCCAGTGCTCGTAACACAGGTAATCTATCTAGTCACCCCAGTGCTCTTAACACAGGTAATCTATCTAGTCACCCCAGTGCTCTTAACACAGGCAATCTATCTAGTCACCCCAGTGCTCTTAACACAGGCAATCTATCTAGTCACCCCAGTGCTCTTAACACAGGTAATCTATCTAGTCACCCCAGTGCTCTTAACACAGGCAATCTATCTAGTCACCCCAGTGCTCTTAACACAGGCAATCTATCTAGTCACCCCAGTGCTCGTAACACAGGCAATCTATCTAGTCACCCCAGTGCTCGTAACACAGGCAATCTATCTTGTTATCCCGGTGCTCTGAACACAGGTAATTGTCCCCCGCTTTTTTTCAAAAATCGATCGGCCCTTGATCGGATGAAGCAATGTATCGCTCAGAATAATGATGTTTTACTCCAACTCCACAGCTTCCTGAACCATCACCTGACATGTTATAAAAAATGTTATGTTGGGTTCTACAATGGCAATATATAAAAACACAAATACACAAAATAGAGATACACATGCAATGACACATTATCACTAAAATAAAATAAAAATATTACCTATGCATGATAGTACCTTTAGATGTACATGATTGTGAAAGTTTGAGAGGAAATTAAAAAAGATTAAGTAAATTTGTATGGTTGAGGAAAAATTGATAATCCCGACTGATGGTTTGTTCAACAGGCCGGTTAAAAATCTACGTAACCACTTAATACTAATAAATAACTTCAAACAAAATAAATTGTAACACGCTAGCAGCGATGGGTGCTTTCGTTTCCTTTCTTTCTCCTAGTTAAAACGACAGCTCGTTTACTAATACTTCAATTTGACGAGTCTTCAGGGTTACCTTTTTCTCTGATTCACCCGCGATCACAGCGGACCGCGTGAGGTCGAAGGAGTTCATCGCGTCAAGCTTACTTGCTTAGTGAACTCGGATGAGGCCATAAACCCTTGATATGATCTCAACAAGACTGCTGCTACTTTAGCAGCCCACAACAAAGTCCAAACAGAGTAATGGCGTACATGCTCTTCTTCAGTGTTTCTTCTTTCCGTCCAGAACTTATTCGAATGGAGCGCATTCACCACTGATTTTCCCGCCACAAATCTGATACTTTCACTTGGAAAATCTCGTTCGAGAACCGTTCAAAAGCCTTGTTCTTGACAAATCGTCTCACTTTACAATCACAATGGCTGTTTGACAGAGCGTACCACATCTTAAGTTTGCCATTTTAAGTGAAAAGATCTCAGCGTTCGCGACATCCATGATCGCATGCATTTAGCGTCGACGGCTAGAATATAATTTCTGCCTCCAATTTCATCTCTCCACAGGAATCATACCTGCAAAATCTTCGAAAGTGTTTACGTTATATTAAATAAAGTGGTGACAACACTGAAACCACAAAATGTCAAAATCGTAATTCGATTTTGAGACGTCATAGTCTTCACGCTGAGAAATCCTAAGTCAGGTTAAGCTCCTCATGGGATGTGAATCGCAAAAGAGTTTCTTCCCATATGAGTGGTTCGACTCTCCCGACAAGTTGGATCACGTTGGATTACCAGATTATCAAGAGTGGGGTTCGAAGTTGAAAGGTCAACACTTACTATCTAGGTCAGAGTTCGAAGACTGCGAGCGCACCTTTCTCGATAAAGGAATGGAGACCTTTGCAGACTGGCTACGATACTACAACGACCTAGACGTAGTCCCATTCCTAGAGGCACTCGAAAGGATGCGAGATTTCTACCATGATAAGAGCGTAGATATGTTAAAAGACGCCGTATCTATTCCAGGAGTTTCATTACAGTTTCTGCTTCGAGGTAGCATAGAGCGTGGAGCCGAGTTGTATGCTCCAAGAGAGAAAGCCTACCACATGCTGAAAAGTGCTGTCGTAGGAGGACCAAGCATAGTGTTCACTAGACGCCACGAAGCGGGAGTGACTAGGATTCGCAGTCATCAGGGTGGAACCAAGGTGTGTCGTAAGATTCTTGGATACGATGCCAATGCCCTATATCTTTCTACTATGGCCCTAGAAATGCCTTGTGGAAAAGAAACGGTCGTTCACTATGATGAGCCAGATCTAGATGTCGAAGGCCTTGTCGAACGTCTACAAAACGATGCGTGGTTTGGATATGCGGAGGTAGACATCGAGATACCAAAAGAATTGTGGAAGAAATTTGAGGAGATGCCCCCCTTCTTCTACAACAAGAAAATCCCCAAGGAAGCAATTCCTCCACAAATGTTGGCCTACCTCGCAAGGACGGGTAGAAAGCTCAGCGAGGAAAAGAAGCTAGTTGGGAGTCTCTCTGGAAAGAGGTTGCTACTCTATGAGCCTCTACTACGTTGGTATCTCGATCATGGTGCGATCGTAACTGCTGTCTACCGTACGATAGACTACTTACCCGAAGAAATCTTCGAATGGTTCGTTACCCAAGTCACTGAAGCGCGAAGAACAGGAGATGCAGACAAAAGTAAAGCTTTGTTGGCAGATGTGTTCAAGCTACTCGGCAATAGCGCCTACGGAAAGATGATCGAAGATTTGGAGCAACAAACTAAGGTCGTCTATACCAAGGACGAGAAAGTTGTGGACAAAGCATTGCGAAGTGTTTGGTTCGAAGACCTGGAAGAGGTTGGTGAGGCATACGAACTCGAGAGTAGAAAGAACCAGATCCGAATCAAACGTCCTTTCCAAGTAGGTATCGCGGTATATCAGCTTGCCAAACTTCGCATGCTCGAGTTCTACTACGACTTCCTTGATAAGTACATCGATCGCAAGGATTTCGAATATATACAGATGGACACGGACAGTGCGTACATTGCCATCTCTGGAAACAGCATTGACGAAGTTGTAAGATCAGACCTACGAGAGGATTTCGCAGTCCACAGAAATGAGTGGTTAGCTTGGGACGAGTGGAGCAGTCGTACCCCAGGACTCTTCAAACTAGAATTCGAAGGTCAACGCGCTATTGCCCTATGTTCTAAAGCTTGGTATGTCGATGTGGGTGGCAGCAGGAAATATTCCACCAAAGGTATGTCTAGACGGCACAACGACGTTTCGTGGGCTCGATTCGAAGCAGCACTCCAGGGTAGTATTGACATGGCGAAAAATCGAGGCTTCCGTCTAGTGCCAGAAGGTATGGCAACCTACGAACAGCAGAAGCTTGGGCTATCGGCTTACTACGACAAAAGACGCGTGCTTCCCGATGGAATCCATACCGAGCCAATAGAGTATGCTGTCTAGCGCTTGGATACGAACAGAACATCTTTCGGTGGTAGTTCCGTATCCCTAGGAACGACTTGTAGCTCTTCACGAACGAATCCACGTTTGGGTGCATCCTTTCCCCCTTCTCGCTTAGCGAGGTAGTACAGCACAGGCTGTCCCGAAGATACTACACTTCGCGAAATAACGTATATCTGTAAACTCCACACGGGATCAGTAGCTCTACGTTTTTCACCCCCTTCCAATTCTCCTGGTGCGTAGAGATATCGAACTAAGACGTCGAATGGTAGGCGCTCTTCTCTCAAGCCAACAGTGCGTGAATATGTAGGAGTCTTTAGATCTACTTGCTGCGTCACTACGGAATTCGAAGGCTCCTTTCCTGTAAGTCGAGTCACCTCATTGTTCAGGGCTTTGATAACCATTGGTAAACGAACTACCCATTCTCTACTACGCGCATCCGAGCCTTCCGAAGTGAGTACCATCTCTTGTGCATATTGATATCCAAACAATCTCTCAGCTAATGTCCTATTCGCTCGTTCGACGAAGCCTTGCGCTCTATGATTACCAGCCTCGCCTCGTTGAACTTTCGTACCATGTAGTTCTAGCGTTTCAGACATACGTCCCATGAATTCTCTACCAGGGTCTACTTGCAACGTCTTTGGCCATTCGAGTGGACTACGTTTATAGATTCGTTCGAATGCCGCAGCAACTTCGCCACTATCTTTAGATGCTAAAGGTTCGGCTTCTTTGTATCGAGAAGCTACATCGATTACCACCAATGCGTACTTGTATAGCTTCCGTCCACGCCCAGGTCGATCGTGTGGTAAGAATATCAAATCAGCTTGGTGGACTTCATTTGGTTTCGACACAGTCCAATGCGGACGTGGAATGTGTTTTGGTGGTGGTAGATATATTTGCCACATAGATTGCTTCTCTAACCAACTCTTAGCTGTGTCTTCCGATACCTTTGCTGCCGCCGATAGTTTATCAATTGCAGAGTAACCTTTCCAATATCCTTCAGGGCCATAGAAGATAGCATCCATTACGTATAGTGTTAACAATGAGGCTTTAATATGTATAGTCCTTATCGTGAAAAAAGTAAAAAAAAAAAGAATAAAGACTCATCGGTCCTTATTCTTTTTTTTTTTTTTTTTACATCTCCCTATTCGTATACGTCCTCGAGGGTGGCCCGAACCTTCGTTGGAAGCGGTTGTGTTACGACTAGGACGGCGGCGTCGAGTAGGTATGATATTCCCATTCCACTTATGCAAACACTGCTAGCATCGCAGATGCCGTCGTGTATGGATCCTGGCAGTATGAGGTTGCTTATGTTTCTAATGTTGACTCCGGTAGAGTTTGCATCGACGAGAGGTTCGTACTTGATGCGGTCCCCATCATAGTAAGACTTACTCTTATCGAAGAACATCGCCTTCGATACTCCGGTGTCGAATGCACATTTCATGCGCATCCTCATCATAGGATTAGGCAATCGACATCCAGCGTTTGTGGTAGAATGCATCGAAATGACTCGTTGGATCATCGGAGTCACCTTGGTGTTGGGGACAATTATAGCATCCTCGGCCGGTTGTTGTTGTCGTTTACGTATGCTAGTCATACATATTTTCTTATCTGCAATAAGTCTTTCTATTTCGTAGACGAATGCCTCCTCTAGACATTCCACTAGTTGGAACGTAGAGCTTAAGGCATCATCTGATGGGAGATCCAGTTCCCCATCGTCTTTTTCTTTCACGGTGAACCCATCCTCCTGGGTCGGTACCGGGACGCTCCACTTTTGGAACTGAAGGCAAGGATGGCGATCTCGTTTCTTGACCTTATACTTGCTATTGGATGCAGCGTTCATCCTAACTACATCTTCTTCATCGTAGGGATTTATCTGCCCGACATGCTTTTCGGTCGCAAACCGAAAGATCGCGGGCCTAGGACCGTTTCCAAGGTCGAAGGATACTGAAACGTACTTGCATCCGTTTGGACCGTTCCTGAGGTGAGCCCAATCGAATGATATGACTGACCCATAAGGTCGGCCATCTTCCTTTGCCCTTTGAAACGCTTCGACCACGTCGCTTGCATTAAAAACTTGGCTAGCCATCGTCTTTGATATATATACATGTGCCTTTATCTAATAGGGTTTTTGGATTCGATTTTTTTTACAACCCTTACTAACGAGCCGGGCTATTATTTATTGCACGTTCTGATCCGTTAGGTGGATTAGTTGTTGGGTAGTTGCCACTCTCGTGTTTGGTTCTAAGTCTTCTAATTTACTCAGTAGATCGTTTTCTCTTACTTTGAGGAGCGGAGTAATTACCTAGTAATCTCACTTATGCGGAGTAATTACTCGTAGTAGTCTAGTAAATTGGTAATTACTCGTAGTAAATCTAGTAATTTTAGTGGTAATGCATAGTAAATTTATAAGAATCGTGTGACGACGTATCCAGTTGCGAACACACTACCACCTAAGGCCACCAATTCGGCATTTTTCCTCGAACTAGATGGTTGATAGCGATCGGAGAGCTTTGGCTTTTCCAATTTCGTTTGCAGTATGTGATATACGTGGAGTTTTTTCATTGCGTAGATCCTATCGTTAAGACTAACGTGTGCATTGTTTTCTTTCCAGTGGTTCCAGGTGGCTAGTGCTCTTAGGCGTTTTTCTTGGTCTTTTTCGTAGGCGGCCATGTCAACATTGAATCTCTCCTGGGCCTTATCATGCCTTGCAATCTCTGCGGCAGTCGCGTTCGGTCCGCTAGTTGCTTTCTCTATTTCGTGTGCGGCAATACCAGCAGCACCGCTTGCTACGGCAAAAGAAACTGCCATAACTATTATCGTTCCCATGGCTTCGAACCCGTTACTCAGCAGGCTTCAAATACCCTTTGTCCTTTAGGTATTTCTTGGCAGCCAGACTACCAGACAACACTGCTATCCACTTCACGAAGTTCAAAACGCTAGATGAAGGATCGTTAGTCAAGGGTTCCTTGATTGCTTTCTTTCCGATCCAACCGATACCTGATGCGAGTCCAACCAATATGACAGCTTCCTGTATTGTATTCATAAGTTCGCCAACCATCTCGTCGGAACAACGTTTACATCACCGATATGTTGCGTAACTTCAAATGCTATATCATACCTTGAGTTTTTAGGTCGCTATGTTTGGTGGTTTCTTTAGTTCCTTTGTTGCCACCAGTAGATGTATGATAGTCGCCAGTCTCGACTCGTTGTGTTTGAGCGTATCGCTTATACTGGTAGAATAGACTCACCAGTGCTATGCATACTCCGACTGCTGCAAACGTGGTGGTAGCTGATACGTTGGCTATCCAGCTTGGTTCGTCGTTCTGACTGCCTACTGGAGTAGCTGCGTCGGTGGGGGCTTCTTTAGGTAGTCTTCTTCTTTCCGCTATGGCTTTACCGGCAGCGACGCGTTTTGGATTCTTTTCTTTTTTAGGTGCCGTAGTATTCGACGAGCTTGGTTCTTTCGTGATGAGGTCATTCGGTGGGGCTTCCATCTTGCAGTATGTCGTTAGGTCGAGCAACTTCAATTGGCGTATCGGAAGATGACGACTTATCGACTTCTATGTGATTAGCTACGTGGAATATAGCGCTGGCTAGGGCTACGAAGCGACCTGCTTTAAGAGACACCATGCCAGCTAGAGAAGAGATTTCATTACGAATTATGCGATCTTCTCTTAAGTCCTTTGACAGGGCTGTTTGGGAATCTATTGGTATAAGGTACGCGATTACGCGAGTAGCTAGGTTCATAGCGTTGTCGACTAAGCATCCTGCCACTTGTTGGGCCACAACGGCCTGATACCTTCTATATAGCATTTCCAGGTCTTTCTCGGATAGTCTATGTATGTCTCCTAGAGAGTACGCCTTTCCAAGGTATTCCTTTGTTGTACCAGTAGCGGCCAAGATAGCGAGGGTTTCCCGATGATCATTTGATGGGTCCGAGGCTGCATCCACCGTCGATGCCACATCCGTTTTGCTGGATTTGAGTGCATCCATTAATTCGTCATCTAAATTCTTAGTCATCTTACTTAGATGTACCGTGACATGTCGTAGGCGAAGGTATGTTCAATACGGTGGAAAAGGGATGTCGTAAACAGAAACATATATGTGCAAACTTAGTTTCAAGTTCTGATACGAACATCTTCTTATTATCCAATGATATGCCAGCCCCGTAGTCATCGAATAGATCCTTCAAACCTGGTGCACTTGCGATACGAAATGCCACGACGATTGCGCAGTTCTCACGAAAGTTCTTGCATATGCTTTTTTGCGTTTGCGATGATGCCCAAATCGAAATACCAATGTGACGTGCAGAAAAAGCTAAATCGGATATCTTATTGGTTCTTCCCTTAACGTCCTTGCTTGCCGCACAATCATCGAGAATAATGAGCGTATTCGTTCCTTCGAAATAACATGCGCAGTCACCCAAGGTGGCGTCGATATCATTCTGAGAAGGCGCTAGGACAATAAATCGTGGATCCCCCTTGCCGAAGCTTTCGTAGGTCTTATTGTTATCGTAGGTGGGACAAATCAATACGACATATTCAAACTTAAAGCGAAATGGACCTCTCAATTGATCGACTATGAACTGAGTCTTTCCACAGTTTGTGGGACCGATTATGAGTGCATTAAAAGGAATTTGTTCTGCCAATGTATCCATCAGTTATAAACATTTTGTAGCATCCCCCGTTCAATAGTTGCCTGCGCATCGGAAAGCACGAACATGTGCATGTTCACAATACCTGAGCCTCCAGTGCGATGAATCCTAAGGCGAATGGATGCTCCAGCATCTTGTTGGGAAAGACCATCTCCATGAGCTACGCTGGTTTGTGAGGTGCGACAATCGATGAGTACGGCAAACTTGTTCTCGAAGAATTTCTTATGTGTCATGGATGTGGTCGCTTGGCGGGACGACAATCCACAAAACCAATTCTTTGCAGACTTCCATAAATCCTTTGGTAGCATCCCAAAAGAATATAGAGCGTTAGGAATGCCATTGACGTGTACCTCTACCTTGGTGATTCCTGGATTTACAAACTTCTCACTATCTCTGGTGCCTGCCGCATGGGGATCCACGAATAGAAGAAGGATGCCATTGAGAGAGATACGAAGGGTGTTCACGCTTTCAGATACGAGTGTGTCGGTTGCTTGGTTGACTGAGACTGTTTTGTAGTACTCAGCGTGGTTGTACAGGAAGGCTTTTCCACTGTCGTAGGTACTATTGGCCTGCACAGCGAGATCGAGACTTTCGATGACTTCATATTCGAGCTCAATGTTCGAAAGCTTGTATGTCCCTACTCTCGTGGTGTCAGATCCGACTATGACGTCAATAGCTGGTGCCAGTGTTAAAAGAAACGCCAACTTATCTCGAATCGCATGCGGATAGAGGACACCATGAGTTGTGATAATGTCGTGATCGATAGGTATCTTATACGCGCTACCATATGCGGCAAGCGTTGCATTGTCGGCTGCATCCGATGTGCCTTTATCACCGGCAGCAGAGCGAAGTTTGTTAACATTGTCAGATTGAATGCCCTGCTCTATGCGGTTCTCTCGTTCTGAGGCAGATAGGTAGAGATCGCTATATACCTGCAGTAGATCAGGTCGACCACAATCTTCTAAGACAGTAGTGCCCATTCTTACGACTCGTTTTGAGACTAGGCATCGGCCAACGTTGGCCACCAAGCGGTTATTTGCGTGACCACCGGATAGAATTATATTGGTACTGAGAGCTAAACTACCAGGTACTAGAAGTCTATTTTCGCCTATCGCGGGAACCTCTACGATCAAGGTTTCCCCGGGGTTTGCCGTTGATGGGGTGAAAGTTACGCGATGGAACACACGACTGGCTTTGAGAGATCTACCTTCCCTAGGAGCATAGTCGGGATTGAGATTCGTTGATAACATATTCGTTCCTGTTGAATGTATGGTCAATACTAATAGTGCGTTGATTGTTCAATATGGAAGATGTGATAGACTTCGATCCTACAACCAAAGAAGGTGGCACTGATGTGAATGATCTTACTCCCGAAGAATGGGCTGGGATTAGACCTGATGATGGCGAAGCAGAAATGGATTGGTGGCATAGATCTAAGTATAGATTCAAAAATACGACGAAAACCATACGTGATAGGTTATGGAAAAATCGGAGTAATTGGGGAAGCAGCTCAGTTGAGTATATAGAATTGATAAATAAAGATGATGCTGCGGGAACTACGTTAGCAGAAAGGGAAGGACAAGCCACAGAGGCCTGGGACAGGATCCGTGCTAAGTTTCCAGAGGTAGACTCAAAGAAGGCTAAGTTCACCGCTAGTTTGGACGAATATGGTAGGGTCGTGGTACAAATGAATAAGGTGAATGCCAAAACCCACTTGCTGGATGACTTCGAAGGTTCAAGATTTCCAAAAACGATTAGAGATATTCTGGGACCACCTGCGGAAGAAGTGATTAGTACGAAAGAGGGTACAGTCGCTGAAAAGGAGAAACAAAAGACTGACGAAACAAACAAGATGGATTCATTAACTAAGGGGACACCAAAGTACGAGGTCGCAAAGAATAAGGTAATAGAACTAGAGGATCAAGTACAGGAGCTCAATGAAGAAATCGAATCCATCAAAGATCGTATGTCGCTACGAGACCGCGTGAAAGCTCTCTTCAAGAAGCATGGATTTACGGTGATTGGAGTGTTAGCCGTTGCAGGTGCCGTAATTAGTACCGTCGTTAGTATATTGACAAAAGGCTTAGCTGCGGTCGCTAAGGGAGTCGGTACGGCTTTGAAGGATCTTGGAAGTAAGGTGGTTAGCATGTTACCTGCCGCGATAGGTGCTATCGTGAGTTACATGTTCAAGATAGCGAGTCAAGTTATTCCCTTCCTTGCCAAGAATGCATGGTTACTTATCGTAGCGGCGGTCATATTCCTAGTAGAGCAATATAAATCGTCGAAACGGCGCTAACGAAATATCATCCATGAGGCTACGCCGGCCACAATACCCACGATTGCCAAATTGGTTTCGTGAGTCGTTGGTGATACACCGCGACTTTGTCTACCATGTGGTTTAGGAATATGTGTAGCTCTGCTGTATGCGATAGGCTTATGCGTTACTGGCAGTTGCGAAGTGCCTGGTTGCCCTTTTGGTGCTGGTCCTTCCATGTGGTCTGGTGGCGGAGGTTTTTCATCGAGGTTGATATTATCGTTTATTCCTAAACTTAGGCCTGGCTTATTCGACATTTTCAGGTAGTTGTTATAACCCACTATGCTCTTCTTATTGATATTCATATTGCTGGGTATTAACATACAACCCTTAGCGATCGCTAGGTCGAGACGAGAGTTCGTGTCATTCAGGGCTTTGTTATATTGCACTAAACTATCCCAATCCTTTTCCATGAGGGTATCTCTCAGCAGTTTTTTGAAGTCTTCCTGGACACCGGGTGACAAGCCTGGCGACCCTACGATCGGGACCGTTCCCACGCCCTGGGCTCCTAGGATACAGAACACGTAGACCTTTACAGATGTATTAATTCGGACTACCCCAGCCTTAGTCAGCCCCTTACCCTGCTGCGGAACGAACCAATTGTGCTGCTTTTTCGCCATTTCGTTGCGATAGAACCTCGTCGGAATATCGAGTGGCCCATTCGTATCAAACCCCCACGACTTATCAGTAAATCTTGCTCGGCGCAGGGCAAAGTTAACTTTGGCGACTCCAAACTCTCTCCTGAGCCTGTCGTATACGACTGAGTTCCATGGAACGTTGTTGTTCTTATTAAAGATGTTTTCTCTGGGGAGGGGGACTCCCAATTCAAACAGTAATCGCATGATCGTGTAGTACACATGAAAGCGGTAAAAGCTACGAATGTAATCAGTGATTGGTGCGTCATCTGAAAGATGGTCATCGAACGACACTCCACAGCCAGCCGTTGCGCACCAAACTACGAAACAGAATTGTTGTTGCCAATGCCTCATTGGTAGAGCGTCTAACCATTCTTGCGCTTTTTCGGACTTATCGTCTTCTTTGTCGTCGTTGTCGTTAATGGTGTCAGTAGGAAAATCAAACCCCAGCCTTAGTAAGATATCTCGCGGCTCCGACGTGAAGAACCGATCCTTCGTTACATAGATCTTGAGAATTCGCAGAAAAGGGTCTATGTCTTTGGCGTCGATATTCCAGGGAACGGCTGGAACTGGATACTTAGCGTCGGTCCTTTTGAATGGGAGTGGGAAACCCACAACTGCCACACGTTTTTGCGTCGTCCCGTGTTGCGTAGCAACCAGTGCATCGTTTAGCCGTTTTCGTACATCTGCTGGTACGAGCCCACCAATAAACCAATGTTGTCCACCATCGTAAAACATGATTCTAGTCTCGTACGTTGACTCATCGTGTATGTCGGACGCCGTTGTCCTAGCTGAGAACTTATCGAAGTCCGCGTGGGGATGTTTTTCCTCAAAGACCACGAAAGCCTTTGCATTGCGAGGTGCGATATAGTCACCCCAATCACCTTTGAAACTAACTTTTCGCGACATAGTATCACAGGTTTTCTTATCCGCGGCACCTGGCCAGGCTATTGTCTGAGAGGGATCTGCAAATGGGAATTTCTTCGATCAATCCGTTCGACTAACGTTCGATATTAATACGTATTAAAGTTACGACGTACACCAATATCGTGAAGTAAAGAATATACGTTAGTATCATATCGAAGTAAACTTCGGACTTCTGGCTTCAATATGGTAATCTTAAATGTCACCACCACCTCGGCTGATCATACGGTCTACTTCGATCGATCTATTCTTATCAATAATATTTCGCTAGTTGAGGTCACTTTTGAGAATAGCTGGTGGAACCTAGAAACGGAGGCTACGTTCGAGTGGGATACCGGAGGTGTAGGGTTCCCATACAAAATCTATCCGGGGTCTCATAATATACGTAAACTCCAGCCCTTCTTCAATGAAGCTATGTCGAATAAAGTCGTAAGCTTTATAAATAAAAGCGGTAAGAGGGATTGGATCCTAAAGATACAGAAACCAATCAAGTTCAGTAAGAATCTCTGCGAACTATTGGGTATCGAAGGAAATGAAGATGCGGAGGGAAACGTATCGCTAAAAGTTGGACACTACGACATGGTGATCAAAGATATCAACACAATGTATGTATACTGCGATGTGGTAGATTCCAATTTCTCGCTACTAGAGGGAAAGCGATCGAATGTACTGGCTAGCTTTAAAGTACGAGGCAGCTGGTTCGACACAAATACGTATTCTACGACGCCCCCACTACCTGTCCGAGCTCTAGGTACAACACGAAACAGCCTTCGTCTGACGATTCATGATGAGAAAGGCAACGTGGTAGACTTCCGTGGTCGACCCATACGATACGTATTGAAGATTGAGTGAGTCATACGTATAATATGCGATGGCAAGCGATTCGATTCAAACAATTCCAACGGCGCCGATCTATCCCAATCTACGTTCATCTGAAACCGTTTTGTCTGGAGATAGCTTTCGACTACAAAAAACGTGTGATGTACTTGCTGAACTCGAACGGCAGGCAAAGCACTACGAAGTAGTTCGTAAAAAGTATGCCCGAGCGCGTGGTATCGTTCACGGGGTTGCTGTGGCCACAGGTAGCTTGAGTGGTGCATTATCCGCTATGGCGTTGGGTTTGACGTTTACAGGAATCGGGATACCTGTGGGTATTTCATTAGGAAGCATTGGGTTCGTTTGTGCCGTCATTTCGGCCTCGATGTCTATCGCAAGTAAGAAACTTGGCATTCGCGTCTCGAAGCACGAAAAGACCGTTATGTTGGCAAAGGCTAAGGCCAATTCCGTGGAAGTCAAAGTCTCAAAGGCTCTAGCCGATGGTAATATTTCAGAAGCCGAGTTCGGAAGCGTTATCGATGAAAGATCGAAATACGAATCGCTCAAGCTCGAAATACGACAAAAAAATAGGCAAGAAAGAGGGTCAAAAAACGTAGAAGAACTTCGCTCGGAGATCCGAAAGGAAATGAGAGCAAAGCTTGGCAGTCTAGTGGGATAAGAATCAACATCTCCTATGAAAGAAACCATCACGGAGTCTATTTTAACTTCACTAAGAAAATCGTATAAATTACTGCGCTAAGAACAGATGCTCTTAGTTCGTATAAATTACCGTGTTGTTTTGGTTCGTATGTAGATTTTTGTCTAGTCACGTCAAACTATGTCACGGGCCGCAGGTGAAATAAAAATTGTCTGAGTCGTACGTAAATTTTAGGGTCGCCAAACTTTTTTGCATTCCATAGCGCCCCAGTTTCACTCGTTCAAGCAAAATCGGGGCGCTCAGGAATTTTAGGGGGAACTCAGGAATGTATGTATTCATCCCCCTTGGCTTATGCAATGGACGTGTTTCGTATGTAGATTTCTGCCTCGATTTCGCCAGCCATAATTAACATACGGCAGCTGCTCTGCCAAACGTAAATACGACTTCCGCTCTCAAAGGACTTTTAGTTATTTAGGATTAGGTTGAAATCAAAAAAGCCTTTAGAGATAAACTAGTACAAGGTATACATCGAGCGATGTCTGAGACGATAACTTGTAGTTGGTTAATGCGAGGCAAGGACACGAAATGTATAAGGAAGATTTCGAAGGTGTCAGAATATTGTGCTCAACACAACTATCAGATACAAAGAGGAGCCACTCCATTCGGTCCATGTTCTAAATGCGGTAGTGGTTGTCGAACTAGTTACGGACTTTGTACGACGTGTGGTGCACGACGCCAACGTGAACTTAGTGGAGAGAAACGCAAAATCAAGAATCGCTTCTCGAAAGTATTGGAAGAATTGAAGGACCGTAAGACTCATGGAGATGTAGAGGGCTCGCTAAGGGCTTTCGAATATCCATGTCGTAAATGCGATCGTGATTGTCGAACTAGCTACAGACTTTGTACAACGTGTAGTGCACCACTACGACGTGAACTTAGTAAAAGAAAATCGCTTCTCGAAAGTACTGGCAGAATTGAAGTACCGTAAGACTCATGGAGACGTAGAGGGCTCGCTAAGGGCTTTCGAATGGCAGTAAAAAAAAAAGGAAAAAAAAATGAAGAGAGACGAAATGACAGTTTCTATTCATTTTTTTTTTTTTTTGGCCTCGTTCGTTTTCCTCGAAGAGTCATTCGCGCATTTTACCGAGGGGACCCATCTTAATCGTGGATCGCTTATTTTTACCTCGAAGAGTCATTTGCACATTTTACCGAGGGGACCCATCTTAATCGTGGATCGCTTATTTTTGCCTCGAAGAGTCATTTGCACATTTTACCACCTCCCACCACTACGACTATACGAACAGAGATCGCTTCAGGGAAGCCTAACGCTCAAAAGCCAACACGATGCCACAGCGTAGGACGAAGAAAAGCGCCCCCCAAGCCTAAAGTGAGACTCACGAAGACAACGTGGGACAAGGCGTCGCCATCCTTAGTCAATAACGTACTTCGAGTCGAATTAGGAATGGACAGGAAGCACCACCCGCACAAATCGGTGTCGACATACTATACATGTGCGGCTTTCTCTAGTAGGGTATCGAAATGCAATAATGTTGGCAACGAATGGAAAACGACAGCATTTCAATCCTTATGATCCCAGTAGTATAGGCGGAGTTAAAACTGATACCACTTTTTTGTTGTACAAGGAAAGAATGTAGTGGAGGGCATGAATGACAGTTTCTATTCATTCTTTTTTTTTCTCGTTCATGGTCTACGAAATCGAATGGATAAATAGGTCAAAGAATGTATCGTCGATTTCAATCCTTATGATCCAGTAGTATATGCGGAGTCAAAAATGATACCACTTCTTTGTGAACGTAGTGGGAGGTCTGAGGCCTGACCGAAGACCTCCCACTACGTTCACAAAAAAGTGGTATCATTTTGACTCCGCATATACTACTAGGGTACTATGATGATAATAAACCAGACTATATTACACCAAGGACTGCTGTACTTTTCTGTTATACGCTACGATGTGTCATACCATGGATCGTAAAAAGAACTATAGGTCACACAGTCAAGACAATGAAGGGTACTATGATGATAATAAACCAGACTATATTACACCAAGGACTGCTGTACTTTTCTGTTATACGCTACGATGTGTCATACCATGGATCGTAAAAAGAACTATAGGTCACACAGTCAAGACAATGAAGGGTACTATGATGATAATAAACCAGACTATATTACACCAAGGACTGCTGTATTTTTCTGTTATACGCTACGATGTGTCATACCATGGATCGTAAGAAGAACTACAGGTCACACAGTCAATACAATGAAGGGTACTATGATGATAATAAACCAGACTATATTACACCAAGGACTGCTGTACTTTTCTGTTATACGCTACGATGTGTCATACCATGGATCGTAAAAAGAACTATAGGTCACACAGTCAAGACAATGAAGGGTACTATGATGATAATAAACCAGACTATATTACACCAAGGACTGCTGTACTTTTCTGTTATACGCTACGATGTGTCATACCATGGATCGTAAAAACAACTACAGGTCACACAATCAAGACAATAAAGGGTACTATGATGATAATAAACCAGACTATATTACACCAAGGACTGCTGTACTTTTCTGTTATACGCTACGATGTGTCATACCATGGATCGTAAAAAGAACTACAGGTCACACAGTCAATACAATGAAGGGTACTATGATGATAATAAACCAGACTATATTACACCAAGGACTGCTGTACTTTTCTGTTATACGCTACGATGTGTCATACCATGGATCATAAAAAGAACTACAGGTCACACAGTCAATACAATGAAGGGTACTATGATGATAATAAACCAGACTATATTACACCAAGGACTGCTGTACTTTTCTGTTATACGCTACGATGTGTCATACCATGGATCGTAAAAAGAACTATAGGTCACACAGTCAAGACAATGAAGGGTACTATGATGATAATAAACCAGACTATATTACACCAAGGACTGCTGTACTTTTCTGTTATACGCTACGATGTGTCATACCATGGATCGTAAAAACAACTACAGGTCACACAATCAAGACAATAAAGGGTACTATGATGATAATAAACCAGACTATATTACACCAAGGACTGCTGTACTTTTCTGTTATACGCTACGATGTGTCATACCATGGATCGTAAAAAGAACTACAGGTCACACAGTCAATACAATGAAGGGTACTATGATGATAATAAACCAGACTATATTACACCAAGGACTGCTGTACTTTTCTGTTATACGCTACGATGTGTCATACCATGGATCGTAAAAAGAACTACAGGTCACACAGTCAAGACAATGAAGGGTACTATGATGATAATAAACCAGACTATATTACACCAAGGACTGCTGTACTTTTCTGTTATACGCTACGATGTGTCATACCATGGATCGTAAAAAGAACTACAGGTCACACAGTCAAGGCAATGAAGGGTACTATGATGATAATAAACCAGACTATATTACACCAAGGACTGCTGTACTTTTCTGTTATACGCTACGATGTGTCATACCATGGATCGTAAAAAGAACTACAGGTCACACAGTCAATACAATAAAGGGTACTATGATGATAATAAACCAGACTATATTACACCAAGGACTGCTGTACTTTTCTGTTATACGCTACGATGTGTCATACCATGGATCGTAAAAAGAACTACAGGTCACACAGTCAATACAATAAAGGGTACTATGATGATAATAAACCAGACTATATTACACCAAGGACTGCTGTACTTTTCTGTTATACGCTACGATGTGTCATACCATGGATCGTAAAAACAACTACAGGTCACACAGTCAAGACAATGAAGGGTACTATGATGATAATAAACCAGACTATATTACACCAAGGACTGCTGTACTTTTCTGTTATACGCTACGATGTGTCATACCATGGATCGTAAAAAGAACTATAGGTCACACAGTCAAGACAATGAAGGGTACTATGATGATAATAAACCAGACTATATTACACCAAGGACTGCTGTATTTTTCTGTTATACGCTACGATGTGTCATACCATGGATCGTAAAAAGAACTACAGGTCACACAGTCAATACAATAAAGGGTACTATGATGATAATAAACCAGACTATATTACACCAAGGACTGCTGTACTTTTCTGTTATACGCTACGATGTGTCATACCATGGATCGTAAAAAGAACTACAGGTCACACAGTCAATACAATAAAGGGTACTATGATGATAATAAACCAGAATATATTACACCAAGGACTGCTGTACTTTTCTGTTATACGCTACGATGTGTCATACCATGGATCGTAAAAAGAACTACAGGTCACACAGTCCAGACAATGAAGGGTACTATGATGATAATAAACCAGAATATATTACACCAAGGACTGCTGTACTTTTCTGGTACACGCTACGATGTGTCATTCCATGGATCGTAAAAAGAACTACAGGTCACACAGTCCAGACAATGAAGGGTACTATGATGATAATAAACCAGAATATATTACACCAAGGACTGCTGTACTTTTCTGGTACACGCTACGATGTGTCATACCATGGATCGTAAAAAGAACTACAGGTCACACAGTCCAGACAATGAAGGGTACTATGATGATAATAAACCAGAATATATTACACCAAGGACTGCTGTACTTTTCTGTTATACGCTACGATGTGTCATACCATGGATCGTAAAAAGAACTACAGGTCACACAGTCCAGACAATGAAGGGTACTATGATGATAATAAACCAGACTATATTACACCAAGGACTGCTGTACTTTTCTGTTATACGCTACGATGTGTCATACAATGGATCGTAAAAAGAACTACAGGTCACACAGTCCAGACAATGAAGGGTACTATGATGATAATAAACCAGACTATATTACACCAAGGACTGCTGTACTTTTCTGTTATACGCTACGATGTGTCATACCATGGATCGTAAAAAAGAACTACAGGTCACACAGTCCAGACAATGAAGGGTTATACTATGATGATAATAAACCAGACTATATTACACCAAGGACTGCTGTACTTTTCTGTTATACGCTACGATGTGTCATTCCATAGATCGTAAAAAGAACTACAGGTCACACAGTCCAGACAATGAAGGGTACTATGATGATAATAAACCAGACTATATTACACCAAGGACTGCTACCACGACAACACGAATATGGTTTAACAGTTTTATTTGAAAACCACACAAATATTTTCATCTCCGTTTACAAGAAAATGATGTGTGAGGGACTAGTTGGTCAGTTGTCAGTTAAAATGTCGGTTATTTGTTAGTTGTGTAACGGCGCGGTAGAGCGACCGGCCATGTGAGAAACACCAACAACTAGAACGTGATTAACTAAAATATCTACACGCCCGTTATAAAGCAAACTGGCGTGGAAAAACCACCCACAAATAATAAACGTGCAACCCTAAATCCCTAATCACATTTGTATTTTCCGACGATTCTCGGTAGATGTTTGACAGTTGTGCAAAATACTGCGCACGTCCCTAAATGCTCCTAAATGGTTTCTGTTAAAAAAAAACACTTTAAAAAAAGGGGAAAATCGCAAGAGTTAAGACTTTTATTAGTTTAGTCATCAGCCCAATTAAATTTGGAACTGGTCCATGAGAAGACTTCAAAATCGAAGCTCGTAATTTTCTATTTTCAAAATATCGAGTGAAAATTCAACCAATATGATGCGCCGATCGTCATTTCCCGGGTAAAATTCACGCAGGCACAAGCATTTTGCAGACCTGTCTACATGTTTAAAGTGCATATGAGCCCTGGCTAATTATATTTATTACGAAGAGACCATAGACAAAGGATTCCGGGAAAAAAAGTTGATTTGATTTATTTGTCACGGTGTATTGGCGGTTCAAAGTTGCCCCAAAACGTGTCTTGGGTTGTCTGTGGACGAAAATCAAGCGCGCGAGAGCGCTTTGCAGCATTGGCACTGGGTCAAGTTTGACGTCATCAACAGAACACGCTTGACGCGCCATTGCATTAAAGGCCTTGCCGGATAAAGCTCTCCGAAACGTTTAGCGCGATATCATCATCTTTCTCGGTTATCTATTCTTTATTTTACAAATAAGCCAACACTTTCTACCCGCGAAGAGACAAGTTCTGTTGATGACGTCAAGTTTTATTCTCGTCCCAGTCCCCCAACGTGCGCGGAAAGTTTTCTAAATTTGGAAATTTAGTCGCTAAAAAAATTATGAAAACATTTTTATAAAAAAAAAAAATCCCTACCTTTTAAGGTCTAAGCTTAAAAAAAAAAGCATAACTGGCCAGGGCTTTAAGATATCCGTGTTACTACAATTTGGTTTGTATATTACACACCGCACAACGTTTGTGGTAAAACTGATCATGCGTTTCACGTAGCTGTGAGCTTAAAAAGAGCAAACATGTAGCTAGAAAATCAGTCGAGAAATACAGTCAGTCCAGAGGTCTACTGGAGGAGTCTAAAAAGTCAGTCTAGCAGGAACAGGTATCCACTCGCATTAGCGAATCCCCGAAGATGTCCGAAGACTGAATAAAGTAGTACTGTATAGTGAAAACACAACAGCTCCGTTACACTTATCAGTTAGTTAACAATAATACCGTTTTAATGGTAACCTTGGAGAATTAGCATTAATTTGACAAATGTTAAATTCTTCTATTTGTTATCTGTCAATGAATTCAAATTTACGTCGTCAGATGTTAGTTAAAATTTCGGAGATTTCTCAGATCAGTTGTCACTTACATCACTCTATCACTGATCTAATCAACTAATAGTCAATGAAGGTATGCTAAACGCCGTGGGGAGCGAGTACCAGCTAAGGTTTCGAGCGCTAGTTAAAGGAATCCCTGGCTGTTGCAACAAGTTGCCGTTAAATTGTTGGCAATATGGTCTACTAGGTTGAAAATATGTTGACAAAGATGGAAAATATATTTTAGTTTTTGAAAAAATTGGAGATGAGTATGAGCCATTTTGGGCATGGGCGCCGCCATCTTGGATGTGATGACGTTTCACGGCGGTCCCTATTGTTAAAAACAATAAGCTTTTGTCTTGTAACAATAGGGACCGCCAAAAAACGTCACCAGATCCAAAATGGCGGCGCCCGCGCCGAAAATGGCTCATACTGATGTCCATTTTTTTTTTAAACTATAATACATTTCCCAATGTTTTCAACGTATTTTCGACTTAGACCATATTGGTAACAATTTAACGGCAACTTGTTCCAACAGCAAGGGTTTCCCTTAAGGCGTTTGTGATTCTTAAACCCACCTACATCTTCATTTATCGCTCCAGAGAGGAATGATTATTTTGAAAACGCAACTGATTCGTGTTCGTTTGGACGGTCAAATTTATGGTTGAAAAAGCAAAGTTTTGAAAACAATTGGTCACGTGATCTCAGTCTAGACATGCGCAGTGTAAGGTTGAACACATGTTAGTCGCTTGTATTGTGTTCATGTTGACGGGGGAAAGGTTTTTGGCTTACAGATAATACTCTATATGTTCTATGCTTGTTTGAAATGGTGAAAACTTGACCTTTACTGACCCATGACCGCGTAAGAAAAAGCCTGGGTCGATTCTTGATCTTACGTCATCCAACTCATTCGACTTTGGAATAATTTGAATAAATATTTAGCATTTTGTCTAAAATAACTGTTTTCTTTACTAACAACTCACAGACTGTATACATTCTCTATATATCGATGTTGTTGTGATAGGAAGGCGCCATGAAGAATAATACATTAATGAGGTGACGTAAGATCCAGAATCGACCCAGGCTTTATCTTACGCGGTCATGGTTCAGGAAAGGTCAAAATTTCACCATTTCAAACAAGCCTAGAACATAGAGTATTATCTGTAAGCCAAAAATTGCTTCGCAGAAGTACTCAAAACCTTTCAAATATTCATATGTAGAAAAAATTGGAAAAGAGGTTAGGTGCACTTTAACCCTTTCACTCCCATGGGGTTTTAACTGATTTTTGGCTCTTTCTAGACTGCAACGAACCCTCCCCATCCCCTAAGAAAACTGTAGTCACTGTTACCATGGAATTTTCATCTGACCAATAATACTGGGGGCTCAAAGTTTTTTTGTCGGCCATTTTGGATATACGTTGACGTCGCATTGCTACGGAGCTGGAGGGAAGTTTGTTTGGGGGAATAGAGAATTTAAGGCTTTTTAAAGCCTATTTTTTTTCATTTTTAGAGTGCTGGAGGACATCATTAAGTCTGATGAGAGCTTGAATCAGCACTTTCTCGAAGAACCGACTCTGTGCCAGCTGTTGTGACAGAGAAAGAGCCTCATTTGCCACTCGTAAATGGGCCAGGACGTCTTCTCTCACTTTAGCGTGGGCTTTATAAATGGGGGTCTGCAGCCACCTATGATAGCTTTTTTGGAATATTGGACAATATTTACTTGCCATTGATTCCAATATGAAGGTATTAGGTCGAAATGGCTTTAGACTTCTTCTATATTTTGAAGAATGAAGATGGGGGAAGGGCCATGTCGCTGTTTGGTAGGATTTCCCGGCATCCTTTGCGGTCATTATGGATGAATTCAGCTTGCTGTGAAGTGCTTGTGGACAGAATGGCTTGGTTCTGGGCAAGTTTAGGTGTTGGGAGACAGAAAGTGAGGTTAGTGCAAACATGAAACTATAAATTTTATGTGAAATATGCATTTTTGTGAGAAAATTTAGAATCTGAGGAGAACTATTTTTTCTGTAACTGTCATTTTAGTCCCTTTTTCTGCAGTGAAATAATACCAACTATCGTTAACTTATGCAAAGAAAGGAGGATTTAGATGAAATTATTCATTTTTAATATGCCTAGTGCAGTTGAATAGGATCATTTGTCTATACATTAAGGTGTGTGGGAATCTGACAGGGCATTGCTCTTCGAACTTAGTCAGATTTAAACCCTCAAACTAGCCAATCAGAATAGCCACTAGCCAATCAGAATAGCTAAAATTTGTAATTTGCACTGCTGGTATTACACTTTTTTGCACTGAATTACACTTTTTGCACTCAATTACATTTGAACTGCACTGCTCTTAGCCAATCAGAATCAAGAAATTTGTTCATGTATATTATTAAGTGCGTTAGAAGTGCATTGGTAATAAAATATAGATACAATGCTCACTCGCCTATATTTAGAGGGCGTTTCCAAATACTCATGACGTCATAGTGACGTTTACGTTTTTTCAATGTAATATCTCTCGCAAGGCACTGACACGTTTAGTTCAGATTTCCTTGGTTTTTGGCTTTTCGCCACACGTAATGACGTGTGACCCGATAACCAAGCATTTCTGTTGCTCGAAACTAGATGCTTTTTAGCTCAGTCCGGGTCGATGGTGCAGTGGTACCGAAGCCTGCGTACTGTTTGCTATGCCATACCGGACGAGTTCTAATAAGAACGAAACAGCTGTCTATGGCTGCAATCTGGTCCGAGCGCTTTTCGTGTCAGGCCTAGCTAACCGTAGTGCTTTGTGTTAGATTTTTACGTTGTATATCAGCTTTGCTGTAGTCTTCGGACTTTTCATTCGTTATTGTTTATATTTTTGGCTGCATAGGTCCTCACTTCGGATCCAACGTATTTTTACAGGATTTTTGTCCACGGTATTTGCTTATGTGTTTTCTAACCTTGAAAGCATTTACCCATTAAAAATTACAATTAAAAAAACATACGATTTTAGGTACTAAGGTCTTCTTAAAGTTTCTAGATTGTTATGTAATAATATTTAAGACTCCAAAAGTTATTTGAAGAAATATGTTTCATAAATGGTTTTATGCTGTTTAATTCCCGCCAAAATTTGGCGGGAAAATTACGAAAATTCAAAATTAAATAACTTTTCTCCCTCTTAACCAATTGAAATAGGGTTTTCGATTACTTTATTCCCAACAAGAGGAGAATTGAAAAATTTAACATTTTAGTATCTTACGGCTACTTGAAAATATTAATGGACTCCTGTTTGGGGTTATATCATCTTGTATGGAAGCCAATATATGGTCGAGTAATAAAGTGCACAAACACATAAATATCGTGAGGCACAGCTCTGAGTGATGTATTGCTTTCGACGGGTCTTTTGATACCACGGGCAGATACGCAGAACAACTTCTCAAACAATACCTGTATTGATAAATCAAAACGAAACGTTGTTTGCCTGGTATATTATACTGCATATACAATAGCCCAATCCAATTTGTACGTATCTCCTCATACAAATATCTGTAAAAATATGTTGGTGTTTTCACGGTCAAACAGTTGAAATCGTTTTTAATACAACATTTTAAAAAACACGCCAGTCTCTAACCCATCATTGCAACTGGCTGTGAATGGCATGCAGCGTTGTCGAAACCGGAAACGGAAGCACATCTAGAACATGTGAACACGCGAACACGCGCTGACATCATCGAGGCGTGACGGAAAATCACTGAGCGAGTGTGCATTCTTGTAGCGAACGAAGTTGTGATGAGAGCGAGCGTGAAGAGGAAATAAAGAAGTTGTTGGGTTACTAAACGAGACTTTATTGTCGTTGGAAAGCATACACGACAGCGTAGATAATCCTTGGTTTTCACTTGACGTCATCAAAAACCTAAAATCTAAATTCTAAGTCCTACAAAGGTGTTCTTTGCATATATTCTAGACATCGATAATAACAAATCTACACAGAAAATTTCACATCGATGGGTGTTTGTTCCGGAGTAACCAAGCGTGTTTTCCGGAAGGCATACAAATCCATGTAATTGTGTCAATTTCTTTTTTTAACTCGATAAAATTTTAAAAGTTGCATTCAAAGAGATTTGAAGTGAAACGCAATGATTTTGATGGGAAATCAAACTTTATTTGTATTTTCATTTTATGGCCCCAGAGAGGGACACAAAGATGGCTGCCACATACAAAGTACTGTAAAATTGTCTTACATTCCGCATTGGCCCACAGATCCGTAAGGAAATAATTTAATGTTCCAATATTTGGGTTATAGGTGTATTTTTGGTAGTTCTACAAGGACCAAGATGTTTTATTTGATTGTATCAATGCAAACCAATTTTCATGACGACGAAAACCACCAATACTCAACTTTAGTTAATGTGGATTTCACTATAAGTGTGACCAGCCGCTATTGTTATGAAATTAAACAAGTGCTATGCCCCAAGCTATGTACAAATACTATTTTTAAATTGAGGAATAAGTATATTGAGAGTTGTGAGAGTAGACTCTCGCTTCTTCGCCACTCAGGCTCTCGCAGCTTCGGCGCTTAGTGTCGACGTGAAAGGAAACAAACCTCTGAGACCCAGATAGTCCTGGCATTGCTTGCGCTGCCCGAGCATTTAACGGATATACTGAACTTATTTCTATCTAGCAACTCCGGCAAGTTTATCAAAATAAGATTTATTTTAAGTTAGTGCTATCCCCTCCAGTTAGTTCATCCAACGGGAAGTCCTAGCATCTCCGCTTTACTGCCTGAGTGCTTTCAGGGATATATAGAACTATTTCTTTCGAGCGACTCATAACTTTCTCTAACTAGCGAGTCAAGAAGATCTGAACTAAAAAAAGTTTTTCATTTTGAATTGTGAATAACATAGGTACATTGTCAGTAAGCATTTTCTGGTACAGAATAAGATTAGCCGGATCATTGAATTCAGAATATAAAACAAAACCTGAGCTCTCTGCGGGGTACCTTGTGGGAATCGAGTAGCAGATGACATTTCGAGCGCTAGCACTTTACTCTGACAGAGAACTAACACTAGAAACGTCAGCTGCTACTCGCTACCCACGGTGGTTAACATACCTTGATCGACTTTTGGTTGATTATACCAGTACACATTGAGTATGAGTTCCAGTCCAGTCAACAGTATGCCGTATAAATGAGTTCGCTGTCTTCTCAGTTGGCAGTAAAACCTGCATACAAGTCATGCAAATTGTCCTTGGTACTAGTTACCGATATCACAGGACAGGCACACGTTACAAATTTTTGCTTTTTTTGTGGTTTGTCTATACTGCGAAATGAATTGGTTTAAAAGCGGAAAATGACCTTTGATCATGAAAGGTCCGGCGCGGCTTTGCAATGTTACACAAATAAAAATACAACTAGCATTAAGTGAATGAGTGGAAATTTACTTACAAAATATCAAACAGCCCATCAAGATAAGAAACACTTGGTCACTGTTCATCTGGAGGGAATTCAATGCCTTCTTGAATGCATCGAATTCTGCAGCCGTTGCATTGGAAGCCATGATGGAGAGGAGGAAAACTCTCATACGCATGCGTCGTCACATTCTAGTGAACTCGAGGACAGTTTGATGTGGAATATTGAAGTGGTGGTGAATTTTTAGTTCAGTTGGAATGGTAAACGTACTTTATTAAGCTAAATTATGAGCATGAGGCCTGAACATCCTGTGAATACATGTAGTTGGGTTTCGGTGTGCCGATGTCTTCCACATTGTTCACTCTTTCATTTCACGTTTCTTGTTGATCCTGGAATGTTTAATTACCAGTTGTTTCGGCAATTCGCCACATCACATCAAGTAACTAGCTGTGCGATTGATACTGTAGTTATAGTTAGGAAGTTGAGGTCTCATTCGCAAGGCAGTCCTAGAATATTACACCAGATTCGACCTGGCATTTGCCGACACACACGGTGGTGACCGCCAGAGATTTGTTTGATTCAAGATTCTTTATTGCACACTATTTACATATTGTTTAATTACAGTACATGTAAATGTATTATATAAGGAAAAAAGGAGATGGGTTATTAAATGCTTTAGAGGAAATGTGTTTAGTGGTCAAAGGAGTACGAAGCTTTCGAGTTGACCAATATCATGAGAACAATAAACGAGGACACTTTACGTATATAAGACTGTATATTAAAAATGATAATAAACTAATTACGATTGATCATAGTGCAGGTGCAAATAGAGTTACATCAAATGGGAATAAATATACATTACAATAATATTGGATTTGTATACATGACATATTTGGACACAACTAAATGACAATAATACAATTTTTTAAATTAGTATATACCACACCAGTGAATATCACTTTTCGCGCGCTCTGATTGGCTACTCAAACAATGAATAAGATTTCATATTCACCTCCCTGCGAAGCAGCGATCATCTCGCGCGAGTTTTTGCCCATTTGACATAAAATAAAATAACTATTTGGTGCTGGCTATTCGCCTGCAGTGTGGTATATACTAAAACAATTATTCACCTCGTGAATAGTGGTGGATATTTACCTCGTCGAAGCGGCTCGGTAAATATCCACCACTATTTAAATTATCAGGTCTGACTATTATAAGTATCATATCAAAGTCATTCCTTACAAAGTGGAACATTTGCTATTTCGTGAGCGTAACACGATCAGTTCCTAACAATACTTCTAAGTCCGCATGCGCAGTGACATCAAATTCCAAGATGGCGGAAAGATAAAAGAGATTCCCGGCCACCGAAACGTTTTCTAAATGAATTTTATACAGAAGCTGCAGAAGTAACTGAGCTAAAGCAAATAATTCCAAATGAGCTCATTTGATTACCACATTTAGTCTACTATGCCTTTTAATACTATGAAATCTACAAATTACCTCGTCGAAGCGGCTCGGTAAATATCCACCACTATTTAAATTATCAGGTCTGACTATTATAAGTATCATATCAAAGTCATTCCTTACAAAGTGGAACATTTGCTATTTCGTGAGCGTAACACGATCAGTTCCTAACAATACTTCTAAGTCCGCATGCGCAGTGACATCAAATTTCAAGATGGCGGAAAGATTAAAGAGATTCCCGGCCACCGAAACGTTTTCTAAATGAATTTTATACAGAAGCTGCAGAAGTAACTGAGCTAAAGCAAATAATTCCAAATGAGCTCATTTGATTACCACATTTAGTCTACTATGCCTTTTAATACTATGAAATCTACAAATTAACACAAGCGCCTCTATATAGATGGTAAATTCTAAGTTGGTTGTATTCATATTTGTTGCACGCTGTTTCCTGTTTCACGGTATGTTGGAAATTGTACAAACACTAATAATGTGTCTAACTTTGGTGTAGGTCACAAGTAAATCTCAATCTAAACCGAAACACGCTATAATTTTAAATTGTAACCGGGCTTAATTTCATAACGTATCAGTGGCTTTGTAGATGGCCGTATATTTGTCATTTTTAGATACATATCATGTTATACACCATACTATAGCTGTGAAAACAAGGAGTAAAATACCGAGTTAGAAAATTTAAGCCAAATGTATCGAACATGTAATGAAATAAAATTATAGTTCAGTTCCGGCCTTGGTCTTACGAGGCGAATCCCTCTCAGTTTACTATAAAGAAATGAGTCATTATCTCATTTCTAAAGTTTAATACAGTAAATATTTTAATTAAGACTTACTTATTCAGACTGGCGGAGCATAATCGAAGACAGAGAATCCCAATTAGCATCCCCGAGACCGCTCTTTTCGCCATAATGATCGAATCTCTCTCCAACCGCATCCACAGTGACCAAAGAGGTTAGGACTAGAATTAGCACCAGTGCTGAAACTTTGGAAGTCATTTTCCATGCCACAATTTCTCAAAACCTTGACTTTTTATTCCTCAAAATGTGCGAAATTTGTTAATCTTTTTGACCATGGCGGTATAATTGGTATTCAACCATGCGTGATTGATTCGTGCCCAGTGCAGTTTCTTCAGCTGGTGCGAAAAAACGCGAGAAACGCCTTGTGAAATCCTCCCAATTGACTAAAGAAAGTCTTTATTTCCCAGACCTAGAATTTTGAAAATTGAGTGGAAAAATTATGATAAACTTTTTAATTCCGTAGGTAAAATGGAGGTCTGTCCTAATCCATTCGAGAACGAGAACGAAATGTCCGAAAAATCGTATTTTTCTTGATCTTTCCAAGGCGTTTGATACTGTGAACGATGACATTTTGTTGGTCAAACTTGAGCATTACGGTATTCGCGGATTGGCCCTTGAATGGATCAAAAGCTATTTGTCCAATAGATTACAACTAGTTGAATAATAATAATAATGTTTGGCAGGGTGCACCATTCACCGAAGTGTTTTACAAGGTGGCCCTGTAATGGCAACAATAAAATTATATATATATTTATAACTAAGTAGTATGGAATAAAATAGATAATATTCTAAGATTAATAATTAAAATAATAAATATATATTGATAATATAGGAGCTAGTGAGCTTGACTTAATTTGAGTTTAAAAAGCGGTAATGAATTGACATTATTAAGATCGAAACCTAGGTCATAAAAATCTTTAGCAGCATGGTAAGTTAATGTATGTTTTCCCCAATTTGTCTTGACTGAGGGTAAGTGAATCTTAGACTTATTTCTAGTATTATATTGGTGGACATTACTATTAATTACTAAGTTAAAATTAAAGTCAATAAAATTGTTCAAACATTTGAAAATAAAAATACATCGATGTGCATGACGTCGTTTACATAACTGGTTCCAATTTAAAGACTCTAGAGCTTGTGTGCATGGCAGATGAACGTAGTGGATGGTTTAAGATAATGTTTGCTGCTTTATTTTGCTGGACTTGGAGAGCGTACCTGGTCATCGTTCTGTGCCGCACTTTCAGTCAAAAGAAACAGACAGCCCAATCAAGTCAGTAAATGTTTCCGAGTATTGTTTGAATCGAAAAGTCCAAAATGTTCGATGTTGGCTCCCATGTCGACAGATTGTTCGGATACCCTACCCATTTGACTAAGTATTCTGTCTTTCCCTGTCGTTTTCGTTGCTTGAGCACCTTCTCTGCATTAAAAATTGCCGGTTTGATTATCATTCAATAGTAATCTCTTTGCTTGGAAGGTCATGACATGGACCCGATTCCGTTCGTTTAACATCAGTATGGTTTTCAATTGTTTGGGTTTGAACACTCTAGTTATCAGAGTTAATTAGCACAGTTGAGTCTTCAGCGGACGGTATACTGACATTCTCGCCAAAGCTATATATCTTCTAGTCTAAATAAGGGTCATCGAGGTCATCTTGTTTTGGCGTGTTTATTGGTCTCTCGTTTGGATCGATATATGATTTCATTCTCTTAATGTGAACGGCAAGTTTTATTCGGCGTTTATATATCTTTAGGAAAATGTTGCACACTGGAGATACTGCTATTCTATTACTCTACACGATCCATACCAAAGGTCGTTTCAGGTCGCTCTTACTAATCCGTCTGTTTGAGGTTGGTAGCTCAATTGAGGTGCTAGGCCGAATCTTTTCCAGCCGAAATTTCACTGCATGCATGGGTTGGCAAATTCCCTCTGGAATATAACGACATATGAATTAAAAAGTACTCTAATTCTTCCAAAATGGTATTTGTTTCGTATTCACTGGGGTTGGCTAATTCCCTCTGGATCAACGAGACATTAATTAAAAAGTACCGTTTAATTCTTACAAAATGGTATTTGTTTGGGTTAGCCTTTCCACTCGTTTCCGTTAAAGGCCCGGGTCTCTCGCCTAGCATGCTTTGCGCGCCTCTTGAGTTTCGCGTAATTGAAAACCCCCGAGTTTTGGGAGGGAGATATTCGTCTTCGTGGATCTTGTTCCATCCTTCGTTAGAGAGCATCTTGATTATTCCAAACTGCCTTTGAATTGAGTTTGACTATTCATCTCGATCTGCATTGGGTTATTTTTGTTTTTTCGTAAGCCATTTTAGTTTATTTTAGCTTTGGTTAGAGGCAAAATGGCGGAGTCGCAGCAGTGTCGCGGTGGAACGCTGCGTTTCCCTGGCTGTGTCAGATAAATAAGACTTCGTTCGTCCGTATTTGGTATAGCAGCCCCTGGGGTACGCAGAGAAAACCAACAGTCTTTTCACAGTTTCTACTCCATCAATTTCCCGGGAAGTCTTTCAGCAGTGCAGGGTAAGTTGAAGAGAAATTATTCGAAATTTTCTACAGAACCTCTGTATTACTTCGCAATCTTTTTTCGTTTGCTTTAGTATATAGAGATAACCAAGCACAACTTCAAGATTCTACAGCAGTTGATGTGGGTTTTTGAAAAAATTATTAATAACCGCTTCCTAATAAATAACAAATATGGGTCCTTCCAAAAAATATACAGAGCAAAGTTGGATGATAGAGGAAAATATAAAATACCAAACTAGTCCAAAGCTGCTTAGACATTGCAGACCTTGGTCCAAACAGAAGTTTTGAAATCATTTTATATTTTTATAGTCTTAGGGAATTCAGTAAACCTTTTTATAGCTTCTACTGAGAAACTTGAATGTATACAATAATAGTATTTTCTCTTTTCATCAAAAGGTACTCATACTTTATCATGAGAATCAGTGTGACCTTGCTGCAATAGACCATAACATGCACCTCTTCAGAACAGCAAAGATGAAATTTCTTGTAGGAGTGATAGAGATGCTTTGACCCCAAGCAGATTTCACCTACTATTGGTATGACAGAGCCACCTCCCACACCAGAGCTGCATAGTGCACTGGTCTTGCTTTGCCATGAAGAAAACAACTAGGTCATCATCTACTGTTTTTAATAATAATGATGATATCACCTGGTTTATTTACCATTTTTATAGCAATCAAAGCTATTACAAAGGATTCAGCAGAATAGCAAAATGTTAAAAAAAATGTTGGGGAAAAAAACAATAGAACTCCTGATGAGTTATGCTGAATATTTAGATTGGATATTTCGAAAAGTTACATGTACCTGGTTTGAGAATTTATTAGAGGCATTCCAACATCACTGTGAAATAATATAACTGAAATCCAACTATTTAAATTATGTCAACAAATTTAGTGAAACTGAGTTTCCAACGGTTACAATAGGATTTTTTGTGTTACGATATAAATTATGTGACTAAAGTAACAATAGTCAAATAGTTAGATATTTCAGTTGTTGGAGCACCACTAATTCCTATACCAGATTGTTTGAATTTTATTATCCCTAGTTTAATATTCATTTCTATATATTGTTGTTCATGTGCTTGAACACAGTAGAGTGATTTCACAAAACCTGTGAAACACTGAATCTCTACCAGTTAATATCTACATGTACTAGTCAAATGGACACACATGAATCAGGAGTTCATAGCAGTTATTATGCTGATATCTATTTAACTGGTTTTGTGAAATCACTCTACACGGTGGGTACATAAGACATGAAATCGGAAGGGGCTTAATAACTTTCATTTTTTTTATCCAATTAGCTTGAAATTTTGTGCTGTAATATATCTCATTTACAAAATGCTATGTTTTTTATTTTCCTGTTTTAAGGATTTGTGTCTAACATGTACGTGTCCACCATGCTAACAAAATTTTAACCAAGTAAATTAAATGAACCACAACTTTGCTGTACACAAACAAAGCCACTCTATTGTATACAAGTATTATAAAATGATAATGTCCAGTAAAGAATGGTGAAATAAGGAAAATCATTGCTGAAATTATAATATCAAAATGTATGGTCTTTTACATGTAATAGTCGGCAAAAAACTGGCTATAGCACTCTTAGCTTGACCTAAATCCCATATACCAATTATCTGGTGCTTCATATGCTGCCCTGATCATGCACACTACAGATGCAGGAAGCACTCGCCTATTCGGCCCTCTACCTAACTTCCACAGAACAAACTGTCGATAACCAGCCTTTCGGAAACTCCATGGAGAAATTAAATGCGTCTGCTCGAATGTTGCACCTAGCTTTAATGCACACTTCGGAATGTCTCAATTGAGGCAAATGTTGGAGAATGGCTGGTTATAAGGATATAATGTATCTGACATGCTTGCAACAAACTTTCTCTTCTTCAGTGGGCACTGTCTGCAGACTCCACACTTGCACCATGGCAATCTGGGATGGGGGGTCTTGAGGCTCATCTGGTTCATGTAAGGCTGTGCACATATTTTTTATGAAATCCAAGCTGCCTCTACCCATATCGTAGTCTCGCTCGCAGCCTTTCTTAGTGTCTGGCTTCCTGTCCCCCCTCCTGGGTGTGACAATTTTTTTAGCTTAGAGCTCTGCACAAAATGTTTTTAAACTAATTTTTGTTTTTAGCTGAGAGCTCTGCACAAAAAAAAAATAAACTCATTTTTGTTTGATATTTGCAAATTTATACATCTACCAGAGGCTTACCCAGGTTTTTAAAATATGTAGGCCCACACGATTGTAGCCTGCAGAAAAAGTTGCCTCTGTTCAGGGTCCAAATGCATCTGTTGGGGGGCTCTCGTTTGACCCCGGAATTGCCTGCTCCCCTGGGAATTTTTTAGATTTCGCCTCCCATAAATGCCTTCACTTTCAGGTCATGTTTTATATTGAAAATTTATATGTAATAAGACAATTTGGCTAAACAAATTCAACATACAATGACAGATTGAATAGCCTAATTTGAGATTTGTCCAGTAGCATTCCCTTGTTATTTATACTTTGAATTCAAAACATTCAATACCGGCTGCATCCATTGTTCTCTATAGCAACTCTGCCATCGAAGTCTGCAGTGTGTGTTTTAAAGTTTATTTCCACACTGCTAATGGCAATTACAATTGGAGGTTATGGTAAATATCAATAGGTACAATGAGGATAATTAAAGAAATATAATAAGTTATCCTTTGCAGTGGACAAAGTAGCTGAAGGCTTTTGAGTTGTCCACTGCTTATATGTAAATAACAGATAACTGAGTATAATTGGTATTACTTAACAGAATGGGGCAACACCTAATGTGAGTTTGGAGGTGAGGATGCTAGAGGCACCCAGTAAAAGTTGAAATTGTGCCTGGAAATGCTTCTAAATTATGCCAAGTAGGGTTATGATAAATTCGTGATAAATTTACACTGCCTTAAACCCCCCCCCCCCCCCCCCCCCCTCCCCCCTCTTTGGTGTTGCAATAATATATTGATTTTTTTCTGTGCATCAAATGGGGGGAGGGGGGGGGGGGAATATCCCCCACCCTTTCTTCCCCCCCCCCCCCCTTTTTCTTATTTTTTTAATTATGCAGCTAAAATTGGTGTGATGCATGGTTTAGGTAGTTTTTAGAATTCATATAACCAATTTTGACCTTTAAAAAGATAAACCTTTCACATGCTTGTATTAATATATATTTGTCTCAGTTCCCTTGCATGACTTTTTTGGGGCGTCTTGGTGCTTGCAGGAATTTGTTTCAGACTATTTTTCCTTGCTCAAATTTTTTGTCTGGGATTACCACCCCTCCCCGGATTTCCTTATGGTCCACGCCTAATAAGGTACGGTTTATCTGACAACAGTGCTGGATAAAGATTCACAAAAGAAGCAAAGTTCAACACACAATAGCAAGATAGAAAAGTATCAAACGGGGGACAGGAAATAGATCAACTGCATAATAAGGAGACCAAACCACTTTATTTGCGGAACATTCAGACAAAACAATATTAATTTTGGCAGTCCAACAAGCTGCAAGCAACTGATTTTGTCACTTAAGACAGCAACCAGACTTGAAACGTCGACTTTGGTAATAAATAACTCAGTAAAGCAAAACATGACCTGAACTGGTGATAAAAAACATGAATTTCACGTTCGGAGATTATTGTCAAGAGTTCGAACCGTGTCACCCCATCCGCAATTCGCTCGCTTTCATATTTGCCTTTACAAGAACATCTCGCCCTATCCGTCCTCGCTACTATATCCTCGACGATCTCCTGTAACGGTTAAGCCAAAGTTAAACCAGAGAACGGGGGAACAACCAACGCGATCGCAAAACATATTCAGACAAAATAACTAAATCACAATGGAGGTTTGTACAAACCGCCATCTCGTCCATCTCTTTTGTTCTTTCAGCTATCAACGACCCATAGCGATTCCTTGGCTCATCATCTTCCACATCTAACATCGAATAGTTTGAATAACTGGATGATTCTGCCATATTCCAAGCCGGAATTACAAGTCTCTCTGCTTTGTCACTGGAAAACAGCTGAGCTAGCGCGCCACGAGCGACTTCAATCTTAGCGTGCTCGTCACAAAACAATAGCAGCCTCGTTTTGAGGCAACCACAACAATAACAAAGCCGCAAAGCATGCTAGGCGAGAGACCTGGGCCTTTAATCACAAGGGCACCCAACGAGTACTTTTTGAAATTCGTTTGAAACCAGTTGTATGCAGCTCATCTAGCCATTTTAAGGCGCCTACTATGTCTTTTGACGTATTCTAGAAAGCTATTAGCTGTTCGGATTTTAATTTCTAGGTGGAAATCGCGTCAACCGAAAATACTATGGCAAAATATTCCCGGCCTACGAATTTGTTAGTAGTCTAGAACATAAACGAGAATTTTCTAGCCCAAGTAACTTCATGTTGCAAAGTTTTTAAATATTTTTTTAGGGGTTCTTTTTCCTTTAGGCCATTAATTTAGGTGACCTCCATTTGCTAAAGGTTTATTCTTTCGGATTTTAGATGTCAGAATTTCTTAGAGAATGAAAATGTGTTCTCGAAAACATTAGGTGGCCGCTTCATTAAATGATTTGTGATAATATATGGTGTTTTTTTTCATTCCAACCAATGTTTTTTCCCGGATCGTTCTGACTCTATTGATCAGACGAATTGGGACGTACGAATATTTTAGGGGAAACCTTTTAGTCTCCCTTTTCTTCTATAATTTTCTAGGGATTGAAAACAAATTTTCTAGCCAGTATTTCAGAAAACAATTTTCTAGGGACAATCTTTTCAAATCCGAAAGTTTTAGGCTAACTTACTCTCCCGAACAGCTTTTTAACCGAAAACTTCGTTGGGTGCCCTTGTAATCATAGTAACAGCCGCTCGTGTGTCAATTAGAATTGAAATGTTTAATTCAGGTATTGCCAATTTTGCCTTGAAAAAGTTTTAAATTGTTTGGATTTGCATGGAATTCAACTGCATTTATTTGTTTGAAACATATATTGTTCAAAAACTGTTTGATTTTGGAGACTTACTTCTTCTTAGTTTTCCGTTTGTGAGCCTGTATCAGTATTATTGCTCTTCTATGTTACTTCTCGAGGTTTTGTTTTACCTTCATTATTTGTAATATCTTCAGTCAGTTGGCTTGTGCATTTTTCATCAAAATTTTCCTTTGAAAGGATTTCGCTCGTATCTCTCGAAATTTGAAACTGATTTGTGGACGGTACAGCTTCGATCTAATACATCTTCTTGTTGAAGGTGTTGAACGTTTTGTTCACTAATATTTGGCTGCACGCCTTGTTTTATTTCTTTAAACTCTTATCTCTTTGTTGTGTCTCCTTTTGTAAATGATTGCCTTGTAACTTTACGGTATTTTGTTTGCCGTCTCGGTTTTTAGACTGTTTTGGCTCAATATATATATTTTAGTCTCATTTGAACTTTCACATTTTTCACTTCTAAGGCTTTTATTCTCAAGTTTTCCTTTTTCTTTTGGACACATGTTTGGCTTTTTACTGATTAGTTTAATAGGCTTCGATATGTTACGGATCAAGTGTCCCGGTTGCGACTTGTAGTACTTACATGACACCACAGGCAGCCCAGACTCGACATATATTTCCCACCTTTTGGGTTACCTGTGGTATGTTTCATAAGCGATCTCGGAAGAGTTTACATAATTGCTCCTTGTGAATTCTCTTTTCCGATTCCTACGAAATAAATCTTCAATAATAAACGATTGATACTTAATGAAGTTTTGTGAGTGGTTTTGGGGTGATTTGGGGACTTCTAAAGCAGTTTATTAGGCCTCGAGGTTTTGACCGTTGGCCGCGTGTCTATCTCATAGCTACAAATATACACAAGGTATGCAGCTTCGAGCCGCTTTTCATCGATGTCACCTCACTCGCCGCCGAAATTCGACAAGAAATTCAAATCGATTTCGCCTCTGCTTTCGGCACACCAATCCAGACATGTGTAAGCACTTCTCATCCACGTTTCAGGCCAAACGACGTGAAAACGGCCTGGAAAATAAATCCCGAATTCAAAATATATCCATCGCTATGTGATCTGCAGATTGATCGGTCCACAAATCAGCGGTAGACATCGCAGGCGGTGCTTTCAAGATGCAGTTGCCATGCCCACGCATGAGCTCAAACTCAAAGTAAACAAACTCTACTCATGAGAACATGTGATTGTCTTTTTCAGTATATTTCTTAGGTCATTATAAACAAAAATAGCATGATTTATACGTGATATTTATCACTTGCTGTATTTATGCGGTGCTTTCAAGATGCAGTTGCCATGCCTACGCATCTTGAAAGCACCGCCTGCGATGTCTACCGCTGATTTGTGGACCGATCAATCTGCAGATCACATAGCGATGGATATATTTTGAATTCGGGATTTATTTTCCAGGCCGATTTCACGTCGTTTGGCCTGAAACGTGGATGAGAAGTGCTTACACATGTCTGGATTTGTGTCCCGAAAGCAGAGGCGAAATCGATTTGAATTTCTTGTCGAATTTCGGCGGCGAGTGAGGTGACATCGATGAAAAGCGGCTCGAAGCTGCATACCTTGTATATATTTGTAGCTATGAGATCGGCAGGTACAAAATGCAGACTGAAAAATGCAGACTGCAGAATGGAAAATGCAGACCGGAAAATGCAGACTCAAAAATGAAGACCAGACAAAATCCGAATAAGAAACATCTATCGGTCTGTATTAAACATACATACATACATACTCTTTATTTATACACGGAGTCTCATTCATCACTGATGAAAATTACAAAGATGCTCTTCCAGAGAGCCGTGTGTTTAGTTCTAAGTTAATGATAACAATAATAATATTGACAAGATTAATAATAATTAGATAATAAAAAATAAGAATATTCTATTTAAATATGTTCGCTTCTTAAATACTAAAAAATGATGCGGTAGAATTAAAAAAGAGGCTACAAGTATTTAGAAAACTGTTTAATACTTGTAGACTCTTGTGCTACTTTAGGTAGACTGTTCCATAGAGATGCCCCTCTGTATGAAAAACTCTTTTTTAGGGCTTCGGTGTTGGGTCTTGTAATGAAGAGACTATTCTGAGAACGGCGACTCTGCAAGGCTTTAGATGACTTAGATCCTTATTTGTTTGGTTTATACACGTCTTATGCGGGGTCCTGCTTTTTTCTTGACTGCATGCCAGCCACGCCGTGTATGCGAGCCACTGCGCCGAATACGAGCTTTTCATGACAATATTTCCTTAACAAACAGAAAGGAAAAGCTATCTATTCCGAGGTATTTTGAATTATTTACTTACTTTTTAATTACGTTCGTATTTAGCCGGGTCCTTTCTTCGTTAAATTGATTCAGTCCCATCTTCTTCTGTCCACCATTTTTAAATTATTGCTATGCACAGGAAGCCCAAATCAGCCTCTCCAATTATATATAAATTGTTCTTGGAGGGGCTATTAAATTAAGTCAATTAAGGACTTTCTTGAACTTTCTTGTCTATTAAAACGATCGTCCTTTACCTGTGAACTTAAGCCACAAACTAGTCCTCAACACTAAACGTCGTTTTCCTGGGCGCTCAAGCTTGAAACGTTTTCAGTTAACGGTTAACGTTGACGGGGTATAAAGTCGTAGGGGCCTAGGGTTAGTTCATGTGACGTTTTAATAAACCTCCTTTTGAGAACGAGTGCTAACCCTCTTATCCACGTTTCAGACCTAAAAAAAATCGGCCATAGGTATTGCTCCGTGAGATCTGTTGCCGCGTGGCCAGTCACCCATGATCCAACAACAAACGTCGCCCAATCCGTATAAAGTGGACACCCCAGCATAATAATTACTAGAACGATTATGAGTATTATGTTGCAATCAATCAACTTCACACCGGTGTTAGCTTAGAACTTTTCCGCAATTCGCTTTATCGGTTTATTTGATACAGTTCTAGAGCAATTACAGTATTGTAAACAGCGCTGTAAAGTAAACTGTCATCGAAATAATCTTGTGTATCGTATAAAGATACGATCAAGGACTTTGACCAGCCACTGAGAGTTCCAGTAGTTAATTCTGTACAAGGTGCGATGGAATTCGAACTTGCTAAGAAGTTGCAGACTTCTCTGACTGGCAAGGAAAAGAGCGACTGTCTCAAGCCGTTGCACGCGTCAATGGTATCTTGGTGGACATGCAACCTTCAAAAGTGATTTTCGCAAAAATGCGTTTACGCGGGCGCTCGGAGAACAAAATATGGGAACCTATATATCAATGGAAAGGTTGATAACTGAAGAATACCAGTAAAAGGTTATTTTATACGGAATTACTCTAGATTTAAAACTACAGTCACTTTAACCCGATGTCGAAGACGTTTATAAACGCGAATTACCAGTGCCAGGTTTTTATACTTACGAAGTAATTACACTTGTGTCAAGTTAAGCGGTCATTGATCTCCAAAAGAGTGGGTGCGATTTTTGATATCTATTTTCTATGCGAAATTATTGCAGTTTAAAGTCGAGTCATTGATTATTTTTGCCAAGCCATCACGCTTGGACCGATACCTTTAAAACTAAAAACAAATCGGAAAAAGCACACACGCTTTCAGGAGATTAGTTATCGTAGAATCACTGGAAGAAATTTTAAAAAATTCCGGTAAATTCTTATATGCAATCACTTGAAGTCTTCAGAAACGTTGAAAAATTGTAGCCGAGAAATCGGCATTAGAAGTTTTAAAAACAACTGATTCACACCTACTTAATAGAGCGGCTTTCCGGACTCGACACCCATTCTCCAATCAGAAGCAACCTCCTGGAGTCTCCCAAAATTCCGCGGGAAAAACTAAAGGTAGAGTTTCAATATGTAAATATCATTACAAGTCAGAGTCTCCTTGTAAACTCTTGTTTTAATATGTGGGTTCCAGAGGATATTGTAATCTAGGAATTAGAGAAATATATATATTTGCCGAGATGAATATTATATTGTATGTTGATTTCCGATCAAAGGTACGCGCCGTATCTATAGCCGGCTTGTTTGACTTGAAAAAACAAAAAACAAAAAGGTGAACCGTCAGACCATTTGCGTTTCCATCTTAGCTTTCTTGGAAATAAATATTCTCTCGGCTGGCTCCTATCAATTCTTCTTTATGTTCAGATGTGGATCACTCGCACGCAAGTGAAAATATGAACCCTTGTCGGGTTTTGCGAGGACTTCTATTTGGCTCGAAGTCGTATGCGTATGGACAGAAGTAGATGGGACTGAATCAATTTAACAAGGACAGGACCCGGCTAAATACGAACGTAATTAAAAAGTAAGTAAATAATTCAAAATACCTCGGAATAGATAGCTTTTCCTTTCTGTTTGTTAAGGAAATATTGTCATGAAAAGCTCGTATTCGGCGTGGCTCGCATACACGGCGTGGCTGGCGCCGGCATGCAGTCAAGAAAAAAGCAAGACCCCGCATAAGACGTGTATAACCCAAAAAAATAAGGATCTAAGTCATCTAATAAAAGCTTTGCAGAGTCGCCCTGCTACAGACCGATAGATGTTTCTTATTCGGATTTTGTCTGGTCTGCATTCAGTTTTGAGTCTGCATTTTCCAGTCTGCATTTTCCAGTCTACATTTTCCAGTCTTCATTTTCCAGTCTGCATTTTCCAGTCTGCATTTTCCAGTCTGCATTTTCCAGTCTGCATTTTTCAGTCTGCAGTCTGCATTTTTCAGTCTGCATTTTGTACCTGCCGGCTATGAGATAGACACGCGGCCAACGGTCAAAACCTCGAGGCCTAATAAACTGCTTTAGAAGTCTCCAAATCACCCCAAAACCACTCACAAAACTTCATTAAGTATCAATCTTTTATTATTGAAGATTTATTTCGTAGGAATCGGAAAAGAGAATTCACAAGGAGCAATTATGTACACTCTTCCGAGATCGCTTATGAAACATACCACAGGTAACCCAAAAGGCGGGAAATATATGTCGAGTCTGGGCTGCCTGTGATGACACCAAAGGATGCCGTCCTCCCCTACTGTTCTTCTCTTATTATTCGTCTGATGTCTAGGTTTTACATGGTTAATAGGTTTAGTGAGATACTTCTAGAGGAATTTCGTACAAAAGTTCTGTGCTGGCTCTGATGGCTTTTCTTTTAAAGGTTCTCTCGACGGTCGTGGTAAATTTCCAATTGGACTTAATGGTTTTCTGCTTCGATTAAAATGTGTGAACTATCAGGTAATTGAGATTCATTTCAAATTTGGGAAGTTCCTAGATTTTCGTGCAGTTGATCTAAGGTTTGATTTAATTGAGTTGTAATTTCAGAACAAAAATCAGATTACGACTTAAATTTTGATTCCGACGAGTGCTAGCACGAGATTCTATATTGCTCCACGCTGAATGAAGGAAACTTGGATTGAACTGCGCCTATGAGATCTAGACATGAATAAATGGTTTCTTCAGGTTCTTCGGCCGCAGCCGGTCTAGGTTTATTTCTGGTCCATAAGAGTTTGAATTCGTTGTGTTACAGGATGTGAATTTGGGATTACCGGAAATGAAAAAGTATTAATTTTCCCTTTCATATTGGATAGATTTGGCCTAGCTTGTGAGTTCAGAAATCATCACATATATAAAAAAATTACCTCTAACCGAACTTAAATGAACTTATTACTATTAATGTTCGACATTCCCGTAAAAGACTACGTTAACTACTTAAACAATTCTATATGGGATTAAAAATTACAGAGATTTTACATAACTAATAAGTGCATTACTGAATGGCTAGTACCCCAAGGAAAGGCAAACATAGATCAACCCCCCTTAGTAGCATTTTAAGGGCCCATTGACATATTCCGTTGCTATGCAATACCGTTGCTATGCTGCAATTTTGACTTCCGGTTTATGCTTGCCTGACTGAAAACAGCCGACTCGGCTGTTTTCTCAGGCTAGTTTTATGCGTGTCCACCGGCCACCCGATAGTTTTAATACTTACACATGTTTGTAAGTATTATTCGTAGTTTACCTGAAAGGTTTTCATGAATGAATGAAGTATAAAAGTGTTCAAAAGTCGGAGCAAGCCGTAGCGGGTATCACTGTGTTGGCGACGCCGTACGCTTGCCGTTACTTTTGTGCTCTGTACAAATTATTAATTATTTCCCTTTCTCTCGGTTCAAGTACAGTCAGGCGCCTTTCGAGTCATTCATGGACGATTCCTTTAAAATTATCGGATTGAGTTTCTTGTCAAGTATTATTTTCTTTCACACGATAAACCAAGCTTTTCATTTTCCAGCGACAAAAGCTGAGTGAAATCAGTCAGGAAATCGCCGATAAAAGGGAAAGAAAACTTGTATTGGATTCTCAGATGTAGCCGAGCTCTTCCCGCTGTTGATAGATTGAAAGAACATCTTGTAAATAGTGTCTATAGTTGTCTAAGATATAGCAGCTGAAATGGCTGCTTCCAGCGAGAACATGGCTTCTAAAAACACGAAGAAAAGTACGCCGCCACTAAAGAAGTCAAGTGATTTCGACCGGCAGGTTTTCAACTTAAATCTTCCACAAACATGCACACTTTTGTCTCCAGATAATGCCTTCGGGTTCCTTGTGACTGGTTATGATTGAACCTCAGTGCAACTAATTAAAATACAGGTCAGTTTTCATCCTTAAAAAAGTATTTTTGATGTCGGAAAACAAACTGTTGTGAACGCCACGAGATTCAACTTCAAGTGAAATAAAAGTTGTCGAATCTCCGTCTAATTTTAGCTCGATTTCTATTGGGTCTTCGGTTTGCCGCGAAATGGGTTCCTGCATGGCATTTGCTCCACACAGTCCGAAGCTCATGCAGACAATCAAGCTAGCTCATTGCAGACTGGAGTATTTTTAAATCATTTTTAAATCTAGTTTTTACCTTTCCAAAATGTCTTTACGAACACTGTATTATGCAATGATTTATCCTTACCTTCAATATTGTAATTTAGTCTGGGCTTCTACTTACCCATCCAATCTTCGTCGTATAGTACTACTTCAAAAACGTGTCATTAGAATCCTAATGAAGACTAAATTTGATGCTCACACTGATCCTATTTTCAAAGAACTAAACATAATTAAATTCCATGACATTCTTTTGTTACAGATAGGTCAATTTATGTACTCCTACAAAAATGGTCTTTTAACAACATGTTTTTAACAAATGATCAAGTCCATAATTACAACACTAGAAATGCTCCAGCTTTTCGCACTCCCTTATGTAAAACCAACATAAGGCAGTTTTCTGTATACTTTCAAGGTCCAAAGTTATTTAATTCACTTGATACTGAACTTATTAAATCCGCCTCCCTTTCTCTTTTCAAAGTAAATTTTAAATCCTATCTCTTTTGTAAATATTAATCATGATTAATTATTATTAAGAATACAGGTAACGCAAAAAATAACAAGAAAAAAACGCCAGTTCGTCATAGTTACTCGTTATGTCTATCCACTTGCTGTTATTTTAAGAGGAAGCCTAAATTCACATAATTAGGCTTCCTCGCCATTAACCTTTATATATAATTACTTTGTATTATCTACTTTGTAACTTCTACTAGTAGCGAATAAAATACAATACAATACAACAATAGTATTCAACCAAGCCCCAAAACTGGCCATTGTTGGAAGAAATAGGAGAAAATGCACAACAGTTCTGCGACTATTTCACGACCACAAAACAGGCATTTTTGCGCATGCGTTAATTTACTCACTTCCGGTTTCTAAAAATCCTAAACATTTTACGCGCTTTCACTAAACACCAAACTTTTTCCCGTTAAAATGTTGTTGACCACGTTCTCCACAAATTCGAGCATGGATTTTGGAAACCGACAATAAATGCCAAAGTTATGGCTTTTCATTCGCCAAAACTGAAGTTTAAAATTGGACTGAAAAGTGTTGTAAAATCTTCATTTTTAGTCGTAATGGTAAACGCATGCTTTGTTTTATGCGCCTTAATTCTTAGGTTCGGAAAATATTCATAAATTACTAGTAGATCAAAAACCCTTGCAGAGTTTAGAAATTTTCTGATTTTGATGACGTCATCAAGTGACGTCATGATGACGTCATCAGACTACAAGACTTTATCCTAGGAGTCCTCTTGACAATAATTATTGCCCACTCTTTAATTTTCCGGGTTTTACGAGGCTGCAAACTTTCCCTAGCAACGGCCGATTTAAATATGTCAATGGGCCCTTAGCATTTAGTTCGAAGAATACCTTTTGCAGGTTCTTTTTCTCTCTGTTCTTTTCTTGTTCTTTGTTCACTGCCAAATGAAGTCCGATTCTCCACCAATGTTACGAGAGGATTACGACTCGGGATCTTCACTTCTGGCTTCTTTTTACTTTCTACTTGCACATGACATTACACTGCTACTACGGACTAACTACAGACTAACGAGATACTAACTATAATTTACAGATTTTTTACGCTTTCTTTTAAGCTATCGGACCAGACAGTATACCCGCGGGAGTCGTTAGATTGGGTAACTTTTTGAGGAGCTATCTCAGTTTTTTTTCATAATTTTCTACCAAATAAGGTTGCATAGTTTTGATGTTTTGATGCATGAAAGTTGTCAATGATGCCAATTTAAAGGAGCAGTGTCACGGTACTGCGCATGTCACAGTCTCCAGACATTGAATTGACAGCTGCATTGTGTAACATCCAAGGGGTGGACCATTAGAAATCCTGGGAGGGGGGGTGGAAAACTTTTGTGCACGATATTTTTTTTAGCAGTGTGAGTTCTGCAAGAATTTTATTTTTAAGGCGATAGCTCTGCACGATTTTTTTTTTCAGTGCACATTCTACAGAGATTTTTCAGTGTACATCCTATATAGATTTATAGCCTGTGAATACAACCATAATATAATAATAATAATGTTATTTATAGCAGAGAATGTGTCTCCGAACCGTTTTTCAATAGAGCCCTGCATAACATAAATAAGAAACAAAAATAAAAATACATTAATAATCTAGAGTTAAAAACTAGGCTAAAAATACATTTATAGAGTGACTAGAGCTAAATTTATGAGGCAATTTAAAAACATGTCTTTTGACATTTTGTTTAAAAAGAGTTAGGGATTCGATTTCCCGCAACGAATTATCTAAAGTATTCCATTCACTAAAACCTTGGTACAATAAACGTTGTTTGCCGTAATTAAGCTTGATTATTGGAAGTCTAAAATCGTTCTTTCTTCTTGTATTATACATGTGAATGTCACTGTTCTTTAAAGTGCCTATCACCCTTCTGCAATTTTGATAGCTTATGAACCTCTGAAAATTTTTGAGTACTTCTCTGAAGAAAGTTTTGGTTTAAAGTGAATACTTTATGTTCTATGCTTGTTTGAAATCGTATAAATGTGCCTTTCCTGACCCATGACCGCGTTAGTAAAAGCTTGGGTCAAACCTGGGTAGACGTCATCTTATTAATGCATTATTCTCCATGGCACCTTTTTATCACAACAACATCGATGCATAGAAAATATACACAGTTTTTGAGTTGTTAGTGAAGAAAAAATTCATTTTAGTCAACATGTTAAGTATTTCTTCAAATGATTGCAAAGCCGAATTAATTATATGACGTCAAGATGACGTCTACCCAGGTTTCGACCCAGCCTTTTACTTACGCGGTCAGGTCAGGAAAGGTCACATTTACACGATTTCAAACAAGCATAGAACATAAAGTATTCACTTTAAACCAAAACTTTCTTCACAGAAGCACTCAAAACGTTTCGGAGGTTCATAGGCTATCAACATTGCAAAAGGGTGATAGGCACTTTAATATATTAAATTCATAATCAATCCATTAACATAAAATATGACGATGTACAAGACGACGCCGGTTTGGAACGAGTAGGCCAATTGAGATTTGACAAGGCTTGTGCTTTAGAACTTTAAACAGGTAAATTCAAGAATTACCTTGGCCGCCTCATTTTGCAAACTCTGAAGATCGTCTATGAGGGTTTAGTTGTATTTGTCACCCCATATTGCATCAGCGGTAGTCAAAAAGTGGACATACTAAACTATTATACAAAGTAAGGCGTGTCTCGAGGGGCAATAAGTGCCTGATACGCTTGACCAGACCAATCCTTGGGTTTACTTTAATAGATAAGGCCTCTACCAGGTCATGCGAAGTCATATGCTTATTAATTATAATACCGAGGTACTTGATATTGTCAGAGCGTTCGAGGGGCACGTTGTCTATAATGACATCGATGCTAGAGCAAGATTTCAGTTTATGTGGGCTATCTATTAACATAAACTTTATAGATTTAGAAGTATTCAAAGTCAGGCGATGTATACGAAACCAAGAGGCCAATTTTGCCAAGTCTTCAGTGATTTAAGCAATGTTCGATGTCATTGATACTGAAGGATGGCTACAGTATATCACGGTGTCATCAGCGTACATGGTCACTTGGCAATGATCTACAGTAATAGGAAGGTCATTGACGTAAACCAAGAACAAGAGAGGACCGAGAATACTCCTGTGGCACGCCAACTCCCACTGAGCACGAAGAGGACTGAGAGTCGCCTATTGCAGTTATCTGGTGTCGGTTATCAAGGTAGGAGGTAAACCAATTTACAACTTCACTGCAAGCACCAATAGCCTTGAGCTTTGTCAGCAAAAGGTTGTGGTCCACAGTCACAAAAGCCTTGGACAGGTCTATGAATACTGCACCAGTCACCTTGCCATTGTCCATGTGTCGTAGAATGTTGTCAGTGAAGTGTGCTAAGCCAATTTCAGTAGATAACCTCGGGCGGAAACCAAACTGATTAGGCGTGAGGATTTTCTCTTACGAGAGATAGCCGTGGAGTTGTTGATGTACAGCCCTTTCAAGAATCTTACCTACACCAGGTAGAATATAATTGTGATAGGCCTGTAATTGTTAAAATCAGAGTGATCGCCGGATTTAAATAGGGCGGTAACTTTTCCTGGTTTCCAGATGGCTGGGAAAATACTTGAGTCCAGAGAACGATTAAACAGTTTGGTTAAAACTGGTCAGGGGTCATACACACAGCCGAGTCATTTAGTAGCCTCGAGCTGATTCGGTCTAAACCAGTAGCTTTGTTTGTTTTCAAACCTCTTAATTGTTTAAAAACAAAGCCCTCGGAAATGTTCGAAAAGCGAAAGACAATTTCACTGTTATTTGTCCTAGCTGGAGTAATGATGTCAATGGCGCCGACCAGAGATTGAAACTTTGCTGCTAACAAAGGTCTGATCGATCGACGCTGGCTCTGTTAACTGTACTCCATCAGATTCAGATTGGATAAAGGTCGGCTGAGAGCCATTATTAGATCTTATTACGGCAAGTCAATCATTTATAGTTTTCCATAGAGCACCTGAATTTCTTTGTTTTGTCTAATCAGATCTTTATAGTAATTTGCTTTACATTTCTTGACTTGTTTATTTACTTTGAGCCGCAGTTTTTTTGTAACGAACCCAGTGATGTGAGGAATTTAATTTGATCGCCTTAGAATGCATATAGTCCAGGTCTTTCATTGCTTGGCTCCGATTCAGGCCAAATCAAAAATGCATACCCCAAGATTTCATTGTCCATGATGTTTTGCACAGACTCTGTGCAAAACACAGACTCTGTAATCTTTGAAAATGTGGACATTGAAGTTTACTCAATGAAACCTGACGTTAAACTCGGTTGCAAAAACTGATGGCATCAGAGAATAGTTTGAGGCTTCAGTAATTGCAGAGAAGGTTTATTTGCCAATAATATAGCTGTTTTTATCTTGGCTAGTGTTTTAGACCGCAAATAAACTTCTCTCTTGGCCAAACATTTGAGCGTGTTTATTCTTGTGGTTTAACTGGCCTTAATTCCCCCGATACCGGTAGTGGTATTTCCATGACAACAGTGACTAAACTATTGTTATGAAGGTTGGGGAGGTTGTTTTCATCTGGAAATACCTGAAAATCAGCTAGGACAGATAAAAAATACTTGTTTAGCGTCCACCCATTTCAATGTTTCCAGGTTATAGGGAGGGAGGTTTTTTCTTTATTTTTTTTTCTTTGTGAAGTTCACTCACCTCGTGTTGTAGAAACAAAATGGCCTCGATGTTAAAATATTTAATGCGCCGGCGGCCGGGGCATATTTTAAGTGGTACATGTAGGGGTCTGGGTAAAAGAATTGGTGTTCGCGGGCGCATTTACACTTTCTAAACTGTTTTTTTATGAAAAATTAAAAATTAAAAAAGATTAGAGATCGGGGATATTTCTCAGGTCGGGCGGGGACGCTAACCAAGTATTTATTTTTATCTGGCCTTACACAGACTGTGTGGGTAATCTTTAGAACTATATTTTGAATTGGTAAAACTGAATTGTTAGTATTTTTTCAAAACAAAAATTGAACAATGCATCGGTTCCTTTGCACGAATTTTTTTTTGTGCCTTAGTGCTTTGCAGGAATTTTCTTTTGGGACATTTAGCCTTGCACGAAAAATTTTTTTGGACTACCCACCCCCCCTCCCAAGATTTCTAATGGTCCACCCCCAATGAGAATCAATCAAAATAATTTGAAGGAAACGCCAGACTGTTCGGGTGTTAGCCGTATTCACAGATTGTAGTTATGCACAGTATATGGCGAGATTTACAAGGATTTTATTCTTCCTACATCCAAGGTAAACAGCATTGAGTAAAGAATGGTATCTATATTTCATTACTTGCTTGTATTTTTTGCTGTTTCCAGTCGGAAACAGTCCGAATTTGACCAAAGTGAAACCAGCTGCTCGCGTCCGTAGATATATATTTCTTCGTTGTGCACTTTTGACATGAAATAATTCTCCAAATGGCACCATTGTTTTATTTCTACATAACTAATAACACAGTTCTCTGCTGTAAGAAATATAGAACATTCTATGGACGATTTCTTGTCTTAAAGTTTGGAAACGTAACACATACATTTGCGCTAAAAAGTTAAGTACTTTCGGACTACGAGTGGCTGTTTACTCAGTTTGCACTATCGGCTGTTATGGACTGGAAACTTACTTTCACAGCTTAATATTTATGTCGATTGGTCAGAAAGATATCTTGTTTAAGATTCTATGGTTCTTTCGGAAATTTTTAAACGGGAGTTTTCGTACAGTATTTCAAGCTATGCTGTAGCGCGAGTTTAGTACGTAGTCACAAATGTCCGTGAAACTAATAGCACGTTAGATCATTATTATCAGTTTGCTCTATGGGTTCTCATGTATTCAATAATCACTTC